>CM053036.1:177080587-177357554 GCA_028564925.1 Lithobates sylvaticus
CCACCTCTCCTGTGGACCAGTTGATGACCGGGTTGTGTGCTTGCAGCCAGGGGATCCCTAGAATAACTGGAAACAAGGGAGAAGAAATTATGTCCAAACATAACAGTTCTTGATGTGACTCTGAGATCACTGTGTGCAATGGGGCAGTCTCCTGAGTCACTGGGCCAGATTTAATGGTGGACCCATCCGCCAGGTGGACGGACAGGCCCTGCTCCCTTGGACGGAGGGGAATTCGATGCCGGGCAGCAAAAGCAGAGTCCATGAAGCAACTACAGGCACCAGAGTCAATGATAGCTGTGGTCTGTAGGGTCCTTCCTGAGAACTGGAAAGAAACAGAAAGGGCAAGATGAGATGAAACCCCGGTCACAGGATCCACATAACTGGAGAGAATAGTGGGGAACTTACGGAGTTTAGCCGGGCAGTTCCGGACATAATGACCAGGCTCTCCGCAATACAGGCACAGATTGTTGCTGCGGCATCTCTGGCGTTCTGCTGGAGTGAGAGAAGGCCGCAGGAGTCCAAGTTGCATGGGTTCTGATGCTGAAGAGGCATGAGCAGGTTTAACAGGGGGAGCAGTGCGGAAGTGACTTGGACCCCTGGGAAGCATCCAGGTAGGTCTTGGGGACCCCAAGGTTCGTTCGGCCCTACGCTCCCGTAGGCGCCGGTCAATTTGGATGCTTAGGTCAATGAGGGAATTCAGGGTCTGAGGTACCCCCACTCTGGCAAGCTCGTCTTTGAGTGCGTCTGAGAGGCCCATGCGGAATTGGTGACGGAGAGCAGCATCGTTCCAGTCGGTGTCGGCACCCCAACGCCTGAACTCAGCCACATAGTCCTCTGCTGGTCTTCGACCCTGTTGGAGAGAACGTAAGGCGGCCTCCGCAGTGGTTGAGAGTTGGGGGTCCTCATAAAGCTGTGCCATGGCATCAAAAAAGGTGGAGAGACTGGTCAAAGCTGCATCCTTTTGTTCCACAAGACGGTGGGCCCAGATTTGGGGATCCCCAGTCAGTAGGGCTACCACAAAACCCACCTTGGTGGTCTCTAGAGAAAAGGTCCTAGGTTGCAGGGCAAAATGGAGTTCACAGGAGTTACGGAAAGTTCTGAAGCTACCACGGGCACCCGTAAATTTCTCTGGAGTGGGTACCTTGGGCTCAGGTGGTAGCATCACTATAGTCTGGGTAGGTGCAGGCCCCGTTGGGGGTATTGCTGGGTGAGGAGTTCCTTGGGTACTGGATGGTCCAGACAGGGCCAGTACCCGTTCCTCCAGTCGGGTGTACCCCTGCTGGAGGTTCTTCACCGCCTCGGTCAGACCTGCCAGGTGTTGGCATAGCCCCTCCATGGCGGGGGCTCCCTGCTCGGGCTCAGACATGGCTGTCTGCTACTGTCACGTACCTGGTGGTGCGAGCCCGAGATTGCAGGGAGAGGCCTCCCTTGCGTCTCCCACTCCTGGTCCCCTGGTGTGGGAACAGGAGAGCCAGGAGTGAGGAGGAGCACGGGTGCCTGGCAGGATCAACAGACCGGTGGGAAGGTAACAGGTTAGCTGAGCTGGCGGGGTCTTTGGAAAGCAGGCTCACAGATAAACTGGATAGCAGAGCTGGCAGGATCTCTGGAAAGCAGGCTCACAGGTAAACTGGATAGCAGAGCTGGCAGGATCTCTGGAAAGCAGGCTCACAGGTAAACTGGATAGCAGAGCTGGCAGGATCTCTGGAAAGCAGGCTCACAGGTAAACTGGATAGCAGAGCTGGCAGGATCTCTGGAAAGCAGGCTCACAGGTAAACTGGATAGCAGAGCTGGCAGGATCTCTGGAAAGCAGGCTCACAGGTAAACTGGATAGCAGAGCTGGCAGGATCTCTGGAAAGCAGGCTCACAGGTAAACTGGATAGCAGAGCTGGCAGGATTTCTGGAAAGCAGGCTCACAGGTAAACTGGATAGCAGAGCTGGCAGGATCTCTGGAAAGCAGGCTCACAGGTAAACTGGATAGCAGAGCTGGCAGGATCTCTGGAAAGCAGGCTCACAGGTAAACTGGATAGCAGAGCTGACAGGAACTGGACAACGGCTTGGCAAGCAGGTTCACAGGTAAACTGGATAGCAGAGCTGACAGGAACTGGACAACGGCTTGGCAAGCAGGTTCACAGGTAAACTGGATAGCAGAGCTGACAGGAACTGGACAACGGCTTGGCAAGCAGGTTCACAGGTAAACTGGATAGCAGAGCTGACAGGAACTGGACAACGGCTTGGCAAGCAGGTCCACAGGTAAACTGGATAGCAGAGCTGACAGGAACTGGACAACGGCTTGGCAAGCAGGTTCACAGGTAAACTGGATAGCAGAGCTGACAGGAACTGGACAACGGCTTGGCAAGCAGGTTCACAGGTAAACTGGATAGCAGAGCTGACAGGAACTGGACAACGGCTTGGCAAGCAGGTTCACAGGTAAGCTTGGATAGCAGAGCTGACAGGAACTGGACAACGGCTTGGCAAACAGGTTCACAGGTAAGCTTGGATAGCAGAGCTGACAGGAACTGGACAACGGCTTGGCAAGCAGGTTCACAGGTAAGCTTGGATAGCAGAGCTGACAGGAACTGGACACAGGAAACGGAACCACTGAATGGACTGGAAGCCAACAGGTGATCAGGCTCGTTACAGGGGTCAGACTGCAGACTGGATGGGGACTTAGCAAGGAACCAGAGTTCATCAAAGAAGCCAGGTAATAGTTCAGAACTAAGAGCGAGGTACAATGGATCAGGCAGGAGGATGGTCACAGGAAGCCGGGGTCGGGTACAGGCAGAAAGCTGGATGGTCTATGGCAAGCCGGGTCAAAGGAACAGGTATAACAGGATCAGGTTACTTTTACAACACCACAACGCTGTAGAGCAGACAGCAAAGACCGTCTGCACAAGTCAGGCTTAAATAGGCCGGCTGGTGCTAACTAGGGCGCGCGCCCGTCTCCCTGTGCGCGGTTGTGCACGTGCCCGCGCCCGGGCGCGCATGCGCATGCGCAATGGAATCTGAGGGCCGGGACGGCCCGGGTTTAGATTTCTGGCAGGATCTTCATGACAGGGGCACAGCATATTACAGCATATTGAAGTCCTGGTAATTGGGGAACGATGAAAGAAATACAATACATTAGCAAACAGTAAATACATAGAATGTGATGTTAAAGAATAAAACTTACCCTCATATGCGGCGTACACACGGTCGGAATTTCCGATGGAAACAGTCCGATGGGAGCTTTTCATCGGATTTTCCGACCGTGTGTATGCCCATCGGTCTTTTTCTGCCAGAATTTCCGACGGACTTTGAATTGAGAACCTCAATTTTTCCGACGGAAAACCTTTCTATCGGATTTTCCGATCGTGTGTATGCAATTCCGACACGCAAAATTCTGACGCATGCTCGGAAACAATTCGACGCATGCTCGGAAGCATTAAACTTCCCTTTTTATAGTGCTGTTGAACGTGTTTTATGCCGCTGTGTTACAGACCGTCGGAATTTGGTGTGACCGTGTGTAGGCAAGACAGTTTCCGACTGGAAAACCGTCAGTTTTTTCCGACAAGAATTCCGATCGTGTGTACGCGGCATTATACCTCAAGAATTATCTACCAATTCTACACAGTCTTACTAGTGATCTCAAGCAGGAACAAACCCACCTTTTTCTTGTTCGGCAGAGCAGCCATCCTAAAAATGAATGCACTGCCCCGCCTCCTATATATCTTACAAGCAGCCCCGACCCACATCCCCCTAGCTTTCTTCCACACCTACAAGAGCCTGTGTACCAGAGACCAAGAATCAGGCACTCCCACCTCTCTCTACCTAAGAATATAGGAGGAATAGGCCTGCCAGACCTAAGAAATTACTACAGGGCCAGCCACTTGACCAGAATCCTGGATTGGAACATCCACGGCAAAATGAAAGATTGGGTTGAACTCGAAGCTTCCTTCACACCATCCCCCCTGCACTCGTTGCCCTGGTTACTCCCGAAACATCTTACAACCAAAACCCGCACCCACCCATTAATTGGCCTAACTCTTAGATGTTTCTATGAAACTTGCAAATCTACTCCCCTATCCTCAACTCCAGGCCTACTCACCTCATTATGCCTCAACCCGGACTTCCCCCCCGGAATGCACCAAAACTATCTAAAAGACACCTGGCTGCACAGCAAGATACTAGCACGCCACTTTTTTGCACAAGGCAAACCCTTAACACAGGAAAACCTCCCATCTAAGGGAGAGAACCCCTCTACCTCCCCCTGGACTTTCACCTTACTCTCACACTTCACCCACACGCTAGAGAGGAAGTTCAAAGACTCCAGACCCCTCACACCCTTTGAAACCCTTTGCACAACGCAATCACCCCAGCGCCACTTAATCTCCACAATGCACTCCCTCCTATTTTCAAATATCCCTTCCAACACAGGGAAAGCCTGCTCATCCTGGGAAGGTGACCTTTCCAGATACTTTTCTCCGGAAGATTGGTAACGAATCTATCTCAACATACATAAGGGATCTGTAAATGTATCCACACGAAAGAACGGATAAAAAATTCAAGCCCGATGGTACCACACCCCCAACCTTTATCCAAAAATTAATTCCAGACCTCCCGGATACGTGTTGGAGATGCCATCTTGAAAAGGGATCTCTCCTGCATTTATGGTGGAGCTGTTCTGCTATCTCCAAACCTACTGGACCGAGGTACACAAACTTATCACAAAAATAACTACATACCCTGCAGGGAAAGATCCTAGGGAGGGCCTTCTATTACTACAGTATGAGTATTTCTGCACAGCCCTGAACTAGATTTTCCCCAGCACAATTTATCCTACACCAATCCACACTATCACACAGGGACTACTTTAAGTCCCTAGAAATGCACATGCTAAACACTGCAAAACAATGCATACCTGTCCACTGGGGTTCTACACAAACTCCATCAATTAAAGAATGGTTAGTCAGAATCACCAAAGTAGCTGAAATGGAGCGCCTCATCAGCATCGCACATGACACACCCTCCAAATTCCCAACTAAATGGGCCTGTTGGACCCACTTCCAAACAACAGAATACCGAAACCTCATCACTGCAGACAGCCCAATGGTACCAACTCATTCCAGTACGCCCTAGGATTAACCTCACAACTGGAAATAAACGTCAAATACACTTATGCGGCGTGTACACGATCGGACATTCCGGCAGGATTCCGTCGGACTTTCCGAATGTGTGGACTTACCCACACACGCCCGGACTTTTCTGGCGGACAATCCGCCGGAGTTTTGGCCAAAGTCTGCGGGACTTTTGAAATGAACGGACTTGCCCACACACGGAGGAAAGTCCGTTCATTTAGAATGTGACTTCAGGTAGACGGGACTAGCGAAGGAGGTAAATGCCGCTGACTCGATCAGCGACATTGACACCTCGCTAGCCCCGTCTACCTGGTATGGATTTAAAGGGGAATCCCTACGCCGAAAAAACGGTGTGGGGGTCCCCCCCAAAGCTTATCGGAATCCGGGAGCCCCCTTTAATAAGGGGGCCCCCAGATCCCGGCCCCCCACCCTATGTGAATGAGTATGGGGTACGATGTACCCCTACAAGCCCGGGCCACCGCTCGTAAAAGAGCTGGAAGAAGAAAGCAGAGGCCCGGCAAGAAGAACAGAAGAGACCCCCGAAGACCCCCGAAGTCGGAACAAGACCCCCAGACGGGCTCCGTCGCTAGTGAAAGAGATAGTAAAAGAGCAGAAGATAGCGGAGGAGTCCGGTGAGAAGACCCCCCAAGATGGAAGAAGACCCCCGGAGCTGTGCAATAAAGTATTTTAAAAAATTGTGTTGTTATTTATTTACACTTTTTTCCTTAGGTGAATGGGTAGGGGTACATCGTACCCCATACTCATTCACATAGGGTGGGGGGCCGGGATCTGGGGGCCCCCTTATTAAAGGGGGCTCCCGAATTCCGATAAGCCCCCCGCTCGCAGACCCCGACAACCATCGGCCAGGGTTGTCGGGAAGAGGCCCTTGTCCTCATCAACATGGGGACAAGGTGCTTTGGGGTGGGGGGACTGCAGGGCCCCCATTTCCCCAGGGTACTCCCCATGTTGAGGGCACGTGGCCTGGTACGGCTCAGGAGGGGGGCGCTCGCTCGTCCCCACCCCCTTTCCTGACCGGTCGGGCTGCATGCTCGGATAATGGTCTGAAATGGATTTGGGGGACCCCCACGCCGTTTTTTTCGGCGTAGGTATTCCCCTTTAAATCCATACCAGGCAGACGGGGCTATCAAGGTGTCAATGTCGCCGATCGAGTCGGTGGCATTGGATTCCTTCGCTATCCCCGTCTACCTGGAGTCACGTTCTAAATGAACGGACTTTCCTCCATGTGTGAGGAAAGTCCGTTCATTTCAAAAGTCCCGCGGACTAGCACACAGACGGCGGGATTGTCCTTTTGGGAGGAAAAAGTCTGCCGGAGCCCCACACACGGTCGGAATGTCCGGCGGACTCTAGTCCAGCAGACAATCTCGCCAGACAGTCCGATCGTGTGTACGCGGCCTTACTCCCAGACCTTCTCCACTCTAACAATCAGAATTTCAAAGAGCCAACAACCTACCTTCTACCCCAAACGGAGGGAGAGAGAGATGGATACCCACCCCCTCCGTTTCATTGGCACACCCCCCTAAAACCGCTGCTACACCCACTAGCCTTCCCTTTCCTACTCCTCTCCCTGCTTAACGCCCTTTCCCCCCTTTTCCACCCCCTACCCCAGTCCCCGTTTCCCACTTGAGGAACCTAGTAATACTCACCATCATACAGAAACCCGCTACCTCACCGAGATAAGTACTGCCCACATTAGACAAGCCCCTAACATGATACCCCGACCCAGCTGAACAACCGGTGACTCACCCCCTAAGCCTTTTAAACACACACAGACATAAATCTACATGACCCGAATACGGGCTCAAGTAAATCTCCTGGATACTTTCCCCCAATGCCTTTTTCTTAAAACTCTACACTCATAGACGCTAAGTAGTTCCTGATGTACTTGAGCCAACCCTTACCCTATACATTTCTTCACCGAATCACACCAAGTTGTTTAATGTTTTAAAATTGCAACTGTGTGAAATGTTAGACATCATACTCCGTACTACTTGTTTCTGTATAACAACATACGCGTATGTTTCCCCTCTACTACCAATAAAACTTTTTGAGAAAAAAAATAAAAATAAATCTGAACAAATGAATGGGGTGAGCAACTACATGGAAAATGAGGTTTAATGTAGAAAAATGAAAAATAATGCATTTAGGTGCCAAAAACATGAATGCAATCTACTCACTAGGGGAAGAACCTCTGGGGGAGTCTAGGATGGAAAAGGACCTGGGGGTCCTAGTAGATTATAGGCTCAGCAATGACATGCAATGCCAAGCTGCTGCAAGCAAAGTCAATAGAATATTGGCATGCATTAAAAAGGGAATTGACTCCAGAACAAAAACAATAATTCCCCCACTCTTCAAGATTTTGGTACGGCCGCACCTGGAGTATTCCGTCCAGTTCTGGGCTCCAGTCCTCAGGAAGGATGTGCTGGAACTGGAGAGAGTCGAGAGAAGGACAAAGCTAAGAAAGTGGCTGGAGGATCTAAGTTATGAGGAAAGATTACAAGCACTGAACTTACTCTCTGGAGAAGAAACGCTTGAGAGGGGATATGATTTCAATGTACAAATACTGTACCTGGTGACACCACAATAGGGATAAAACTTTTCCGCGAAAGGGCATTTAAAAAGACTCACGGCCATTCACTAAAATTAGCAGAAAAGCGGTTTAACCAGAAACTGCGTAGAGGGTTCTTTACGGTAAGAGCGGTAAGAATGTGGAATTCTCTTCCACAAGCAGTGGTTTCAGCAGGGAGCATAGATAATTTCAAAAAACTATTAGATAGGCACCTAAACAATCATAACATACAGGGATATACAATGTAATATTGACATAAAAGCGCACACACACAGGTTGTACTTCATGGACGTTTCAACCTTACCAACTATATGTATGTAACACTACCCATAAGAAATTATCTTTTTTTTCACACAAATAGAGCCTTCTTTCGGTGGTATTTAAACTCTACTGTGTTTTTTATTCTTTGATAAATAAACAAAAAAAAGACTGCAGTTTTGGGGAAAAAAAAATGTTTTCTTACTTTCTGTTTGCAAATAAATAACCTTTTTCAGAAATTAAGGTCAAAATGTAATCTACTGCATTTCTTTGGTGAAAATAACCCAAATCTGTATATATTATTAAGGCCTCATGCACACTGCAAGTTATAAAAATGGCAGTTGCTTTGCAGTGAGTTTTTCAGCGCTTTTGAGCGTTATTGCAATGGCGTTTTTTGAGCTTTTTTGAGCAAAGCCTTTGTGTATTGTTTAGTGGCAATTTTCAGAGCAGAGCGGGTACTAGAGGAGAAAGGAAGCACTGCATTGTTCAGGTGCTATTTTGATTTCTCTTTCACACTGGAGGCGTTTTTCAGGCAATACAGCACTAAAAATAGTGCCTGCATAGCACCTGAAAAAAGTGGCTCCATTCACTCCAGTGTGAAAGCCCGAGGGCTTTCACACTGGTGCAGTGCGCTGGCAGGGCGTCAGAAAAAGTCCTGCCAGCAGCTTCTTTGGAGAGGTGAAGCAGCGGTGAACTCACCGCTCCTCCGCCGCTCCTCCTCCATGAAATCAATGGGGCAGTGCTGCTATATCGCTGGCAAAACGCTGCTCCCTTTTCGGCCGCTAGCGGGGGGTTAAAACCGCCCCTCTAGCGGCCGAATAGCACCACTAAAATGACTGTAAAGCGGCGCTAAAAATAGTGCCGCTTTACCGCTGATGCCCTAGGTGGCACAGTGTGAAAGGGCTCTTATGGATCCTGTGATGCAGGAAATTGATGAGGCTAGGCTACTGATTCTATTAAGGATGGTGTGCAGAAAGACAGCTAGAGGAGAGAAGCAGCCGTCGACGACGATTCTGGACCCATCCCTTTTCCATATACATTGTATCATTTTTTTTTTCCTGATAAACAGAGCTTTCTTTTGGTGGTATTTCAATCACCACTGGGTTTTTTACTTTTTGCTAAACAAAATAAAAAAGGCAGAAACATTTGAAAACAAATTACCTTTTCTTTGTTTCTGTTCTAAAATGTTCCAAATAAGTAATTTTTCTCCTTCACTGATGTGTGCTGATGAGGCTGCACCGATAGGCACTAACATGGCTGCACTGATGAGACTGCACTGATTTGCGGCACTGATGGGCAGCATTGATGGCACAGATGGGCAGCTCTGTTCTTACTGATAGGGCTGCACTGCTAATCAGTGCCCTGATTGCTCTGATTATCTGTGTGCATTACCCCGTTAGGATTGCCGGTTACGATCTGTGATTGGCTGTGTCCGAAGCATACAGCTATCACAGAGCGTGCCAAATGGGCACCCCAGGGTAACTAGAGAGCAGAATTATATTTTTGTAAATGGAATGTATAAATATTTTATACATGTTTTTTATATCACATTGCCTTCTATTTTTTTGAGTATTTATGTTGTAATAGTATAACATTTTGTTCATTATACATTTTATTCTAGGTTTCTGTCAACAGGACAAACGTTTGTTTCATTGCACCATTATTTTCTCATGGGTGTCTCCATAGTGGCCAAAGTTATTCGGGAAACCTGTTTGGCAATATGGGAGGAGCTGCATGAAGGCGTGATGCCTGTGCCAAATGAAGACATGTGGGAGGAAATTGCAGATGAATTCTGGGAAAAAACACACTTCCCTAATTGCATCAGAGCTTTCGATGGGAAGCATGTGAGGGTAAAAAAGCCTCTGCATTCTGGCTCTTTGTATTTTAATTATAAGATATATTTTTCTGTTGTTTTCCTCGCACTGGCTCATGTGAATCTACGCTTTGTGTGTGTGAATGTTGGTGCATACAGGAGCCAAGGAGATGCACGCATCTTCAGAAAATCTGCCTTGGGACGTCGCCTGCATTAAGGACGCCTCAACATTCCCCCAAGTAGGCCTCTACCTTGCATAACAGAGCCAAGTCTGCCAAGGGTCTTTGTGGCGGATGAATCATTTGGACTGTAGCCATACAGTGGTTTTGGACTGAGCCAAATTATTTAATTATGGCCTCAGCCGTGCCATCGAGTTGTAGAGTGTGCCTTTGGCATCCCCACAGGAAAGTGGAGAGTCCTGCTGTCATGTATACAGTTGGATGTTGAGAACGCCATTAAAGTGGTACTTGCCTGCTGTGTCCTGCATAATTTTCTTTGGGACAAGGAGACAAGCCCCGGAGAACCAGCACCAGCAAATCCAAATCAGCGTGTACAGTTCATGGACTCAAGATCTAGTAGACGGGTTATGACCATTCGCAACCAGTTTGCAGGATTTTATGTTTCACCGGATGGTGAATTGTCATGGCAGGATCAGTATGTGTGATGTTATCTTTTTGGTTTGCATGTTTGCATCAGAATTAAAAAACAAACCTTTTTCCTTCAATAAAAAATTGACAAATTTTACTTTTGTCACACCATGCCATGCTAAATGCTTACCTGATCCACACACAGATGAAAACATTTTTACTGCCCTTCTGTGGGTAGTACAGATATGCAGTTTATATAAAAATACGAAGCCGCGCTAATAAAGTCCAATTAACATATAGTTGAAATGGAAAACATCTCTCATATGGCAAAAGAATGTGGGATAATATTCATCAATTCTTCAATTAACACCACAGTGAGTTCATTCAATAAGTGTGCCACCACCTTAAAAAAAATTTGCTTACCAGATAGCAAGCAAAACCAGCATGTGGCTATAGCCCGGCCAAGGCCTTTACTTGCACCGAAGATCGTAGAGATAGGTAGTGGATGATTACACAGATATATTTAAACACAGGTGACACCGCTCAATCCAGGACCAGCAACTCACTCAGCAGTACCCAGTAAAAAAGAGAACTACCATAGTGTAATATTGCCTATTGGGTATTTAATAGTAAAAAACAGTATTGCACTTACATCATAGAAGTTTAAAAATCGCGCATTAAATCACAAAGCCGGCCGGCTACAAACAAACTCCTGTCCTCCTGACATTGTGGTGACGTCAGCACGTATCCTCCTCCAGGTGCGGTTTATCATATGTGACGTTGTCAATAGGGAACGGGTAGCGTGCTGATTCACCACATTAATATAGAACCACACCTCGTTCTGAGTGCCGTGGGCAGAACTTCAAAACTTTTCATTTTGAAAACTGGCAGCCCATGCTTCATTGAAAAGATAGTATTACAGACTTAATAATAAGATGAAACTGAAGATAAAACATATAAATTATAAACGGACAGACCAATTTAGTGTTCAATTATATTAACATTAATATGTGTATATAATTAACCAGTATAGGTATTCTAATACATGAATCGGTAATGAAAATGCAAAGTGAAAATTATTATTGGATTTAACCCTTGTTGCTATAGTGAAAATGAAAACACTTAGTGTATATTACATTTCTAGCATTGTAAATGCTGTTATATTGGTATAAAAAATAACGGTCAACCAGAAACATTGTGAATAATTAGTGAACCTGTCAACCTCCTATATGTTGGAACATAGTCCCAAATAAATATATGTGGACGCATATGTATACCCAACATATATATTAAAGAATATGCAAAAGTATGTAATAAACCCAAAAGTATAATGTATAAATAGTTCCATATATTTATATACATATGATGAGACACAAATAAAATAAAAAATAAACTAAATGGCGATTCTTCGAGGAGACAGTGAGACAATGGGGACTGGGCCCAGGGCTTCTTGAAAAAATTATGGTTTTATACTAAAATCCAACTGCCAAAATACGGGCAAATGGGGAGCAGTGGCGTCTCCAGCTTTCATATTTAGGGGGGGCACATGGGGGGACAGGGACAAAATTAGGGGGGCAACTATAAAATGCAATTTTACTACGATCCCCATGGTGGCAGAAAACAAGAGATATATGTCACCAGCATACCAAGAAAATATAAGGGTCCAAAGCAGTGGGAGAACTATCAGGTTTGCAAAGGTTGTCTTGCCTCCGGGCCTTGGTGTTCTGCCACTGTGGTGTTCCCCAGCCTCCTCTTGCTGTCCTGCCCCTGCTATTGACAGTGCTGGTCTGGCATCTGTCTCCTTGGCAGTGGCAGCAGTCTATTAGGACCTAGGGCTGGTGACATTATGGGTGCATGCAGGGGAAGGCTGGCACTATTGGTTGTAGAGAGCCGTGCCCCCAGCTGGTCACCTAGCAGCAGTAATGCTGTTTAACCTTCTCTGTTGACATGCTGATCGGGATGTGATCCAGGTGATGCTCCCAGTCAGATCTAATAAACACAGTATTTATTAGCATCAAGAGTACAACCACATCCACTGTATGTTCAGCAGCCATGTGGGCTCTATGCCTGTAAGGTGTGGGCTCTATGCCTGTAAGGTGTGGGCTCTATGCCTGTAAGGTGTGGGCTCTATGCCTGTAAGGTGTGGGCTCCATGCCTGTAAGGTGTGGGCTCTATGCCTGTAAGGTGTGGGCTCTATGCCTGTAAGGTGTGGGCTCCATGCCTGTAAGGTGTGGGCTCCATGCCTGTAAGGGGTGGGCTCTACGCCTGTAAGGTGCGGGCTCTTTGCCTGTAAGGTGTGGGCTCTATGTCTGTAAGGTGTGGGCTATATGTCTGTAAGGTGTGGGCTCCATGCCTGTAAGGTGCGGGCTCCATGCCTGTAAGGTGTGGGCTCTTTGCCTGTAAGGTGTGGGCTCTATGTCTGTAAGGTGTGGGCTCCATGCCTGTAAGGTGTGGGCTCTATGCCTGTAAGGTGTGGGCTCCATGCCTGTAAGGTGTGGGCTCCATGCCTGTAAGGTGTGGGCTCCATGCCTGTAAGGTGTGGGCTCCATGCCTGTAAGGTGTGGGCTCTATGCCTGTAAGGTGTGGGCTCTATGCCTGTAAGGTGTGGGCTTTGATCAATAAAATCACTATGATATTTAACACTAGGATTTGACTAGGAGCATCACCTGGATTGCATCACGATCAGCATGTCAGAGAAGGCTGCACTGCTGCTAAGCAACCTGCAGGGAGGTCAACTGTCTACAACCATTAGAGATGGGCTCGGGTGTGTTTGAAATCCCACTTGCCCGATCCCGCCAGGAAGCTGCACTGCACACAGCTAATCACAGGCAGTGAGACATTCCTGATCTGTGCAGCTGCGGACCGGGAAATGTCTCACTGCCTGTGCTTAGCGCTGTGCAGTGTGGGCTTCCTGGCGGGGCCGGGCATGTTGGATTTTGAACATGCCCTGCCCATCTCTAACAACAAATTGTGCTGGCTCTCCTGTACATTAGCCCCATAAAGTAACCAGCACTGGGTTCCAATGTGAACCAGCACTGGGTTCCAATGTGCCGCCGCTGCCATGGAGACAGAGACCAGCGCTGTGAATAGCCAGGACAGGACAGCAACCCTGGTAGTTCACTGGTCCACACTACAAGGATTCCCTCATCCACCTATAATGTGTAGATGGGAGAATTGGATCATTTCTTTTTTTTTTTAATGCAACCTACTAGTTAAATTAAAAAAGTGGGGCTGCCTAAGTGCTAAGTGCCTAAGTGCTAAGAACAGCCATAGGCAGTTTAAATTTCAGCTGGTTCATCGGGAACTGGCTGAGGTTTGAACCATTAATGAGCAGGCTGAATGTACCAAGTTGATCGATCAAATTGGGAACAACCAGCCTGCCAGATACTCTTATGATTATCACTAGTGGTTGCTATAGCCACTAGTAATGACTGTTTGTTGGGAGAATACAATTGCTGGGCAGGAAGGATATTCCCCTTGTCACCACTGTCTGTGCTGTTGGGGGAATCATGCAAGTTTCTTTCCTGCACTCTGTGGATGCAGGAAAGAAATTTGCTTAGTCTATTACCTGCCTAACTGAAAGTGAAAGTAAGTTGTTAAGGTCTTGAAAGAACAGGAGAGGGGAGGGACAGATGGTGGAGAGAAGAGATGGAGATAATGCAGTTCAGTGATTACAGTGTACTGCAGTGCACACACTTACCCACGCGTCCAGGCTAGAAGAATACTCCCCCTCTCAATAGAGACTGTGTTACTCCAGCAGCGGCCTGAGTAAGATGTGGCACATCCGCTACGAATGCAAACAAAAAGACATTGCCTTTTTGTAAAAAAAAAAATGTTTTTTTGATTTTTTTTTTGGGGGGGCACATGGTGGGGCACAGCATAATTTTGGGGGGGTCAGGGCCCCCTCTGCCCCCCCCCTAGGGACGCCATTGATGGGGAGGTATCTGATACAGTGGGAATAGCGAATGGAACCCGGCAGGGATGTCCCCTATCCTTACTGTTATATGTTTTAACCATGGAACATATGATGACAGCGATTCGGAAAAATAATGATATCCAGGGATTTAAAATAAAAAAACATGAATACAAAATGTCAGTCTATGCAGACGATCTACTATTATATATTACAAACCCTATAGTAACATTACCCAATTTAATTAGAGAATTTAAGCGCTTTGCTGAAGTAAGTCATTTTAAGGTTAATTATAATAAATCCAAAGCCTTAAATATTACCCTCCCTACAAATACTATTGATACGCTTAGAAAGAATTTTTTTTTTCAATGGCAAAACAACGCTATTAAATATCTTGGAATATTTATACCCAGAGAACTGGAAAAACTTCAGGAATATAATTATCTGCCATTATTGCAAAAAATAATTAAATTACTCCAAAAATACGATAGGGGGATTTTTTCATGGACAGGTCGTATAAATATTATAAAAATGGATATACTTCCAAAAACAATCCCAATATTTCCCCTTAAAAATATTCTGAATTCCCTACGGAAAGTTATTGGGAGTTTTATATGGGCAGGTAAACCCGCTAGAATAAGTAGAGAGGTGCTAAATAGCTTGAAAAGAGATGGGAGCTTAGCCCTCCCTGACCTATCAGTTTACCTTAGAGCGGTACTGGTGACCAGGATTGTGGACTGGTTCCCCAATGTAGAAAGTAAACAATGGGTGAAACTTGAGGAAGAGATTATGAATATAAAATTAAAATCTTTACCTTGGATAAAGAAAGAAAAGAGACCTTCCAAGGAAGAGATGCCACTTCTAGTCGAAGCAACACTAAAAATGTGTGGGATGGATTGATGAAGAGGGGAATAGGGTCCACTTATGTGGGCCCAATGACAACCCTCTTCTGCAATCCAGAATTCCCACCAGCAAGGGAAACTATGACCTTTCTAAAATGGCATAGAAGGGAAGATACTAGAATTATACAGACATTGGAGAATAATAGACTTCCTCGACTGGAAGACATAGGTAGGGAACATGCAAACAAGTGAATGCAATACAGGCAACTTCAAGAATATATAACCGCCCTTAAGAAAAAAGGGACACTAGATAGAATACCAACCGCACTAGAACTATTATTCTTACAAGAACAGAAACCCATACACAATCTATCCAATGTATATAAATATTTAATCTCGAACAATAAGATACAAGAGTTAAGTTATATAAAAACGTGAGAAAAAGAGCTGGGCATGGTCATACCTAGAGATAAATGGGACAAAGCAATTACACTAACACATAAAATGTTGATCTCCAATAGGCATCAAGAAAGGAATTATAAACTATTAGTTAGATGGTATAAATGTCCGAATGACATGCATAAAATGAATCCAGAGAATGATGACACCTGTTGGAGATGTCGGAGGGCAGTTGGTACAATGTTGCATATCTGGTACTTTTGCCCAGATGTCCAGATATTTTGGGAAAAAATATATAAAATATATCAAGAAATGACAGGCATAAATATGAAACCGGATATATTGATATCCATACTGTCAATGATACCGGGATCAATAAAAATTATAAAAAAAGGGATATTAAAACACTGTTTAACGGCCGCAAGAATGGTTATAGCGAGAAAATTGAAAAATAGTGTATCACCTTCAATAGATGAATGGATAGCGGAAATGAGCGAGATGCGTTCCCTTGAAGAGAGGATCACGATTGAAAAAAGCCTAAAAGGCCAAATAAGAGCAATATGGCAAAAATGGGAATTGACAATATAAGAAGAACGCCTAAAAATATAGCAGAAGAGGGGGGTTTAAGAGGGGTCTTTTTTTTTTTTTTTTTTGTGGTTTTGTTGTGTCTCAAGAAGTATGAGGGATGAATGACATGTGGATGGGAGAATGAGAATGAAAGAGAAAGACAAATGGAAAACGATATAAAACAACATAAGGATAATAAATAATGATATAATAATAAAGGTAACGGATATGCAATAAACATGTATGTAATAATATAACTTTATACACTACTGAAAAGATAAGAAATGGAAATGATGATATAGATAAAATGTGAAAAATTATGTATAAAATAAATATTTAATAAAAATAAACTAAATAAGAATTTCAATTGGAACAGGATAAATGTAATAGTTATATAAATATAAAAACCACTACAAAAATCCGCACACGTGACTCAGATCGAGTTTACATCAAAATCCACTAGGAATTATCGATAAATGCGTTTACGTCAACATCAATATTTAACCCATAAGGTGCATACGTTTTCACCCTATGGATCCAAGCCATCTCGAGTTTTGAAATTTCTCTCACCAATGAGCTACCAAAAATATCACAAATATTAAATCTGGATTCAAAAAACATTCAGTGTCCAAACACTATCTCATTGCACATAATAAGGATCCGTCTAATATGTATATAAATGTATGGAACTATTTATGCATTATACTTTTGAGTTTATTACATAATTTTGCATATTCTTTAATATATATGTGGGGTATACATATGCATCCACATATATTTATAATTTTTTTGGGACTATGTTCCAACATATAGGAGGTTGACAGATATTTCTGGTTGACCGGTCAGTCATTTTTATTTATTTTTTACTTTGTTTATTCACTTTATTTTTTATACCAATATAACAGCATTTACAATGCTAGAAATTTAATATACACGAATATATGTTGCACAGGTTGTCATCTAATATCGATTGTGATGCTGGGAATTGACAATTCAATTTTTATTTCATTATTCAAGTGTTTTCATTTTCACTATAGCAACAAGGGTTAAATCCAATGATAATTTTCATTTTGCATTTTCACTACCGATTCATGTATTAGAATACTCGAACTAGTTAATTATATACACATATTAATATTAATATAATTAAACACTAAATTGGTCTGTCTGTTTATAATTTATATGTTTAATCTTCAGTTTCATCTTATTATTAAGTCTGTAATACTATCTTTTCAATGAAGGATGGGCTGCCAGTTTTCAAAATGGCGTTTGAAGTTCAGCACACGGCACTCAGAACGAGGTGTGGTTCTATATTAAGGTGATAAATCAGCGCGTTACCCGTTCCCCATTGACAACGTCACATATGACGAAACGCATCTGGAGGAGGATACGCGCTGACGTCACCATACTGTCTTGCCAAGAGGACGGGAGTTTGTTTGCAGCCAACCGGCTTTGTAATTTTATGCGTGATATTTAAACTTCTATGATGTAAGTGCAATACTGTTTTTTACTATTAAATACCCAATAGGCAATATTACACTATACTCTCTTTTTTCTGGGTACTGCTGAGTGAGTAGCTGATTTAATGGTCCTGGATTGAGCGGTGTTACCAGTGTTTGAATATATCTGTGTAATCATCCATCCACTACCTATAGCTATGATCTTCGGTGCAAGCGAAGGCCTTGGCTGGGCTATAGCCACATGCTGGTTTTGCTTGCCATCTGGTAAGCAAGTTTTTCTTAAGGTGGTGGCACACTTATTGAATGAACTCACTGTGGTGTTAATTGAAGAATTGATGAATATTATCAAACATTCTTTTGCCATATGAGAGATGTTTTCCATTTCTACAATCAACTATATGTTAATTGGACTTTATTAACGCAGCTTCTTTTTATGTTTTTCTGTGTATATCTCACATTTAGCTGCTGCTTATTGAATTATATTCTTTTTAGTGGTTATGTTCACATTAGCGCAGTTTTCTTCCCCTTTATACAGATATGCAGTTGCCCATGATAACTACATAGCTAAATTACACACAGATAGGAACATTTAACTTTTTCCTCTGCGGGGGCCACAAAAATGCTGTCAGCTTTAGGTACTGCATGTGTTTGGGCCACAGAAGAAAAACATATTTGTAGTGCGCTGAAGTGTAATAAAAACAAAAATAGAAAATCCAAAAAAGACTAGTTGCTTATGAATAACTTATTTGGCTTCATGCACACTGTACGTTATAAAAACCCAGTGGTGTATGTAGCGCCGACACTTTTTTGTACTTGTAATTTTTTTTTTTTCCCAGAACTGTAACTGAATTTTGGGGTTAATTGTTCTAGGTTTGTACTTTGGCATCAGTTCTGCCTGGTCATAGGTGGGGTGAGCACCTGGGACGGGCTGAGAACGCGGTCTGGTTGGACGCATTGGGTACCAATCTTTTCCCGGAGCCAATCAGTGGGCGCGCCTGGCCCCGCTGTGTATTCCGGGAAGGGGTACTTAAGGTGCTGAAGTCACGTGTTAGTCGTCGGATTCTCCTTGTCGGTTCGGGTTCCGGTCCGGACCAGCCCCGTGAGGGGTCTCGGTCCAGGAGCACCTGCTGACCCCATAAGCCTGGTCATCCTGACCAGTCCCAGAGGCTTTCATGGTCTGGGGTGGGGATTCATCCGTTCCCGAGCCTCGGAACTGGCTAGTTCGAGGCGCAGTAACTGAAGGAGGATTCTGAAGTGTCCCGGTGTCCTCTCAGGATTAGAGAGGCACAGCATCTCAACAAGCGACCAGGGGAGGACTCTTCGGAGGAGGCCCACGCACGAAGCTGGCTGCTAGGTAAGAGCCTGGTAGCTGAGATGTATGGACACTAGTTGAATCCGCATTTCCTACGGTATCGCCCAAACAGCTGAAAGATACAGGTACCATAGGAAAAGTTCCTAACCCATCCTTCGGTTACAACATAGCCTGTGGCAGAGACTTCTACATGTTCACTTAAAGTTTCACAACCTAGTCTGTGGCAGAGACTTTGCTAAATCCGAATCACTTGTTGGCTGCTAGATCTACAAAACAAGGGTTTATCCAACAGTGAAGTGTCCAGTTGCGAGTGGCTACTCCCTGGATTATCTAGAGAGACATTTATTTGGATGTCAGCAGTTCTACAGTGCCTGAGCTTTATCACCTATGCCCTCTATTCCCAACTGAGAGACTGTGTTATGTTTCAACGTTTTTATGCAAATAAAAATCCTCAAAAGGACTTTGAGTGTCAGTCTCAGCAATTACTGGGTACTAACCCTGGGAACCCCTAGACATGAAAGACGA
Organism: Lithobates sylvaticus; assembly: GCA_028564925.1. Lineage (NCBI taxonomy): Eukaryota > Metazoa > Chordata > Amphibia > Anura > Ranidae > Lithobates > Lithobates sylvaticus. The sequence continues at coordinate 177,099,965 of CM053036.1, forward strand.
GCTACAAGGAGGTAAGCCCAGAAAATCCATGGCCGCCCTGCACAGGGGTTAGGCTGTTACACGTATATAGTACCTGAACTAAATAAAAAAAATAACATCACTTATAAAATTTATAAGCAACTCTTTTCAAAATATTAATTAAATAATTACCTAAAAAACAAGTTCAACAAGATGAAAATATTTTTTCCCCTTGCAACTGCTGATAAGGGAGAGAAGAAATCTCCCCTCGTTATGCCTGGGGAGACATGTCCTGCTCTGTTTGCACATTTAGTCTTCCACCCCTCTGACGCTGGTTACGACCCCGTCCACGACCTCTGGAAGACATGCTGCTGCTCTCTGTCTCCATCTCGAATTCCTGAAAAAAAACAGTTGAATTAACATGTCCATATAGATCGATTGAAATATAGATTCATAGATAGAATAATCGATCAATAGAAAGATTGATAAATACATAGATTTAATACATAGATATAAAATGTAGATAGTTGGATTGATAAGTACCTGAGCTCCTGGAACATCTCTGTGTTCAGGGTTAGGTACAGGCGACTGGTGGGCAGCTGCACTGGTGGATGGTGTTAACTCTGATGGTCTGATTCTGATGGTGATGGATTGTATGGAGCAATATCTTCCTCCACCTCCCCCTGAGTTTGCGGCTGCAGCTCTCTCTCTCGCACAGGTAAATCAGATGTTGTTCTGAAAATCCACCACAAAAATTCAAAATTATAGTTTTTAAAATGTATTAATAAAAAAAAAAACAACATTAAAAGGAGAAGTATAGATAAAGCTTGTTAGGCTGTACTTCTCCTATGGATCACAGGAATTTTCAGCAGAGAGCGGCTGAAGTCCTGGACTGATGCCAGGCTCAGCGAGGTGCCGGCCGACACCGCCACTTCCATTTAAAATGAGATAATGATATAGAGCTATATGTTGGCTGTCACCTACAAAAATTCTAATTTTTTGAATTAAACATTTTTGGTATAAAAAATAAAGTTTCTTTATCGTACATCACGGGACACAGAGCAACCATAGTAATGACTATATGGGTTATATGCCACCTACTGGTGGATGGACACTAGCAGATAGTCAAACAGGAAGTCCTCCCCTATATAACCTCTCCTACACAGGAAGGAACTCATTTTTTTCGCCAGTGTTTGTAAGGTGAAATGGTCACTAATGTGATACAGGTGCTCTTGGAGCATATTTGGAGGTCTGGACGGTTCTATTAAGGATCATGGACTTTATTCGGATACATTCTAAAAAGCTATCAGCCAAAATGGATGGTACCTGAGCCTCATTGGAAGTAGAGAAGATTACTTGAGGTTCCTAATTGTGTTCAATGCTTACTTGCATAGAACACAAGCCTGCATAGTCACATGTTTGCAGAGGACCCACCCCGTGGCCCCCACGCCTGACAAGTGTGTGGCGCCCATCTTCCCAGTATGAAGCCTCCCAATTCTGCAACGGCACGTTTGCGTGGACGTGTGTTGCGTAGATGCAGTTTTTTATAAGCATATGTTTGTATAGACGTGTGGGCATAAGTGTGTATGCATGTTGCATAGATATGTGTTTGCGTGAATGCATGTTTGCATAAACACTTGGTGCCTAGACACATGTTTGCACAGATGCGTGTCGCATAATATATGTTGCATAAACACGTTTCATAAACGCATGCTTGCTTATTCCGTAAATGCAGGTCTCCATGGGCACGTATTGCGTAAGTGTTTGTATGGACACGCGCTTTCATGTTTTGCCTAACGCATATTTGCTTAAGCACATACCTACATGCTTTCATAAATGCATGCCTCCATAAATGCATATTGCTTAAACGCATACTGGTATGTTTTCATTTGTACTGCATGTGTATATGCTTAGTTTGAACTGTATACATATGTGCTTAGTTGCATTAAACTGTATACATATGTGCTTATTTACTTTAAACTGTATACATATGTGCTTATTTTTCCTAGGACTACATACATATGTGTTTTTTTGCCTAGGACTATATACATATGTGTTTATTTGTCTAGGAATACATACATATGTGCTTATTGCCTTGGGATACATACATATGTGCTTATTTGCCTTGGGATACATACATATGTGCTTATTGCCTTGAGCTGCATATATAGATGCATGAATGGCAAGAATACTTGTATACCTGCATGTTTGCATACCTATAGGGTTGTATAGAGATAGACCAACATTGCTAGGCCTGCATCCTTGTGGAACTGCGTATTGGTTTGTCTAATACAGTCAGTTTATTATGTATATGTTAGACTAGCTAAAGGACTTAGAAGGGTGAGATAGGTATACTGCCCTCAGGTTCAGTGGTCTGGCAATGTTCATGCCTCCTGTTGGACCAATGGCATCAGGGTGATCTGAGCCACTGTGGCGCCTGATCTCGGTTCAAGCCTGGTTAATACTTTAAATCAAAAATAAAGTTTATTGAGCATAAAATTCCGAATGGCACAATACAAATAAAATTAAAACGTTAGGTGCAACATGCACCTATGAACAACAAAATGTTTACAGATCTTTCTTAACATGTACATTCACTGTTGCTATCACATGGCATTTATATAACATTAGTACTGGTTGTTATGGTGTTCTGGTACAGTCTTATCCTATTCTGACAACAGATGCATGGTTCAGTGGGAATTCCTCGCAGCAATATCCCTTGTAGGGGGTTTTTAAGATAGTCAGTCCGTGCAGGTATGCAAGCTTTCAATCCACCTGTCCCAAATTTTCTGGTATTTGTCTGGGCAGCCCCGGTGTAAGTATAGAACTTTTTTATAAGGTAGGGTGAGGTTTACAGCTCTCTTCCATTGCTGGATAGTGGGCGCTGTAGGTCTGAGCCAGAGTTGGGCAATCTGCATCCTGGCTGTAAATAGTGTTTCTTGCAGAAATGTAGTGAGGTATTTCTCCTACTCGGGGAGGGGGAGAAGGCCAAGAATGCACTGACGGGGGCAAAGTGTCAAGGGGGAACCCATGTGGTCATGCAGGAATTTAGTAATCTGCGCCCAGTATTGCTGGATGGGTGGGCAGGTCCACATGAGGTGGTGAAAGGTACAGTCCATGGCGCCACATCTGGGGCACGAAGGGTCTGTGTCGGGTTTGTATTTGGCTTGTCTAGTCGGCGTGATATACGATTTGTGGAGTATATAGAGGTGGGTGAGTCTGTCCGAGAGTTTAGGTGAAACCTTCCTTGGCGTCTCTAATATTTCTCCCCATTGTTCGTCGTCAATGTCTCCTATGTCCCTCTCCCATTTGGCTTTCAGCTTGTAGGCGTGGGAAGTAGCCCCGGGGGTAAGGAGAAGTGAGTATAGGTAAGAGATCAGTTTTTTGGGGTCATCCCCCAGTAGCACTCTTGTGATAGGCAGGGACTCTAGGCGGGGTGGAGAGCTTCCCAACTGGGTCTGTACTGCATGGCGAACCTGCAAGTAGCGGAAAAATGTGTGGTTGGGGAGGTCGAATTCCTCCTTGAGGTCTTGAAATGTCTTAAGGGTACGGTCAGTAAAAAGTTGAGAAAGGTAAAGTATCCTTTTGGCTATCCAAATTTTATGGTCTGGGATGTTCAATAGTTCTGGTAATCTAGGGTTCTCCCAAAGTGGTGTATGAGCATGAATGGGTGGGGCCCCCAGGATGTTCAATGCTTTGTGCCATATTCCGCCATGGTGTGCCAACATGTTCCGTCTATCTCCCAATCGTGATAGTCCTTGGTGGGTACAAAAAATGATTTGGAAGGGGTGAGCTACAACGTCCGTGGCAGTTAGGCACACCAGGGCGGAGTATCTAAGCCTGTCATGTTTGTCCAGGTAGTAAAAGTGTGAGAGCTGAGAGGCGAGATAGTATAGCATCAAGTCTGGCAGGGCAGTACCACCCAGATGAACCGGACATTTAAGGGTCCGCCAGGCCAACTTGTGTCTGGAGGAGCCCCAAATAAAGGTATTCAAAATTGATTCCATGTTTTTGAACAGGCGCGCCGGGATCAGGAGTGGGGCATGCCAAAAAAGGTAGAGCAGTTTAGGGAGTAGAATCATTTTCACTAAGCTGAGTCTGCCCATGACTCCGAGGGGAAGCCTGGACCAGACCTGAGTCCTGCTTTTCAGCAGTCCAAAGAGAGGGTCAATGTTTAGACTAATGTAGTCCGTCGGGGATCGAGAGCATTGCACCCCCAAATATTTAATCTGTGCAGTGCGTATAAGGGGTAGGGAGATTTCTTCCTTGGTCGGAGCCGTAGTGTCTATTGGTAGGATTTGGGACTTGGACCAGTTAATCTGTAGCCCAGAAAAGGACCCGAACTCGCTGATAAGGTGAAGAGCTGCCGTAAGTGAGGGGCCTGCATCCTCTAAGTATAGTAACATGTCATCGGCATGGACTTCTGTCACCGGACCCTTGCGTAGTCCGTGAATATTTGGGTGAGCCCTAATGGCTATGGCAAGCGGTTCCACCGCCAGTGCATAAAGCATGGGTGAGATTGGGCACCCCTGCCGAGTCCCTCGGGCCAGGGGGAAGGAGGAGGATACTTGGCCATTTACCTGGATTCTTGCAGTGGGGGCTTGGTATAGGAGTTGGAGCCATTTTATAAACTTTGGGCCGAATCTAAATCTCGTCAGACACTCCCATAGGTATCCCCACTCCACCGAATCGAACGCCTTGGCGGCGTCAAGGCTAACCACAACTCGCGTTCCGACGTTATCGTGGGTGGCCTGGAGATTCATGAACAGCCTTCTAAGATTGAAGGCAGTGTTCTTGTTAGGCATGAAGCCCGTTTGGTCGGGGTGGATAAGGCTGGATATTACTTTGTTCAACCTGAGGGCAAGTACTTTGGCTAGAATTTTTATGTCCAATTGTATCAGGGATATGGGACGATATGACTCTGGGTATAAGGGGTCCTTGCTGGGCTTCGGGATCAGGACAACCAGGGCTTCCTTCATTGTGTGTGGTAGGGTGCTGGTCTCAAAGATGTGTTAATAGAGAGCGGCTAGTTTGGGAACGAGAGTCTCACGGAATTGGGTGTAGAACTCCAGTGGGAGGCCATCGGAACCCGGGGCTTTGGACGGTGACAGGTTTGCTATAGCTTCAGCTATACACTCTTCCGTGATAGGGGCGTCTAGGATTTCTATTTGAGGGTCTGTGAGGGTGGGGAAGTCAATATCCTGCAAGAGATCTTGAAGATCACTCAGTGGTCGGCTAGAGGTCGAGGTATACAGGTTGGCATAGAAGCGTCGGAATTCTTGGGCCACCTCAGTGGGGTCTGTCAGGATGGATCCGTCACTCGTCGCCAGCTGCACCACCACTGGGGGGCTGTGGTCTAAGTGGGCCATATATGCTAAGAGCTTTCCTGCCCTCTCACCATGCTCGTACGTCCTTTGTTTGCTGAAGAAGATACCTTTTTTAGCCTTTTCAAAGTGTAGGTTGTCCGTGAGTCTGGACTGTAGGCGCAATTTAGCTGAGTTTGAGGCCGTTGGACTAGCCAGAAAAACCTGCTCTAGCGAGTCCAACGCCTCCTCTGCTTGCTGCAAGGCAAATTTCGAGGAATTTTTGTGTCTATTTATGCGATTAGTGAGGATCGCATGAGCATGTATCTTGAAGGTCTCCCATATCGTTCCCATTGGGGCCGTGTTGGCGTTTGTCCGAAAGAAGTGAGTCCATTCTAGCTCAACGGTCTCCAAATCAGTGAGCACCGTGAGCCAAAAGGGGTTCAGTTTCCAGGGTCGGGCTGGGATAGTGGATGGCAAGCGGAGCTTGACCCAGTATGGCGAATGGTCCGATAGGACCCTAGTGCTGAAACCTGCATCGAGTAAATGAGGCGTGAGGGTGGAGGATAAAAGGATCATATCTATACGTGACATAGCTGTCTGGGAGGGAGTGAAGCATGAGTATGCCAGTTTGTGAGGGTTTTTCTGCCTCCACGTGTCGGTCATAGCGAATTCCGCTAGGAACCTGCCAAACCTGGTTAGTGTGGGCTGAGTCGGCGGGGCAGAGTCGCCGTGGAGTCTGTCTAGGTGGGAGTCAATGACAGCGTTAAAGTCCCCCAGCCAGACAGCCGGCACTGTGGGGTGTTGTGTCATAAAGTTTATGCCCTCCTGTAGGGCTGCAAATTGAAAAGGTGGAGGAACATAAAATGCCATTATCAGAAGCTCAAGTCCCCCCACAGTAGCGTGCAGAAACAGGAACCTGCCCTGCTGGTCCGCATGCAACGTGTGCAGCTGGAACAGTACAGTTTTAGCAATGAGGATGGCGACTCCCCTAGAGTTGTTTGTATGAGGGGCTTGGTAGAGCCACCCCACCCACGGTTTCTTTAGGGACATCTGTAGCTGGCCGGTCATGTGGGTCTCCACCAGTACGGAGATGTCCGCCCGCAATTGCTTGAGGTGAGAGAGGACCGCCAGCCGTTTAGGCCTAGCCCTCACCCCCCTCACATTCCATGTAATCAATTTGAGAGCCGCCATCCCACCGCTTCCAGCATGTATAGTGCAGGATAGGTTATTGAACATTCTGTTGTCATAGTTAGTTGTCGCGAGAGGCCGAGACAGTATACTCTCCCCGTCCACCGGCCCGGAGAGGGGACGCCCGCAGAATATCTACAGCGACCCCCTCCGGGGGGCGGACAGAAGGGCACGGAGGCCCCCACACATAAAAGTAATAGTTGTTCAGTACCAATTGTCAGGTGATGCAGTATAACAGATCTGTAGCACAGTAAACTTATAAAAACAGATAAAAGCATGTAAACAGAAAAACAAAAAGGGGAAAAAAGGACAAAACAATGACAGCTTGCAGCTGTAGGGGATATGAGAACTTCGCCTACTCTGGCCCAGCTTGGCGCAAGCAACTCAGAACAGCCCTCCACAGCAGTGGGGGCTGGGGCTGGCCAGGGAAACATATCTTGTGGATAAGATGAGAAGCGTAATTGCTTGCATGAAGCAAAAGAGGGATCTGATGGTGAAGAATCCAGTGCATTCTCAGGTGGCTTTGGGGACGACCAAATGTTAACTGAGCTGCACAGTAGTGCTAGTGGAGCTAGCATTTAAGGACCACATTGGGGGAGGGTGGTCCGGGAGCGTGGCTGCACAAAAGTTAAGTAGGGCTGTAGGGGCAAGAAATGCTGGCAGTTGTACGGTCCGGTGAGTAGGTGTCAGCGGCCCGCATCAGGGAAGGAAGTCACGGGAAGGCAATCACAGGGGTGCCGTGCCAGGCGGCTTTGGGGATCAAGTAGGGGGCAAATAATTTCAGGGCCTACTCACGGTTCTGTTTAAGGGTACTGGTCGAGGTCCAACTCTGGAGTTGCAGGGCAGGAGTGTGCTTCTACGATGGCGCCTGAGGATCCCCAGCTCGTTGTTCCAGCCACGCCAGCACTGCCGTCGGGTCTTCGAAAAAGTGAGCTTTACCATCTCGTGTGACTCGCAGCCTTGCGGGGAACAGCATGGCGTAGGGAAGATGTTGGTTCCGGAGCTGTCGCTTGGCCTCTGAAAACTGGGCTCTCTTCTTCTGGACCTCGGCGGAGAAATCCGGGAAGACCGCGATATGTTTGTCTCCGAAGGGTATGTTGCCCTTCTCGCGGGTGAGGCGGAGGATCGTGTCTCGGTCCCAGTAGTTTAGCAGCTTCGCGATGAACGTGCGTGGCGGGGCTCCAGGTGGCGGTGGTCTTGAGGCTAGGTGGTGCGCACGTTCTACCACGAAGGTGGAGGAGAAGGCCTCCCTTCCAAAGTTAGTTACAAGCAGGCGCTTGAGGAAGGTGGGGGGGTCGGCACCCTCCGACCGCTCAGGCAGTCCTACAAAACGGAGGTTACACCTGCGAAGCCTGTTTTCCATGTCGTCCTGCTTGCTCAGGACGATATTCAGTTGGTGTTGCAGCCGTTCCGTTGTAATCTGCAGTGGGTGGATGTCATCCTCTGTCTGCCCGATCCTGCGTTCCGTCTCGGTGACTCTATCACGCAATTTGTGCATATCCTGGCGGATAAGGGAGATGTCAACCTTGACCTCCTCAATTCTGGTGGTGAGGGTGGTTTGGCAGAGGGATACAGCCTCGAGGATACGGGCTGTGTCTCCAGTTGGCGGGGCCTCCTCCTCGGTCTGTGAAGTGGCGCCATTTTCCTCCGCGGGATCCGGCTCGTCTGCACGGTATTTATTGAGCCTGGCTATGGCACTCTGGGCCCTCTTCGGTGGAGACATGGGTGTAGAGTGTTCCTGCAGCGGGGCCGGAGGTCTAGACCGGGAAAACTGGTGGTTTTAGTCCCCAAGGATAAAAGAAAGGATAGCGTGCAGCCGGAGCTCTCACCCCGTGCGTCCTACTCCATGCGGCTTCAGGCCACGCCCCCCCCGCCTGGTTAATACTTGAATGGGATACTGCCTAGGTTTCCCTCCTAAGTGAGGGAGGCATCTGAGGTTGCTGTATTTGAGAGTATTTCAGACCATAAGATTTTAGAGCAGTCTCTGAGGTAGTTCGCTCCTTCCTTAGTAGGGTCAGTGCGTTGGGTCTTGGAGCAAAAGTTATGGGCTCATTATCGTAAACAATTAGATGGTAGCAGCTTCAAAACTGAATAGGGACATGAGGTCTATCTTAATATCTCAATCCGCTGGGCATCCTTCTGTTTCAGATAGGCTTGGTCTGTTCAGTGATGACCTCTCTGCAAGAGGTAGTTTTTGGGGCCCATAATCATCAGGACACACACAGCTTCATGTGCCGGGTTGTTTCCAGCCTTTATCAAAGATTTCTGTAATTGCAGTGGTAAGTCGTTTTTTTATTTTGTGACAGTCCTTCGGGCTGGCCACATCTTCTGAGGTTGACAAAGCTCCTAGCTCTGGTGCTGGACTTGCTAAAGATACAGATACAGAGATCTCAGTATACCTCAATAACCTTGGCTAAGAAAGGAGTTGGTCCAGATTTCCTTCGATACATTTTGCAGTAAGAAGCTTTATCTAGTTCGATGCACATTCCTTATGAACAGTCCTACTCCAGGTTTTGGTAGAGGATCATTCTCTCTATCTGGAACTTGAAGATCCAGGCATTGGATTGCCGAAGGTTTCTGTTCTCGGGGTTTTGCACAGCTAAAGATTGGTGGTTGATGGTTCAGAATCTAGAAAGGTGTAATTCTTCCTTTCAGGTATTGAAAGATAATAACCACTGATGCCGGTTTCTCCGTTTGGTTATAGGGTGGCTACAGTTCAGTGGACTTGATCTCCACAGGAGAGTATACTGCCCATAAATATCTTTGGAGCTTTTGGCCAGTACACCTTGCTCTGGATTATGGTACAAACCAGTTGGAGGGTCGATCCGGAAAAGCCTCTGCATAGGGCATATATATCAACCACCGGGGCAGCACCAGGAGTCATGCGGCTCAGGAAAATTAACGACATTCTGTCTGGGATAGAAAAGTGGCAGGGGGAACACTGCAGGTGAATCTAGATTCCAAGTTCTACAACAAGTTGGGACAGGTTGTGTCCTGGATGTGGGTCCCACTGGCAATAGGGGTAGATGCACTGGTAATGCCTTAGAGACCAGTTCTCCCTTATCTGACACTTACCCTCTGTTTTCTGCCACATCTTTTGTGAAGTATCCAGAAGGGGTTTACACTGTTAATGTTAGCCGAATTAGCCCAGGAGGGCTTGGTACACTGACATAGAGAGTCTTGCGGGGGTCGCTCCTGAAACACTCCTAGTCCAGCGGGACCTAATGGTCTTGAGTCCTGTATCTCAACACTGTTGAGCCCCTGGAAGCCAGCTTCAGGGAACTTAAATTACAGGACTTTTTTTACAGGAATATTTTTTGCCTGGGGTGAAGCCAGGAAGTGTCACCCGCAGAAATATGTGAGTGTGAGTTTTTCTTTTTTATTCTCCAATCGGTATGGGAAAGGAGATTGGTCTTAAGTACTGTTAAGGGTCAGGTTTCATCCCTATACATTTTTTTCCAGAGGCCATTGTTTCTCACTCCTTGATTCATACTTCATACAGCGTGTAACATAGACAATCCCGCCTGTCAGGCCATTCTTGTGTCCTTGGGGACTTGAATTTGATCTGATTGGCAGAGGCCATTTTTTGAACCAATCAGGGGATTCTGTCGGTCCTTTATCTCGAAAGTGGCTTCTTTGGCTATCACTTCACTAAGTGGAGTCAGAGTTTCCGGCTCTTTCATGCAAGGAGCCATTCTTGGTCTCACATCATGATAAGGCGATGTTGCGTCCTCATCCATTTTTTGCCTAGAATGGTGTCTAGTTTTCACTTAAATCAAGACAATGGGGGTTATTTACGAAAGGAAAATCCACTTTGCACTGCAAGTGCACTTGGAAGTGCAGTCGCTCTAAATCTAAGGGGTAGATTTGAAATGAGTGGAAGCTCTGCTGAATTTATCATCCAATCATGTGCAAGCTAAAATGCTGTTTTTTATTTTCCTTGCATGTCCCCCTCGGATCTACAGCGACTTTACTTCCAAGTGCACTTTCAAGTGCACTTGCAGTGCAAAGTGGATTTTCCTTTAGTAAATAGCCCCCAATGTCTTGCCTTCTTTCTGATCCTCAGTTGGCAGGAGTTAGATCACTGCATACACTGGAGGTAGTTCTGGCTGTCAGAATTACTTGATTTGTCGGTACAGGTCAGGAATTCTGGTTTGTGCTGCCAGTAGAGCCCAGGATGGGCAGAAGGCATCCAAGTTAACTATTTTCATTGGATTTGCCAGTTATTTGAGCCTATGGCTTGAACGGGCAAGGTCCCCCCCCCTTTTTTGGTAAAAGCGCTCGCTACCAGGTGTGTGGGGGCATCTTGGGCCGTCTGCCATCAGGTGTCAGTGGCTCATGATTTAGGGACATTACATGGTCTTTTGGCAATACATTCACAGAATTTTACCAGATAGATATCAAAGCCCCAGAGGATATTGCTTTGGCCGCAGTATGTTTTGGAGCTGCAGAAGGAGTCCTTCTCAGGTTGCAGTTCCTGTGATTGTGTTTCCCTCCCCTCAAGGGCATTGCTTTAGGACAGGGGTGCCCAACCTTTTGAAGAGCGAGGGCCACTTAAGCGACTTGGTAACCGGTTGCGGGCCACAATGAGCGGAGCGGGTGGATGGCATGTCCGTGTCCACTTTGCATTTGGAGAGCGGACACAGATGCAGCCCACAACTTTTTAGTGGATCGTATTGGAGGTAGAACACAAGTCGGTTTATGTCTGCCACTACTTAGTGGTGAATGGAGGGTCCAATTGGTCGGACTGTTGGACTGACCATGTGAAAGGGGTCCAAGGCTGCTTTCACACTGATGCGCTGCGGTTTACCCGCACCATGTGTGCAACGCAGTGTACCTTTAGCTTTCCTGCAGTTTGCAATAGACTTCTATTATATTCTGCAGGTTTGGTGCACTTTCAGAAAGCTCACCAAACTCGCAGGTAATAATAGAAGTCTATGGCTCAGTGCAGGTAACCCGCAGGTAAACTGCTCTGCACCTGCGCATCAGTTTGAAAGCAGCCCAGTAACCACTGCAGAAAAGATATGCCCATATATACACTGTGATTTTAGTAATAAACTGACCTTTAATAACAGTATTCTTTCTAGTCAATCCCAGAGCAGGAGGTCGCGGGCCACATCAGAGGGCTCCGCGGGCCACACGTGGCCCCCGGGCCACTGGTTGGGCACCCCTGCTTTAGGACATCCCATATAGTCACTATTATGGTTGCTCTGTGTCCCGTGATCTACGATAAAGAAATTAGGATTTTCCCGGAGTACATCACGGGACACAGAGGTCCCTCCCATCTTTTTTCATTCATTCATTGCTTTGCTACAAAACTGAGGTCCTTCCTATGTAGGAGGGGTTATAAAGGGGAGGACTTCCTGTTTGACTATCTGCCAGTGTCCATCCACCAGTAGGTGGCGTATAACCAATATATATCCAAATATTTGCATTTGGAAAGAAAAAATCTATTTACAAGTGTCAATCAAATTGAAATGAAAAAATTACATAAAAACAATCACAATCCAAAAAATTAAATACTATACTATACTCTCTACTGTTGTTGATCATCGATTGTCTCAAAAATGCCAGCTGGATACTGAACACATATGGTTTAGGAGCTGATGTACCACTGCGAGAAGCCTTTTCCTCCTCTGTAAAATCCCTGCATACTCACACAGGGACTTCCAATGCTCAATTAACAATCTATAAATGAAAAAGTGTAGCACTCAAATGTATCTGAACAATAACCGTACAACAGAATGTAATTCTGTATACAGAAATTAGTGTTCATAATTTAATGTGGAAAAAAATGTGTATAATATATAAATGGTAAGACCAGTCAGGTCAACCATCTGTAGAATAATGAATTCGTGTAAAGTGACCCAAAAAGAGTTTTATCCAAAATAGTGATATACAACTAATGTGAAATAAAAAACATATGGTGATCCTACTAAGAAGGAAACAAATGTGGAGAATAGTCACAGAAAGAATTGTGTTGACTATTAACAGGTGACCACAAAATTTGAATATAATTTCATAACATAGTGTCAAACCATGTATGTAATATACCATGAGAGTGTTATGGAACCGGTGTACCAAATTCAAATAGTGATCACAAATATTGATATCTAGTACCACATTATGTTCCAAATGTGGAACAGACAATCAAAATGTGGAACAAACATTCAAAGTGAAGTAGGTATTATGTATCACACAATGACTGTGGAAACATGACTGTCCATGATGACCAAAGAGTTCATATGTGAAAAACATATGCACAAATCTCTATGAATAATCATATAATATTCAAATGCTGTGTCCTCTTTCAATTGGACGGCATCTTGAACTATGGGGTGTATAGATGATCAGGTACGCTTACCATACAAGGTGGATAGTAGAGGGTCAAACGAGCTTGGGTAGACCAACGAACGGTGCCTGTGGAAAGGACCGGCTTGTTAATAACTAAAGCTGATAGACATTTATGCTAGGTAACATCAATATGGATCAGATAGAGTCACTAAAATTCTAATATATTATTCAAATTTCATCATAGAAACGTGACATCAAATAAACAATTAAGAACCATATGAGAGCAGTTTTGTCATAGAAAAGCTTGTACTTGGTTGCCCTACATGTTACGCATCATGTAACGCTTCTTCAGGAGCTTTCTATATTTTCTAAGAATAAAAAAGAAAAACATACAGTAAATAAAAATGCAAACACATCTATGATTTCGATGTGCTATTTTTGGTATCACTACATGCGATATAAGCTTAAAAAGAGTCAAAATCAGGAAGTTGCCATCCATCACCATGGTAGAGAGAGGGATAAGAAGAAAAGAAAGAAAAAGAGAAAGAAAAACAGAAAAACATAAAATATAAATTATAAAATAAAAAATAGAAAATAAGAGAGAGGAAGAAAAAAAAGAAAGAAAAAAGGAAGAGAGATATGAAACAGGTCACCAGTATGAATCATATCCCCTCTCAAGCGTCTCTTCTCTTCTCCAGAGAGAATAAGTTCAGTGCTCGCAACCTTTCCTCATAACTAATATCTTCCAGTCCCTTTATTAGCTTTGTTGCACTGCTATAGTATTTAATATATATATATATAATATATATATATATATATATATATATATAAACATTTATTTGCATCATTCAAGATCCAGAATGTTGCAGCAGAATTGTTAAATCTGCTTTGGACAACGCAAGCCTTCCGAGAACAATAATCTTCATGTAGAAGCATTTAAATGCAGCTCTGGTCTGAGACTGGGGAATAACAAAACCTTACAGGACAGCATATAACTAATGACACCAACGTTAGAGTGGAAAAAGCCAGGACGTGCAGCAGCTGCAAATGCAAAAAAAGGACCTCTGTGTCCCCCTTTTCTTCTGCACCTTCCCCTTCCTCCACTACCAACCCATCATATTGATAAGAATGTCATTTGATGGAATCTTCTCTTATTCTGCAAATGTAAGTGTGGAGTCAGTGCATCTGTAAAACTTGGGGTGGGGGCAGATATGAAGAGGGGAAGTAGAGAAAAGAAAAGAAGAGGGGGTGGGGAAGGGGTGAAATGGTTAAGAGAAGCCGGCTATGTCTGCTCCTCTGAATACGCTTTTCTCCCAGCAGGACCCATGCTGATCTGTCTTTGCTTCAGCTTTTTCAAATGAGTTAATCACCGTTTGCCAGAATGTAACGTTTTGCAACCATTGTCCCCCATGAAGGCTTCAATTTGGGTATACATTTATTATTTTGACCTTTGGCTGGCAGGGGGACAGACTTCAAAGAACAGTTACTTTCCCTGCTAGAAAGAAGCTTTGTGCAGACATTTCAATGAGAGGTTTTTCTATACTTGGTTAAATAAAAGAGAAACGTTTAGTCTCAGAAGTTGAGTGGGGAAACACCTCCAGATCTATATTCAATGAAAATAAAAATCAATTAGTCTCTGGGTATGAGGAGCAGCGTGAAGGAAGGGCCGGGATTATGCATAAATGGTCTTTAGAAAATAGAGAAAAGTTTCTCTGTAATCAAATCGTGCATGGTACACTTCTGAAAAAAGGCCGCGTCTTTGTGCATCCAGCGCAGGTATTGTGGAGTCTACAGGCTGCTCATTTTCTACATGCCAAGCAGAAAGTGAAAGAAGTGCCTCAGATTGGAGTAAAGAAACTAGCTATAGAACTTTAAATATGTATTCTGACTGATCATTTACTACTGCTAAATTCACTTTTTAAAGATTTATCTGATAAGAACTACATTGAATAAACCTACCTACTCATTAAAAGTGTAAAGGTATCATAGAAATATTGTTCGGCAAAGTCATTTATACTTTAAGCTTACAGTGTATGCAAATCCTACATCCGTTTTTAGTACGTTTGGCATCATGCCTCACTGTATACAGGTTTTTGTGAACCTACTGCAGAGTTTCTTATTTGAGATCTGCCACTTTCTGTTGCAGGCGGACAACAGACAACACACAATACTAGGACACTCAGTTAGCAGCACCATTGTCGGCCTCAGAGAGGCAGTTGCTTAAGCTGGCTATACGCGCCTCAAATTTTGGCCAATCCCTAATGAATTGGCCAAATTACCACTGTGTTCCAGTGGTACCGTCTGGGAAAAAATTTAATAAAAGTCAGCAGCTACTGACTTTGAATATATGGAGACTTACTTGTCCAGGGAGCCCACAATGTCGGCACTCCAGCCGATTTTCAGATCGGCTGTCGGGTGCTGCTGCCGCTATTCGTTGTAAGGCAAACTGGCAGTGAAGTGCAAGCAAGGCACACAGGTTACAGTAGTGAAGTGCTTTCTAACTGGTCTGGCAGGGGAGGAAGCAGGAGGGGGACCAAAACTTTGAAGGGGCAGCGCTGTCTCCCGGAAGTGGGGAAGGGTACCTATCAAAAAAATGTGGCACCGGAGGGGTGGACGGAAGCAGATAAGCTTTTGAGTGGAACTCTGCTTTAATCACTTGCTGACCGCCCGCCCGCCTGCCCGCCTGCTGGCTCATGCAAGCACCAGCACATACCTGTACATCATCAATGTCTTCTGGGTTCAGGGCCCCGCCCTGGCCAACTATCTCTGTAATTGAACACAGCAGGATTTTGTCAACAGGTTTCAGCCACTGATCCCTGGCCGTGACCTGCTGATTGTCAACACAGGGCTCTGGGCAGTGATTGGACAATCAACACAGGGCTCTGTACAGAGGGAACAATCTGTTTATTCTCGCTGCAAAGCAGGAAGGAGGAGCAAACAGATATTTAGTAAAAAGCAGCACATGTTACACATATTAACACTTGTTAGGCACACACTTAACCCCTTCCCAGCCAGTGTAATTAATACAGTGACAATGTATTGTATAATCACTGATCACTGTATTAGTGTCACTGGTGATGTCAGTGTCAGTTAGTCAGTTATTGTACCTCCCAGCCAGCATCCGTTAGTGTCAGATTTCGCATCGCACAGTCCCACTATAAGTCACTGATCACCGCCATAACCAGCCATATAAAAATTCCAGTATATATACCATAGTTTGTAGACGCTATACCTTTAACACAAACCAATCAATATACACTTATTGGGATTTTTTTTAACAAACACATGTAGCAGAATACATTTTGGCTTAAATTTATGAAGATATTACATTTATTAAATTTATTTTTTATTGGATATAACTTGACTGAAAGTAACATTTTTTTGTTTATATAGCAAAAAAATAAAAAACCCAGTGGTGATCAAATACCACCAAAAGAAAGCTCTATTTGTGTGAAAAAAAATTATATAAATTTCATTTGGGTACAGTGTTGCATGACAAAGCAATTACCAGTAAATTAGCTTAGTGCTAAATATCAAAAAATGACCTGATCATGAATGAGGTAAAACCTCATCATGGTCAAGTGATTAAAGTACCAGAACCACCCAGCTCAGCAAACTTTGATTTAAAAATTGACTCCAGTCACTGTTTGGGTAGTTAGACAGCCACAGGTGAGGAACTTAAACATGTATGGCAAACCTTAGTGTTGTTGGCAAATGGCAGTAGAAATAGCTTTTGACTTAAAGCAGACTTTTACCCCAACTATGAAATGGTCACATCCTCCTTCTCTTAGCAAAGGACCTGTGCAGGTGAGATCTCGAGAGTGATTTGTGAACTGCATACTAGCACATTATGAAAGACTTACCTTAAAATGAAGCCCTCCAATGGCGCGCTGTCACCGCTGCAAAGGCTTCCATCTTCACCCGGTCTCCTTTTGGGTTCGGGAACTCCGGGTGTCTGATTGGCCGAGCCACATGCGCGCGGGAGTCTCGCCTGCGGCACACAGCTCTGAAGGAACGGCACGAGTGCATGCGACGGTAACATCACTGTTGCTTGCAAGAATTTCTCTTAACCACTTCAGCCCCTAAAGAATTTACCCCCTTCCTGACCAGAGCACTTTTTACGATTCGGCACTACGTCGCTTTAACTGACAATTGCGCGGTCATGCGACGTGGCTCCCAAACAAAATTGGTGTCCTTTTTCTTCCCACAAACAGAGCTTTCTTTTGGTGGTATTTATTTTTTGCGCTATAAACAAAAAGATAGCGACAATTTTGAAAAAAACACATTATTTTTTACTTTTTGCTATAATAAATATCCCCAAAAAATATTTAAAAAAAAATGTTCTCCTCAGTTTAGGCCGATACGTGCTCTTCTACATATTTTTGGTAAAAAAAAATCGCAATAAGCGTTTATTGATTGGTTTGCGCAAAAGTTATAACGTCTACAAAATAGGGGATCGTTTTATGGCATTTTTATTGATAATTTTTTTTACTAGTAATGGCTCTGATCAGCGATTTTTTATTGTGACTGCGACATTATGGCGGACACATCGGACACTTTTGACACATTTTTGAAACCACTAACAATTATACAGCGATCAGTGCTATAAAAATGCACTGATTACTGTGTAAATGTCACTAGCAGGGAAAGGGTTAACACTAGGGGTGATCAAGAGGTTAACTGTGTACCCTATGTGTGTTTCTAACTGTGGGGGGATGGGACTGTCTAGGAGGAGAGAGAGATCAGTGTTCATACATAGTATGAACACACGATCTGTCTCCTCTCCCATGAAAAAAAGGCATGCATTTATGAAAGCATGTAGGTATGTGCTTAAGCAAATATGCGTTTAGGTAAAACATGAAAGCGCGTGTCCATACAAACACTTATGCAATACGTGCCCATGGAGACCTGCATTTACGGAATAAGCAAGCATGCGTTTATGAAACGTGTTTATGCAACATATATTATGCGACACGCATCTGTGCAAACATGTGTCTATGCACCAAGTGTTTATGCAAACATGCATTCACGCAAACACATATCTATGCAACATGCATACACACTTATGCCCACACGTCTATACAAACATATGCTTAAAAAACTGCATCTACGCAACTCACGTCCACGCAAACGTGCCGTTGCAGAATTGGGAGGCTTCATACTGGGAAGATGGGCGCCACACACTTGTCAGGCGTGGGGGCCACGGGGTGGGTCCTCTGCAAACATGTGCCTATGCAGGCTTGTGTTCTATGCAAGTAAGCATTGAACACAATTAGGAACCTCAAGGAATCTTCTCTACTTCCAATGAGGCTCAGGTACCATCCATTTTGGCTGATAGCTTTTTAGAATGTATCCGAATAAAGTCCATGATCCTTAATAGAACCGTCCAGACCTCCAAATATGCTCCAAGAGCACCTGTATCACATTAGTGACCATTTCACCTTACAAACACTGGAGAAAAAAATGAGTTCCTTCCTGTGTAGGAGGGGTTATATAGGGGAGGACTTCCTGTTTGACTATCTGCTAGTGTCCATCCACCAGTAGGTGGCATATAACCCATATAGTCATTACTATGGTTGCTCTGTGTCCCGTGATGTACGATAAAGAAACTTTATTTTTTATACCAAAAATGTTTAATTCAAAATATTAGAATTTTTGTAGGTGACAGCCAACATATAGCTCTATATCATTATCTCATTTTAAATGGAAGTGGCGGTGTCGGCCGGCATCTCGCTGAGCCTGGCATCAGTCCAGGACTTCAGCCGCTCTCTGCTGAAAATTCCTGTGATCCATAGGAGAAGTACAGCCTAACAAGCTTTATCTATACTTCTCCTTTTAATGTTGTTTTTTTTTTTTATTAATACATTTTAAAAACTATAATTTTGAATTTTTGTGGTGGATTTTCAGAACAACATCTGATTTACCTGTGCGAGAGAGAGAGCTGCAGCCGCAAACTCAGGGGGAGGTGGAGGAAGATATTGCTCCATACAATCCATCACCATCAGAATCAGACCATCAGAGTTAACACCATCCACCAGTGCAGCTGCCCACCAGTCGCCTGTACCTAACCCTGAGCACAGAGATGTTCCAGGAGCTCAGGTACTTATCAATCCAACTATCTACATTTTATATCTATGTATTAAATCTATGTATTTATCAATCTTTCTATTGATCGATTATTCTATCTATGAATCTATATTTCAATTGATCTATATGGACATGTTAATTCAACTGTTTTTTTTCAGGAATTCGAGATGGAGACAGAGAGCAGCAGCATGTCTTCCAGAGGTCGTGGACGGGGTCGTAACCAGCGTCAGAGGGGTGGAAGACTAAATGTGCAAACAGAGCAGGACATGTCTCCCCAGGCATAACGAGGGGAGATTTCTTCTCTCCCTTATCAGCAGTTGCAAGGGGAAAAAATATTTTCATCTTGTTGAACTTGTTTTTTAGGTAATTATTTAATTAATATTTTGAAAAGAGTTGCTTATAAATTTTCTAAGTGATGTTATTTTTTTTATTTAGTTCAGGTACTATATACGTGTAACAGCCTAACCCCTGTGCAGGGCGGCCATGGATTTTCTGGGCTTACCGATTACCTCCTCCTTGTAGCTCGTCTTTCATGTCTAGGGGTTCCCAGGGTTAGTACCCAGTAATTGCTGAGACTGACACTCAAAGTCCTTTTGAGGATTTTTATTTGCATAAAAACGTTGAAACATAACACAGTCTCTCAGTTGGGAATAGAGGGCATAGGTGATAAAGCTCAGGCACTGTAGAACTGCTGACATCCAAATAAATGTCTCTCTAGATAATCCAGGGAGTAGCCACTCGCAACTGGACACTTCACTGTTGGATAAACCCTTGTTTTGTAGATGAAGCAGCCAACAAGTGATTCGGATTTAGCAAAGTCTCTGCCACAGACTAGGTTGTGAAACTTTATGTGAACATGTAGAAGTCTCTGCCACAGGCTATGTTGTAACCGAAGGATGGGTTAGGAACTTTTCCTATGGTACCTGTATCTTTCAGCTGTTTGGGCGATACCGTAGGAAATGCGGATTCAACTAGTGTCCATACATCTCAGCTACCAGGCTCTTACCTAGCAGCCAGCTTCGTGCGTGGGCCTCCTCCGAAGAGTCCTCCCCTGGTCGCTTGTTGAGTTGCTGTGCCTCTCTAATCCTGAGAGGACACCGGGACACTTCAGAATCCTCCTTCAGTTACTGCGCCTCGAACTAGCCAGTTCCGAGGCTCGGGAATGGATGAATCCCCACCCCAGACCATGAAAGCCTCTGGGACTGGTCAGGATGACCAGGCTTATGGGGTCAGCAGGTGCTCCTGGACCGAGACCCCTCACGGGGCTGGTCCAGACCGGAACCAGAACCGACAAGGAGAATCCGACGACTAACACGTGACTTCAGCACCTTAAGTACCCCTTCCCGGAATACACAGCGGGGCCAGGCGCGCCCACTGATTGGCTCCGGGAAAAGATTGGTACCCAATGCGTCCAACCAGACCGCGTTCTCAGCCCGTCATAGGTGCTCACCCCACCTATGACCAGGCAGAACTGATGCCAAAGTACTAACCTAGAACAATTAACCCCAAAATTCAGTTACAGTTCTGGGAAAAAAACTAAATTTACAAGATAGCGCACACTTTAAAAAAGTGTCAGCGCTACATACACCACTGGGTTTTTATAACGTACAGTGTGCATGAAGCCAAATAAGTTATTCATAAGCAACTAGTCTTTTTTGGATTTTCTATTTTTGTTTTTATTACACTTCAGCGCACTACAAATATGTTTTTCTTCTGTGGCCCAAACACAGGCAGTACCTAAAGCTGACAGCATTTTTGTGGCCCCCGCAGAGGAAAAAGTTAAATGTTCCTATCTGTGTGTAATTTAGCTATGTAGTTATCATGGGCAACTGCATATCTGTATAAAGGGGAAGAAAACTGCGCTAACGTGAACATAACCACTAAAAAGAATATAATGCAATAAGCAGCAGCTAAATGTGAGATATACACAGAAAAACATAAAAAGAAGCTGCGTTAATAAAGTCCAATTAACATATAGTTGATTGTAGAAATGGAAAACATCTCTCATATGGCAAAAGAATGTTTGATAATATTCATCAATTCTTCAATTAACACCACAGTGAGTTCATTCAATAAGTGTGCCACCACCTTAAGAAAAACTTGCTTACCAGATGGCAAGCAAAACCAGCATGTGGCTATAGCCCAGCCAAGGCCTTCGCTTGCACCGAAGATCATAGCGATAGGTAGTGGATGGATGATTACACAGATATATTCAAACACTGGTAACACCGCTCAATCCAGGACCATTAAATCAGCTACTCACTCAGCAGTACCCAGAAAAAAGAGAGTATAGTGTAATATTGCCTATTGGGTATTTAATAGTAAAAAACAGTATTGCACTTACATCATAGAAGTTTAAATATCACGCATAAAATTACAAAGCCGGTTGGCTGCAAACAAACTCCCGTCCTCCTGGCAAGACAGTGTGGTGACGTCAGCGCGTATCCTCGTCCAGATGCGTTTCGTCATATGTGACGTTGTCAATGGGGAACGGGTAGCGCGCTGATTTATCACCTTAATATAGAACCACACCTCGTTCTGAGTGCCGTGTGCTGAACTTCAAACGCCATTTTGAAAACTGGCAGCCCATCCTTCATTGAAAAGATAGTATTACAGACTTAATAATAAGATGAAACTGAAGATTAAACATATAAATTATAAACAGACAGACCAATTTAGTGTTTAATTATATTAATATGTGTATATAATTAACTAGTTCGAGTATTCTAATACATGAATCGGTAGTGAAAATGCAAAATGAAAATTATCATTGGATTTAACCCTTGTTGCTATAGTGAAAATGAAAACACTTGAATAATGAAATAAAAATTGAATTGTCAATTCCCAGCATCACAATCGATATTAGATGACAACCTGTGCAACATATATTCGTGTATATTAAATTTCTAGCATTGTAAATGCTGTTATATTGGTATAAAAAATAAAGTGAATAAACAAAGTAAAAAATAAATAAAAATGACTGACCGGTCAACCAGAAATATCTGTCAACCTCCTATATGTTGGAACATAGTCCCAAAAAAATTATAAATATATGTGGATGCATATGTATACCCCACATATATATTAAAGAATATGCAAAATTATGTAATAAACTCAAAAGTATAATGCATAAATAGTTCCATACATTTATATAGATATTAGACGGATCCTTATTATGTGCAAGGAGATAGTGTTTGGACACTGAATGTTTTTGAATCCAGATTTAATATTTGTGATATTTTTGGTAGCTCATTGGTGAGAGAAATTTCAAAACTCGAGATGGCTTGGATCCATAGGGTGAAAACGTATGCACCTTATGGGTTAAATATTGATGTTGACGTAAACGCATTTATCGATAATTCCTAGTGGATTTTGATGTAAACTCGATCTGAGTCACGTGTGCGGATTTTTGTAGTGGTTTTTATATTTATATAACTATTACATTTATCCTGTTCCAATTGAAATTCTTATTTAGTTTATTTCTATTAAATATTTATTTTATACATAATTTTTCACATTTTATCTATATCATCATTTCCATTTCTTATCTTTTCAGTAGTTTATAAAGTTATATTATTACATACATGTTTATTGCATATCCGTTACCTTTATTATTATATCATTATTTATTATCCTTATGTTGTTTTATATCGTTTTCCATTTGTCTTTCTCTTTCATTCTCATTCTCCCATCCACATGTCATTCATCCCTCATACTTCTTGAGACACAACAAAACCACAAAAAAAAAAAAAAAAAGACCCCTCTTAAACCCCCCTCTTCTCCCTTGTTCCTCCCTCTTCTGCTATATTTTTAGGCGTTCTTCTTATATTGTCAATAATAAAGACGATGATGTCCTGTATTCTTCCCATTTTTGCCATATTGCTCTCATTTGGCCTTTTAGGCTTTTTTCAATCGTGATCCTCTCTTCAAGGGAACGCATCTCGCTCATTTCCGCTATCCATTCATCTATTGAAGGTGATACACTATTTTTCCATTTTCTCGCTATAACCATTCTTGCGGCCGTTAAACAGTGTTTTAATATCCCTTTTTTTATAATTTTTATTGATCCCGGTATCATTGACAGTATGGATATCAATATATCCGGTTGCATATTTATGCCTGTCATTTCTTGATATATTTTATATATTTTTTTCCAAAATATCTGGACATCTGGGCAAAAGTACCAGATATGCAACATTGTACCAACTGCCCTCCGACATCTCCAACAGGTGTCATCATTCTCTGGATTCATTTTATGCATGTCATTCGGACATTTATACCATCTAACTAATAGTTTATAATTCCTTTCTTGATGCCTATTGGAGATCGACATCTTATGCCGCGTACACACGAAGGGACTTTTCCCGCCGGACTTTCCAGCTGGCTTCGCCGGACTTTCCGAGCGTGTGGACTTGCCCACACACGCCCGGACTTCTCCGGCGGACAATCCGCTGGACAAAGTCCGCGGGACTTTTGAAAATGAACGGACTTGCCCACACACGGAGCAGTCCGTTCATTTAGAACGTAACTTCAGGTACGTAGCTAGCATAGGCAGTAAATGCCGGTGCGCTAGCTCCGTCACCTGGCATGGATTTAAAGGGAATCCCCACGCCGAAAAACGGCGTGGGGGTTCCCCCCAAATCCATCTCAGACCCTTATCCGAGCACGCAGCCCGACAGGCCAGGAAAGGGGTGGGGACGAGCGAGCGCCCCCCCCTCCTGAGCCGTACCAGGCCGCGTGCCCTCAACATGGGGGGTGCCCTGGGGAAAGGGGGCCGTGCGGCCCCCCACCCCAAAGCACCTTGTCCCCATGTTGATGAGGACAAGGGCCTCTTCCCGACAACCCTGGCCGTTGGTTGTCGGGGTCTGCGGGCGGGGGCTTTATCGGAATCTGGGAGCCCCCTTTTATAAGGGGGCCCCCAGATCCCGGCCCCCCCACCCTATGTGAATGAGTATGGGGTACGATGTACCCCTACCCATTCACCTAAGGTGTAAAATGTAAAGTAAAAAAAACACACTTTTGAAAAAATATTTTATTGCACTGCTCCGGGGTCTTCTTCCGTCTTGGGGGGTCTTCTCGCGGGACTCCTCCGCCATTTACCAAGCTCTTTTACCGAGCGGAGAAGTCCGGCTACCTTCTTCGTCGTCGCCGCCGTCGTCTGGGGGTCTCGATCCGCCTTCGGGGGTCTTCCGGGGTCTCTTCTGTTCTTGCCGCTGTCGTCGCTTTCTGCGCCGCCTTCTTCTTCTTTTTCTTCTTCTTCTTCTTCTTCCGATGTTGACACGTCGCTCCCTCTGGCCGGAATGCCAGAGCCGCGCTGTGCTGGCACTTATATAGGGACAAGGGGACAGGGTCACATGCTCATGTCACATGGTGACCCCGCCCCCTTGTGATGTCACAGTCCCGGAGGATGCTGGGACTGTGACATCACAAGGGGGCGGGGTCACCATGTGACATGAGCATGTGACCTTGTCCCCTTGTCCCTATATAAGTGCCAGCACAGCGCAGCTCTGGCATTCCAGCCAGAGGGAGCGACGTGTCAACATCGGAAGAAGAAGAAAAGAACAAGAAGAAGAAAAAGAAGAAAAAGAAGAAGAAGGCGGCGCAGAAAGCGACGACAGCGGCAAAAACAGAAGAGACCCCGGAAGACCCCCGAAGGCGGATCGAGACCCCCAGACGACGACGGCGGCGACGACGAAGAAGGTAGCCGGACTTCTCCGCTCGGTAAAAGAGCTTGGTAAATGGCGGAGGAGTCCGGCGAGAAGACCCCCAAGACGTAAGAAGACCCCCGGAGCAGTGTAATAAAATATTTTTTCAAAAGTGTGTGTGTTTTTTTTTACTTTACATTTTACACCTTAGGTGAATGGGTAGGGGTACATCGTACCCCATACTCATTCACATAGGGTGGGGGGCCGGGATCTGAGGGCCCCCTTATAAAAGGGGGCTCCCAGATTCCGATAAGCCCCCGCCCGCAGACCCCGACAACCAACGGCCAGGGTTGTCGGGAAGAGGCCCTTGTCCTCATCAACATGGCGGCCCCCCCTTTCCCCAGGGCACCCCCCATGTTGAGGGCACGCGGCCTGGTACGGCTCAGGAGGGGGGGGGCGCTCGTTCATCCCCACCCCTTTCCTGGCCGGCCGGGCTGCGTGCTCGGATAAGGGTCTGAGATGGATTTTGGGGGAACCCCCACGCCGTTAAATCCATGCCAGGTGACGGAGCTAGCGCGGCGGCATTTACTGCCTACGCTAGCTACGTAACCTGAAGTCACGTGCTAAATGAACGGACTTGCCGATGAGCGGCAAGTCCGTTCATTTAAAAAGTCCGGCGGACTAGCCTACTAACGGCGGGATTGTCCGCCGGACTGCCAAGTCCAGCGGATAATTTTAAAACCAAACTTAAAACTTTGGTCCGCCGGACTTTGGCGCCAAAAAGTCCGCCGACGCCCACACACGAGGGGATTGTCCGCTGGACTTGAGTCCAGAGGATAATCCCGCGGGATTGTCCCTTCGTGTGTACGCGGCATTATGTGTTAGTGTAATTACTTTGTCCCATTTATCTCTAGGTATGACCATGCCCAGCTCTTTTTCTCACGTTTTTATATAACTTAACTCTTGTATCTTATTGTTCGAGATTAAATATTTATATACGTTGGATAGATTGTGTATGGGTTTCTGTTCTTGTAAGAATAATAGTTCTAGTGCGGTTGGTATTCTATCTAGTGTCCCTTTTTTCTTAAGGGCGGTTATATATTCTTGAAGTTGCCTGTATTGCACTCACTTGTTTGCATGTTCCCTACCTATGTCTTCCAGTCGAGGAAGTCTATTATTCTCCAATGTCTGTATAATTCTAGTATCTTCCCTTCTATGCCATTTTAGAAAGGTCATAGTTTCCCTTGCTGGTGGGAATTCTGGATTGCAGAAGAGGGTTGTCATTGGGCCCACATAAGTGGACCCTATTCCCCTCTTCATCAATCCATCCCACACTTTCAGTGTTGCTTCGACTAGAAGTGGCATCTCTTCCTTGGAAGGTCTCTTTTCTTTCTTTATCCAAGGTAAAGATTTTAATTTTATATTCATAATCTCTTCCTCAAGTTTCACCCATTGTTTACTTTCTACATTGGGGAACCAGTCCACAATCCTGGTCACCAGTACCGCTCTAAGGTAAACTGATAGGTCAGGGAGGGCTAAGCTCCCATCTATTTCAAGCTAGTTAGCACCTCTCTACTTATTCTAGCGGGTTTACCTGCCCATATAAAACTCCCAATAACTTTCCGTAGGGAATTCAGAATATTTTTAAGGGGAAATATTGGGATTGTTTTTGGAAGTATATCCATTTTTATAATATTTATACGACCTGTCCATGAAAAAATCCCCCTATCGTATTTTTGGAGTAATTTAATTATTTTTTGCAATAATGGCAGATAATTATATTCCTGAAGTTTTTCCAGTTCTCTGGGTATGAATATTCCAAGATATTTAATAGCGTTGTTTTGCCATTTAAAAGAAAAATTCTTTCTAAGCGTATCAATAGTATTTGTAGGGAGTGTAATATTTAAGGCTTTGGATTTATTATAATTAACCTTAACCACTTGCCGACCGCCCCCTGTATATATACGTCGGCAGAATGGCACGTACAGGCAGAATCACGTACCTGTACGTGACATTCTTCCGGCGGTTGGGGGGTCCGATCGGACCCCCCTCCGCCGGCGGGGACGGTCGGGATCGCTTCAGGAGCGATCCGGGACGAGGGGACGGCCAGTGGTTTCTGGCCACCCCCTCGCGATCGCTCCTGGCCAATGAGAAACTTCCCCTTCCTGTCTATTGTATAGACAGGAAGGCGGAAGTGATGTCACGCTCGGTGCGCCGGTCTATGTGACCGGAGACGCCGAGCGGCGAACATGTTAAGGTTAGTGCACAACACTACACTGACACCAGTACAGTTAGGCACATATTCCACCCCCCTGTCACCCCCTGATCACCCCCCAGATCACCCCCTCCCCCCCCAGTCACAGTGTCACTAATTGCAGTGATCATTTTTTTACTGATCACTGCATTTAGTGTCAGTGTGACTGTAATAACTGTCAGGGCAGTTAGTTTTAGGTCCAAGGTAGCCCCCTACCCCCCCCTAATAAAGGTTTAACCCCTTGATTGCCCCCCAGGTAACCCTTTCACCCCCTTTTGCCAGTGTCACTAAGCGATCGTTTTTCTGATCGCTGTATTAGTGTCACTGCTGTCGCTAGGTAACCATTTTTTTTTTTTAGGTAACCGCCATGTTTATATAGGTTCATAAATAGTTTTATAGGTCAGGTACCCCCATATTACAACCTAAATAAAGGTTTTAACCCCTTGATTGCCCCTAGAGTTAACCCTTTCACCAGTGATCACTGTATAACTGTCACTGGTGACGCTGGTTAGCCAGTTAGTTATTTCGTTATTTAGGTTCCCCGTCAGGTTTTTATATAGCGTCAGGTACCCCCATATATTACCTAATAAAGGTTTTAACCCCCTGATTGCCCCTAGTTAACCCTTTCACCCCCTTTTGCCAGTGTCACTAAGCGATCGTTTTTCTGATCGCTGCATTAGTGTCGCTAGGTAACCATTTTTTTTTTTTAGGTAACCGCCATGTTTATATAGGTTCATAAATAGGTTTATAGGTCAGGTACCCCCATATTACAACCTAAATAAAGGTTTTAACCCCCTGATTGCCCCTAGAGTTAACCCTTTCACCAGTGATCACTGTATAACTGTCACTGGTGACGCTGGTTAGCCAGTTAGTTATTTCGTTATTTAGGTTCCCCGTCAGGTTTTTATATAGCGTCAGGTACCCCCATATATTACCTAATAAAGGTTTAACCCCCTGATTGCCCCCCTAGTTAACCCTTTCACCCCCTTTTGCCAGTGTCACTAAGCGATCGTTTTTCTGATCGCTGCATTAGTGTCGCTAGGTAACCAGTTTTTTTTTGTATTACTGTTACGGGTGACGCTGGTTAGTTAGCTTGTTTTTTATACTGTCAGGGCACCCGCCATTTATTACCCAATAACGGTTTAACCCCCTGATCGCCCGGCGGGTGATATCAATTAGGTTTTAGGGTCAAATAAGGTCTGCGTCGCCCCAGGTTAGTGCCAGTACCGCAAACACCCACGCACAAAGCATACACCTCCCTTAGTGGCACAGTATCTGAACAGATCAATATCTGATCTGATCAGATCTATACTAGCGTCCCAGCAGTTTAGGGTTCCAAAAAAAACCGCATTGTTAGCGGGATCAGCCCAGATACCTGCTAGCACCTGCGTTTTCCCCCTCCGCCCAGCCCAGCCCACCCAAGTGCAGTATCGATCGATCACTGTCACTTACAAAACACTAAGCACACATAACTGCAGCGTTCGCAGAGTCAGGCCTGATCCCTGCGATCGCTAACAGTTTTTTTGTGGTAGCGTTTTGATTCAGTCGCTTCAGTCAGGAGCTTTTTTACCTGTGAATCTCAAAAAAATAAAAAAAAATAAAATAGTTGTCGTTTTATTGTTCTCTCTCTCACTCTATTCTCTCTCTATTGTTGCTCTTTTTTTACTCCATTCTATTCTGCAATGTTTTATTATGTTTTATCATGTTTTATCATGCTTGCTTTTCAGGTATGTAATTTTGTTTACTGTGTTTTAGTGTTAAGCATTTTTTTGTTTTCAGGTGCGCCATTCAGTTGCAACGCGGATTTATTTATCTTGACAGCAACAGCGTTTGCTCCCACGATACATAAAGACGCGACTCCAACACTGTAGGAGGTGATTTCACCACCACAGTTAAAAAAAAGAGCATATATGCCGAAGCATGGGGGCAGCAGGGGGGGGAGGAGTGATTGGCTCCTAATGCCACGTACATACGGTCGAAATTCCGACCGTGTGTACACGGCATAACTTTTGCGGGAGGATGCCCCCATGCATCGGCATATATAAATGGTGCATGTATGCCCATCATTAGAAGTGGGTGGATGAAGGGAGGTATTCTAATGGTGGGCATACCCACCAATCAATCTCTTTTTTTCGTTCAGCCAAGAGGCTGCATGAAAAAAAAAAGATTACAATATATGTCCAGTATGTTGCTGGACTTTGAATGGTTATACCAGAATGATGCCTGCAGGTTTAGGTATCATCTTGGTATCATTCTTTTCAGCCAGTGATCGGCTTTCATGTAAAAGCAATTCTAGCGGGTAATTAGCCTCTAGACTGCTTTTACAAGCAGTGGGAGGGAATGTCCCCCCTCCCGGATATAAACCGCGCCATTGGGAAATTGGGAAAGCATTTTATCACACCAATCTTGGTGTGGTCAGATGCTTTGAGGGCAGAGGAAAGATCTAGGGTCTAATAGACCCCAATTTTTTCAAAAAAAGAGTACCTGTCACTGCCTATTGCTATCATAGGGGATATTTACATTCCCTGAGATAACAATAAAAAAAAATCATAACAAACAAAAAAAATGGAAGGAACAGTTTAAAAATAAAATAAAAAAGCTAAATAAATAAAAAAAAAACCAAAAAAAAAAAAAAAAGCACCCCTGCCCCCCCTTCTCTTGCGCAAAGGCGTACACAAGCGTTGGTCTGGCGTCATATGTAAACAGCAATTGCACCATGCATGTGAGGTATCACCGCGAAGGTCAGATCGAGGGCAGTAATTTTAGCAGTAGACCTCCTCCGTGAATCTAATGTGGTATCATGTAAAGGCTTTTAAAGGCTTTTAAAAATGTATGTAGTTTATCTCCACTGCGTGTTTGTGCGCAATTTTAAAGCATGTCGTGTTTGGTATCCATGTACTCGGCCTAAGATCATATTTTTTATTTCATCAAAAATTTGAGCAATATAGTGTGTTTTAGTGCATTAAAATAAAAAAAAGTGTATTTTTTCCACAAAAAATGCGTTTGAAAAATCGCTGCGCAAATACTGTGTGGAAAAAAAAAATGCAACACCCACCATTTTAATCTGTAGGGCCTTTGCTTTAACATTATATATAGTGTTTGGGGGTTCAACGTAATTTTCTTGCAAAAAAAAAATATGTTTTCATGTAAACAAAAAGTGTCAGAAAGGGCTTTGTCTACAAGTGGTTAGAAGAGTGGGTGACGTGTGACATAGGCTTCTAAATGTTGTGCATAAAATGCCAGGACAGTTCAAACCCCCCCCCAAATGACCCCATTTTGGAAAGTAGACACCCCAAGCTATTTGATGAGAGCAATGTTGAGCCCATTAAATATTTTTTTTTTTTTGTCCCAAGAGATTGAATAATGAAAAAAAAAAAATATATATATTTTTTTTACAAAAAGTTGTCACTAAATGATATATTGCTCAAACATGTCATGGGCATAT
This sequence comes from Lithobates sylvaticus, assembly GCA_028564925.1. Lineage (NCBI taxonomy): Eukaryota > Metazoa > Chordata > Amphibia > Anura > Ranidae > Lithobates > Lithobates sylvaticus. The sequence continues at coordinate 177,130,142 of CM053036.1, forward strand.
GTAGAAATACACCCCAAAATACATTCTGTTGCTTCTCCTGAGTACGGGGATACCACATGTGTGGGACTTTTTGGGAGCCTAGCTGCGTACGGAACCCCAAAAACCAATCACCGCCTTCAGGCTTTCTAAGGGTGTAATTTTTTTATTTCACTTCTCACTGCCAATCACAGTTTCGGAGGCCATGGAATGCCCAGATGGCATAAAAAACCCCCAAAATGACCCCATTTTGGAAAGTAGACACCCCAAGCTATTTGCTGAGAGGTATTGTGAGTATTTTGCAGATGTCGCTTTTTGTCACAAAGTTTTGAAAATTGAAAAAGAAAAAAAAAAATTTTTTTTCTTTACTTTCTTCATTTTCAAAAACAAATGAGAGCTGTAAAATACTCACCATGCCTCTCAACAAATAGCTTGGGGTGTCTACTTTCCAAAATGGGGTCATTTGGGGGGTTTTGTGCTATTTTGGCATTTTATGGCCTTCGAAACTGTGATAGGTAGTGAGGAGTGAAATCAAAAATTTGCACCCTTAGAAATCCTGAAGGCGGTGCTTGGGTTTCGGGGCCCCGTACGCGGCTAGGCTCCCAAAAAGTCCCACACATGTGGTATCCCCATACTCAGGAGAAGCAGCAAAATGTATTTTGGGGTGCAATTCCACATATAACTATGGCATGTGTGAGCAATATATCATTTAGTGACAACTTTTTGAAAAAAAAAAAAATCTTTTTTATTTTTGTCTTTATTCAATCACTTGGGACTAAAAAAAAAAATATTCAATGGGCTCAACATGCCTCTCAGCAAATAGCTTGGGGTGTCTACTTTCCAAAATGGGGTCATTTGGGGGGGTTTTGTACTTCTCTGCCATTTTAGCACCTCAAGAAATGAAATAGGCAGTCATAAATTAAAAGCGGTGTAAATTCCAGAAAATGTACTCTAGTTTGTAGACGCTATAACTTTTGCGCAAACCAATAAATATACGCTTATTGGCATTTTTTTTACTAAAGACATGTGGCTGAATACATTTTGGCCCAAATGTTTGACTAAAATTGAGTTTATTAGATTTTTTTTATAACAAAAAGTAGAAAATCTCTTTTTTTTTCAAAATTTTCGCTCTTTTTCCGTTTATATCGCAAAAAATAAAAATCACAGAGGCAATCAAATACCATCAAAAGAAAGCTCTATTTGTGGGAAGAAAAGGACGCAAATTTCGTTTGGTTACAAAATTGCATGACCGCGCAATTACCAGTTAAAGTAGTGCAGTGCGAAATTGAAAAAAGACCTCTGGTCCTTTGGCTGCCAAATGGTCCGGGGCTGAAGTGGTTAAAATGACTTACTTCAGCAAAGTGCTTAAATTCTCGAATTAAATTGGGTAATGTTACTATAGGGTTTGTAATATATAATAGTAGATCGTCTGCATAGACTGACATTTTGTATTCATGTTTTTTTATTTTAAATCCCTGGATATCTTTATTATTCCGAATCGCTGTCATCATATGTTCCATGGTTAAAACATATAACAGTAAGGATAGGGGACATCCCCATTCGCTATTCATTCGCTATTCCCACTGTATCAGATACCTCCCCATTTGCCCGTATTTTGGCAGTTGGATTTTGGTGTAAAACCATAATTTTTTCAAGAAGCCCTGGGCCCAGTCCCCATTGTCTCACTGTCTCCTCGAAGAATCGCCATTTTGTTTATTTTTTATTTTATTTGTGTCTCATCATATGTATATAAATATATGGAACTATTTATACATTATACTTTTGGGTTTATTACATACTTTTGCATATTCTTTAATATATATGTTGGGTATACATATGCGTCCACATATATTTATTTGGGACTATGTTCCAACATATAGGAGGTTGACAGGTTCACTAATTATTCACAATGTTTCTGGTTGACCGTTATTTTTTATACCAATATAACAGCATTTACAATGCTAGAAATGTAATATACACTAAGTGTTTTCATTTTCACTATAGCAACAAGGGTTAAATCCAATAATAATTTTCACTTTGCATTTTCATTAACGATTCATGTATTAGAATACCTATACTGGTTAATTATATACACATATTAATGTTAATATAATTGAACACTAAATTGGTCTGTCCGTTTATAATTTATATGTTTTATCTTCAGTTTCATCTTATTATTAAGTCTGTAATACTATCTTTTCAATGAAGCATGGGCTGCCAGTTTTCAAAATGAAAAGTTTTGAAGTTCTGCCCACGGCACTCAGAACGAGGTGCGGTTCTATATTAAGGTGGTGAATCAGCGCGCTACCCGTTCCCTATTGACAACGTCACATATGATGAACCGCACCTGGAGGAGGATACGTGCTGACGTCACCACAATGTCAGGAGGACAGGAGTTTGTTTGTAGCCGGCCGGCTTTGTGATTTAATGCGCGATTTTTAAACTTCTATGATGTAAGTGCAATACTGTTTTTTACTATTAAATACCCAATAGGCAATATTACACTATGGTAGTTCTCTTTTTTACTGGGTACTGCTGAGTGAGTTGCTGGTCCTGGATTGAGCGGTGTCACCTGTGTTTAAATATATCTGTGTAATCATCCACTACCTATCTCTACGATCTTCGGTGCAAGTAAAGGCCTTGGCCGGGCTATAGCCACATGCTGGTTTTGCTTGCTATCTGGTAAGCAAATTTTTTTTAAGGTGGTGGCACACTTATTGAATGAACTCACTGTGGTGTTAATTGAAGAATTGATGAATATTATCCCACATTCTTTTGCCATATGAGAGATGTTTTCCATTTCAACTATATGTTAATTGGACTTTATTAGCGCGGCTTCGTCTTTTTATATAAACTGCATATCTGTACTACCCACAGAAGGGCAGTGAAAATGTTTTCATCTGTGTGTGGATCAGGTAAGCATTTAGCATGGCATGGTGTGACAAAAGTAAAATTTGTCAATTTTTTATTGAAGGAAAAAGGTTTGTTTTTTAATTCTGATGCAAACATGCAAACCGAAAAGATAACATCACACATACTGATCCTGCCATGACAATTCACCATCCGGTGAAACATAAAATCCTGCAAACTGGTTGCGAATGGTCATAACCCGTATACTAGATCTTGAGTCCATGAACTGTACACGCCGATTTGGATTTGCTGGTGCTGGTTCTCCGGTGCTTGTCTCCTTGTCCCAAAGAAAATTATGCAAGACACAGCAGGCAAGTACCACTTTAATGGCGTTCTCAACATCCAACTGTATACATGACAGCAGGACTCTCCACTTTCCTGTGGGGATTCCAAAGGCACACCCTACAACTCAAAGGCACGGCTGAGGCCATAATTAAAAAATTTGGCTCAGTCCAAAACCACTGTATGGCTACAGTCCAAATGATTCATCCGCCACAAAGACCCTTGGCAGACTTGGCTCTGTTATGCAAGGTAGAGGCCTACTTGGGGGAATGTTGAGGCGTCCTTAATGCAGGCCACGTCCCAAGGCAGATTTTCTGAAGATGCGTGCATCTCCTTGGCTCCCGTATGCACCAACATTCACACACACAAAGCGTAGATTCACATCAACCAGTGCGAGGAAAACAACAGAAAAATATATCTTATAATTAAAATACAAAGAGCCAGAATGCAGAGGCTTTTTTACCCTCACATGCTTCCCATCGAAAGCTCTGATGCAATTAGGGAAGTGTGTTTTTTCCCAGAATTCATCTGCAATTTCCTCCCACATGTCTTCATTTGGCACAGGCATCACGCCTTCATGCAGCTCCTCCCATATTGCCAAACAGGTTTCCCGAATAACTTTGGCCACTATGGAGACACCCATGAGAAAATAATGGTGCAATGAAACAAACGTTTGTCCTGTTGCCAGAAACCTAGAATAAAATGTATAATAAACAAAATGTTATACTATTACAACATGAATACTCTAAAAAATAGAAGGCAATGTGATATAAAAAACATGTATAAAATATTTAAACATTCCATTTACAAAAATATAATTCTGCTCTCTAGTTACCCTGGGGTGCCCATTTGGCACGCTCTGTGATAGCTGTATGCTTTGGACACAGCCAATCACAGATCGTAACCGGCAATCCTAACGGGGTAATGCACACAGATAATCAGAGCAATCAGGGCACTGATTAGCAGTGCAGCCCTATCAGTAAGCACAGAGCTGCCCATCTGTGCCATCAATGCTGCCCATCAGTGCCGCAAATCAGTGCAGTCTCATCACTGCAGCCATGTTAGTGCCTATCGGTGCAGCCTCATCAGCACACATCAGTGAAGGAGAAAAATTACTTATTTGCAACATTTTAGAACAGAAACAAAGAAAAGGTAATTTGTTTTCAAATGTTTCTGCCTTTTTTATTTTTTTTAGCAAAAAGTAAAAAACCCAGTGGTGATTGAAATACCACCAAAAGAAAGCTCTGTTTATCAGAAAAAAAAAAAATGATACAATGTATATGGAAAAGGGATGGGTCCAGAATCGTCGTCGACGGCTGCTTCTCTCCTCTAGCTGTCTTTCTGCACACCATCCTTAATAGAATCAGTAGCCTAGCCTCATCAATTTCCTGCATCACAGGATCCATAAGAGCCCTTTCACACTGTGCCACCTAGGGCATCAGCGGTAAAGCGGCGCTATTTTTATCGCCGCTTTACAGTCATTTTAGTAGTGCTATTCGGCCGCTAGAGGGGCGGTTTTAACCCCCCGCTAGCGGCCAAAAAGAGAGCAGCGTTTTGCCAGCGATATAGCAGCACTGCCCCATTGATTTCAATGGGGAAGAGCGGTGGAGCAGCTTCACCGCTCCAAAGAAGCTGCTGGCAGGACTTTTTCTGACGCCCTGCCAGCGCACTGCACCAGTGTGAAAGCCCTCGGGCTTTCACACTGGAGTGAATGGAGCCACTTTTTTCAGGTGCTATGCAGGCACTATTTTTAGTGCTGTATTGCCTGAAAAACGCCTCCAGTGTGAAAGAGAAATCAAAATAGCTCCTGAACAATGCAGTGCTTCCTTTCTCCTCTAGTACCCTCTCTGCTCTGAAAATTGCAACCAAACAATACACAAAGGCTTTGCTCAAAATGCTCAAAAAACGCCATTGCAATAACGCTCAAAAGCGCTAAAAAACTCACTGCAAAGCTACTGCCATTTTTATAACTTGCAGTGTGCATGAGGCCTTAATAATATATACAGATTTGGGTTATTTTCACCAAAGAAATGCAGTAGATTACATTTTGACCTTAATTTCTGAAAAAGGTTATTTATTTGCAAACAGAAAGTAAGAAAAAAATGTTTTTCCCCAAAACTGCAGTTATTTTGTTTATTTATCAAAGAATAAAAAACACAGTGGAGTTTAAATACCACCGAAAGAAGGCTCTATTTGTGTGAAAAAAAAAGATAATTTCTTATGGGTAGTGTTACATACATATAGTTGGTAAGGTTGAAAAGTCCATGAAGTACAACCTGTGTGTGTGCGCTTTTATGTCAATATTACATTGTATATCCCTGTATGTTATGATTGTTTAGGTGCCTATCTAATAGTTTTTTGAAATTATCTATGCTCCCTGCTGAAACCACTGCTTGTGGAAGAGAATTCCACATTCTTACCGCTCTTACCGTAAAGAACCCTCTACGCAGTTTCTGGTTAAACCGCTTTTCTGCTAATTTTAGTGAATGGCCGTGAGTCTTTTTAAATGCCCTTTTGCGGAAAAGTTTTATCCCTATTGTGGTGTCACCAGGTACAGTATTTGTACATTGAAATCATATCCCCTCTCAAGCGTTTCTTCTCCAGAGAGTAAGTTCAGTGCTTGTAATCTTTCCTCATAACTTAGATCCTCCAGCCCCTTTCTTAGCTTTGTCCTTCTCTCGACTCTCTCCAGTTCCAGCACACCCTTCCTGAGGACTGGAGCCCAGAACTGGACGGAATACTCCAGGTGCGGCCGTACCAAAATCTTGGAGAGTGGGGGAATTATTGTTTTTGTTCTGGAGTCAATTCCCTTTTTAATGCATGCCAATATTCTATTGACTTTGCTTGCAGCAGCTTGGAATTGCATGCCATTGCTGAGCCTATAATCTACTATGACCCCCAGGTCCTTTTCCATCCTAGACTCCCCTAGAGGTTTTTTCCCTAGTGAGTAGATTGCATTCATGTTTTTGGCACCTAAATGCATTATTTTACATTTTTCTACATTAAACCTCATTTTCCATGTAGTTGCTCACCCCATTCATTTGTTCAGATTAATTTTTTTTCTCAAAAAGTTTTATTGGTAGTAGAGTGGAAACATACGCGTATGTTGTTATACAGAAACAAGTAGTACTGAGTATGATGTCTAACATTTCAAACAGTTGCAATTTTAAAACATTAAACAACTTGGTGTGATTCGGTGAAGAAATGTATAGGGTAAGGGTTGGCTCAAGTACATCAGGAACTACTTAGCGTCTATGAGTCTAGAGTTTTAAGAAAAAGGCATTGGGGGAAAGTATCCAGGAGATTTACTTGAGCCCGTATTCGGGTCATGTAGATTTATGTCTGTGTGTGTTTAAAAGGCTTAGGGGGTGAGTCACCGGTTGTAGGCGAGTGGTCAATGAGAGGAGCGTAATTTTGTTCAGCTGGGTCGGGGTATCATGTTAGGGGCTTGTCTAATGTGGGCAGTACTTATCTCGGTGAGGTAGCGGGTTTCTGTATGATGGTGAGTATTACTAGGTTCCTCAAGTGGGAAAAGGGGATTGGGGTAGGGGGTGGGTGTTAGGGGTGGGAAAAGGGGGGAGAGGGCGTTAAGCAGGGAGAGGAGTAGGAAAGGGAAGGCTAGTGGGTGTAGCAGCGGTTTCAGGGGGGTGTGCTAATGAAACCGAGGGGGTGGGTATCCATCTCTCTCTCCCTCCTTCTGCGGTAGAAGGTAGGTTGTTGGCTCTTTGGAATTCTGATTGTTAGAGTGGAGAAGGTCTGGGAGTAAGGCCGCGTACACACGATCGGACTTTCCGGCGGGATTGTCTGCTGGACTAGAGTCCGCCGGACATTCCAACTGTGTGTGGGGCTCCAGCAGAATTTTTCCTCCCAAAAGGACAATCCCGCCGTCTGTGTGCTAGTCCACGGGACTTTTGAAATGAACGGACTTTCCTCACACACAGAGGAAAGTCCGTTCATTTAGAACGTGACTCCAGGTAGACGGGTATAGCGAAGGAATCCAATGCCACCGCCTCGATCGGCGACATTGACACCTCGCTACCCCCGTCTACCTGGTATGGATTTAGGGCGTGGGGGTCCCCCCAAATCCATTTCAGACCATTATCCGAGCACGCAGCCCGACCGGTCAGGAAAGGGGGTGGGGACGAGCGAGCGCCCCCCCCCCCCCTGAGCCGTACCCCTACCCATTCACCTAAGGAAAAAAGTGTAAATAAAAAAACAACACAATTTTCTAAAATACTTTATTGCACAGCTCTGGGGGTCTTCTTCCGTCTTGGGGGGTCTTCTCGCCGGACTCCTCCGCTATCTTCTGCTCTTTTACTATCTCTTTCACTAGCGACGAAGCCCATCTGGGGGTCTTGTGCCGACTTCGGGGGTCTCTTCTGTTCTTCTTGCCGGGCCTCTGCTTTCTTCTTCCAGCTCTTTTACGAGCGGTGGCCCGGGCTTGTAGGGGTACATCGTACCCCATACTCATTCACATAGGGTGGGGGGCCGGGATCTGGGGGTCCCCTTATTAAAGGTGGGCTCCCGGATTCCGATAACCTTTGGGGGGACCCCCACACCGTTTTTTCGGCGTAGGGATTCCCCTTTAAATCCATACCAGGTAGACGGGGCTAGCGAGGTGTCAATGTCGCCGATCGAGTCGGCGGCATTCACCTCCTTCGCTAGTCCCGTCTACCTGGAGTCACATTCTAAATGAACGGACTTTCCTCCGTGTGTGGGCAAGTCCGTTCATTTCAAAAGTTCCGCGGACTTTGGCCAAAACTCTGGCGGATTGTCCGCCAGAAAAGTCCGGGCGTGTGTGGGTAAGTCCACACGTTCGGAAAGTCCGACGGAATCCCGCCGGAAAGTCCGATCGTGTGTACGCCGCATAAGTGTATTTGACGTTTATTTCCAGTTGTGAGGTTAATCCTAGGGCGTACTGAAATGAGTTGGTACCATTGGGCTGTCTGCAGTGATGAGGTTTCGGTATTCTGTTGTTTGGAAGTGGGTCCAACAGGCCCATTTAGTTGAGAATTTGGAGGGTGTGTCATGTGCGATGCTGATGAGGCGCTCCATTTCAGCTACTTTGGTGATTCTGACTAACCATTCTTTAATTGATGGAGTTTGTGTAGAACCCCAGTGGACAGGAATGCATTGTTTTGCAGTGTTTAGCATGTGTATTTCTAGGGACTTAAAGTAGTCCCTGTGTGATAGTGTGGAATGGTGTAGGATAAATTGTGCTGGGGAAAATCTAGTTCAGCGCTGTGCAGAAATACTCATAATGTAGTAATAGAAGGCCCTCCCTAGGATCGTTCCCTGCAGGGTATGTAGTTATTTTTGTGATACGTTTGTGTACCTCGGTCCAGTAGGTTTGGATAGCAGTACAGCTCCACCATAAATGCAGGAGAGATCTCTTCAAGATGGCATCTCCAACACGTATCCAGGAGGTCTGGAATTAATTTGTGGATAAGGGTTGGGGTGTGGTACCATCGGGCTTGAATTTTTTATCCGTTCTTTTGTGTGGATACATTTACAGATCCCTTATGTATGTTGAGATAGATTCGTTACCAATCTTCCAGAGAAAAGTATCTGGAAAGGTCACCTTCCCAGGATGAGCAGGCTTGCCCTGTGTTGGAAGGGATATTTGAAAATAGGAGGGAGTGCATTGTGGAGATTAAGTGGCGCTGGGGTGATTGCGTTGTGCAAAGGGTTTCAAAGGGTGTGAGGGGTCTGGAGACTTTGAACTTCCTCTCTAGCGTGTGGGTGAAGTGTGAGAGTAAGGTGAAAGTCCAGGGGGAGGTAGAGGGGTTCTCTCCCTTAGATGGGAGGTTTTCCTGTGTTAAGGGTTTGCCTTGTGCAAAAAAGTGGCGTGCTAGTATCTTGCTGTGCGGCCAGGTGTCTTCTAGATAGTTTTGGTGCATTCCGGGGGGGAAGTCCGGGTTGAGGCATAATGAGGTGAGTAGGCCTGGAGTTGAGGATAGGGGAGTAGATTTGCAAGTTTCATAGAAACATCTAAGAGTTGGGCCAATTAATGGGTGGGTGCGGGTTTTGGTTGTAACATGTTTCGGGAGTAACCAGGGCAACGAGTGCAGAGGGGATGGTGTGAAGGAAGCTTCGAGTTCAACCCAATCTTTAATTTTGGTGTGGATGTTCCAATCCAGGATTCTGGTCAAGTGGCTGGCCCTGTAGTAATTTCTTAGGTCTGGCAGGCCTATTCCTCCTATATTCTTAGGTAGAGAGAGGTGGGAGTGTCTAACCGTTTAGAAGCGATGTTGCGTGTACGTACTCATCGTAGAGTTGGTGCTGTGCGGGGGCTTGGTGTTGGGGTTCTTACTTTGACACAAGCCCAGTCCTTGAACAGGGCGAGGAGGAGTTCATGGACCAAGAATTGGTTGCTCCAGCGTGACCAATTCTCGCACATTCCTCTGCTTCGTGAGATCCGTGAGAATAACCCTGATGATTTCAGGAACTATCTCAGGATGACGGACCCCGTTTTTCACCGTCTGTTGGCTTTGCTGTCCCCTTATATTACCAGGCAGGATACCTGCATGCGGCAAGCCATCACTGCGGAGCAGAGGTTAGTTGCCATGTTGCGGTACTTGGCGACAGGGAGAAACCTTCAGGACCTCAAGTTCTCGACAGGCATCTCCCCCCAGGCTCTGGGGATCATTATCCCAGAGACCTGTTCTGCCATCATCTAGGTCCTGCAGAAGGACTATATTGCCGCGTACACACGGTCGGAATTCTCGTCGGAAAAAGCTCTGATGGTTTTCCCGTCGGAATTCCGACGGAATTTCGCTCAAACTGTCTTGCCTACACACGGTCACACCAAATTCCGACAGTCTGTAACACAGCGGCATAAAACACGTTCAACAGCACTATAAAAAGGGAAGTTTAATGCTTCCCAGCATGCGTCGAATTGTTTCCGAGCATGCGTCAGAATTTTGCGTGTCGGAATTGCATACACACGATCTGAAAATCCGATAGAAAGGTTTTCCGTTGGAAAAATTGAGAACAGGTTCTCAATTCAAAGTCCGTCGGAAATTCTGGCAGAAAAAGACCGATGGGCATACACACGGTCGGAAAATCCGATGAAGGGCTCCCATCGGACTGTTTCCATCGGAAATTCCGACCGTGTGTACGCCGCATATGAGGGTAAGTTTTATTCTTTAACATCACATTCTATGTATTTACTGTTTGCTAATGTATTGTATTTCTTTCATCATTCCCCAATTACCAGGACTTCAATATGCTGTAATATGCTGTGCCCCTTTGTCCTCATGCATGTTGGATTTTTTGTATGTTCCTTTCTTGTCCTTCATGCATATTTGCCTTCACTAACCCCCCCAGCCAGCTATCCGGGGCCCATATATACCTATAGTCTAGTCACTTAACAATGTATTTTGTCAGCTCTATTGTAATGCTTTACCTTAAACACCCCCTAAAATGTGTACAAATGTTATAGTTGTCCTTAAATTCATGCAGAGTGCCTGAGGCTTTGTTTTGTGGTGCCCAAAATCTTTGGGAACCCCCCCTCCCCCCAACTGCTCAGTCAGCTGATACCAATCCTCTATCTGGTGACTTTGCCAAACCCAATACACACTATACCTACCTCTTTAGTGGTCATATTTATGGATGCATTTTTCAAAGCATGTAGTGCAAGGGCCTGCCTCAATACTTTCAAATGCTACTGTTTTAATTTTTCTTCTCCTATTATTATTGTGATAGGTAATTGCAGAATCAAAAAATGTGCCTCCATTTTTTTTTTTTTTGGAGGCCACTTCTTCTTACCTGTCCAGTGGGCTGCCAATAGTGTAATTAAGGAGGGGCTGGCCAAACTATCACACATTACTTTGTTACTCCATTACGTAGTGGAGAGGGTTGTTACCTGTCCAAAACATACCTCCCCCCTAAAATATTTACAAGGGGCCATCAGAGGGGGGGAGGAATCTGATAAGTGGACCTTATATTTTAGCCTTTAAATACTACAAGAAATCTTATAATGATGTTTGCCAACAATGTTTGTGTATAATCTGCTTGTAATGTTTATCATCAAATGTACTAATTATATTTTTCTTGTTTGACTCCACAGTTTCCTTCCACGCCACAGGAACGGCAGACTGTGGCCTCCCAGTTTGCCCAGCGGTGGGATTTTCCTAACTGCGGAGGGGCAATCGATGGGAAGCACGTCCACATCGTCCCACCACCCCATTCGGGGTCATACTATTTTAACTATAAGGGGTTTCATAGTATCGTGTTGTTGGCGGTGGTGTCGGCGACATATGAGTTTATATATGTGGACGTGGGGAGGAATGGCCAGATGTCGGATGGAGGAGTCTTTTGCCGGATCGAGTTCTACCAACGTCTTGAGAGTGGTGGCTTGGGATTGCCACCCCCGGAGGAGAATGTCGAAGGACTCCTATTTGTGTTTGTTGCAGATGAGGCTTTTGGTTTGGGAAACCATCTGATGAGACCATTCCCCCAGAGGACCCTCACCCCGGAGAAGAGGGTATTTAATTACCGGTTGGCCAGAGCCAGAAGAGTCGTGGAGAACACTTTTGGGATTCTGGCCAGCCGGTTCCGCCTGTTTTAAACGGCCATTAATATGGCAGAATACAAACTTAACACCATTGTGGTATCGTGTTGCACCTTGCACAACTTTTTAAAAAGGAACAACCCCAATTATGTGGTTACACTTGGGTCTGACGCCGGACTGCAATCCCTGACGACTCTGGAAGCAGCCCGTCCTGGCTTGCCCCCCCAAAGCGCCCGTAAAGTGCGCCAAAATTATTCAGAATATTTTTCGGGGAGGGGGGCCATTGCTTTGCCAGCACTTTTGTAATAAATTTTACATTTATTAATCTTGTAAAATCTTGCTTTGAATTTCCTGCTTGTGTTTCTTTTTTGTGTCTCCTAGTGCACTTGTAGTGCCAAGTGGTTTGTACATTATTATCCAAACACCCATTGTCACTGTAAACACCAATTTTAACACAAAAAAATGGTATTGATCATTGAAAGAAGAAGCCACACATTGTTGAGAAAAAAATACTTTTTTTACTCCATACACATTCACATTTTTACAATAATAACAAGTTTTGCATTCTCACAAAAAATTTGGGGTTACGTTACATAAACAGCCATGTTTCCAAACACAACATACACAACTCTTGAACATAACAAAGTTCAACGTAGAAAAACTTTTTAAGGCAAGATCACACATTATATTGTCCAAAATGTGTGGATCTTGCCTTCATCAGATGGGGTGAAGTCCCCACTGTAAAAGCCTACTTTTGAAGATGCACACAAATTGGGAGGCAAACTGGGGATTTACATCCTGATCCCATGCCTAATGTTAACATGTGCTATCTCCCATCATGGGGGATCAATGTATGTGTTTTGGGGGTCCAACCCCTTCCTCTCACCGACTTGAGTTTTAAGGAAGGGGTAGCAGGCACAAAACGCGTACATTGATATCCCCTGATGGCAGATAGCTCATGTTGACATACTGTGTGCATCTTCAAAAGTAGGCTTTTTAAAATGTTGTACAATTTTCAAAAACATAAACAAAATGGTGGCAATTTTTGTGAAAATTATATTCTTCCAAGGACATCAATCATGTTTTTAAGTTTAACTTCAATAGCCCTAGTTTTTTTGCGAATAATCTCTAAATCCTGACTACACCACATGATGTCCTGGATTAGCCTTTGGGCACTGTCACTGGTGAAATGATCTGATTGTTCTTCCACCACCTGTACATCACCTAAAAATCAAAAAAACACACCATCTATTATAAATATGCAGGCAAACATGTCTTATTACCTGAATCTGGGGTGTCAGACACTCACCTGTTGTGGTCTCAATCTCGACCACCTCTCCTTTCTCCACATCCTCATATTGTGGTGACCTCTGTTCCCTTTCTTCAGGAGGTGAGCGGTCCCTGGTGACATGATATTTCACCAACAACAAACAGGTTTACAAATAATACATAATAATGGTGTTGTGGAAACGTAACATAAAAAATAAAAAGGAGAGCACGATAAAATAATACAATAATACAAATATTGTTAGTAAAGAAAAAAAAGCACTTTAAAAAAAATATATATATATTTTAGGCAGATCTGGCTTAAATTCGAAAATAAATATTATTCAGGAGAGACCTAGAAATAATAAAGAAATAAGTTTGTGAAAACTCTGTGTGAATATGAGCAGCAAAACAACTTCATTCTTCTAGCATTATAAAGAAGAGAATGCGCGGCATTGAACAATTAAAAAAATTGCAGTGTGAAGAATCTGCTATCTCCATTATGAACGCTAGTTTTACCAGACCGAGCAGTAGCGTCTCGTACTAGATTCTGAGCATGCGTGATTTTTGGCGTGTCAGAATTGCCTACACACGATCGGAAGATCCGATAGAAAGGTTTTCCGTCTGAAAAATTAAGAACAGGTTCTCAATCCAAAGTCCGTCGGAAATTCCGACAGAAAAAGACCGATGGGCATACACACGGTCGGAAAATGTGAAGCTCCCATCGGACTGTTTCCATTGGAAATTCCGACTGTGCGTACGCGGCATAAGTGTTTGAGAGACCTGGGGAGTTGGATGCATTGGGTGAAAATTCGGTTCAGGAGAGATATATTCAGGGTGTGGGACTTGGAGAAATTGATCTTGAGGTTGGAGATTAATCTAAATCATTGGAATTCTGAGAGGAGGTTTGGGAGTGATATATGTGGTTCTGTGAGGAAAAGAAGGATGTCATCTGCAAAAGCAGCAAGTTTGTATTTTTTGAGGGAAGTACTAACACCTCTAATATCTGGGTTGTGTCTAAGGCTATATAGGAATGGTTCTAGGGCGAGTATGAATAGTAAGGGGCGAGAGGGGGCAGCCCTGCCTCGTTCCATTGTGGATGGAGAAGGCTTTTGACAGGAGGCCGTTGACTCAGACTTTCACCGTCGGGCTGGAATAGAGCGCCATTATGAAGCTTAATAGGCGTCTACCCAGACCCAGGGTTCTGAGGACTGCTTCCATGTAGTCCAAGGCCACTCTGTCAAACGCCTTCTCCGCATCCATGGATAGGAAGAAGCCTGCTTGGTTGGAAGTGGATAAGAGGTGATGCAGGTTTATGGCTTTAATAGTGTTGTCCCTGGCTTCCTTGGTCTGTGGTTATCGTTGAGGGGAGAAGAGGGAGCAGATGAGTAGCGGGAATCTTAGCGAATATTTTGATGTGTTCATTTAGTAGGGATATTGGTCTGTAACTCGTTGCGTGGGTAGGGTCTTTACCTTCTTTGGGGATTACAGAGATGTGTGCTTCTAGCATACCAGGTGTGAGTGGATTCTCTGCAGAAAGTGAATTAAATGCTTTTAGGAAGGGAGTGGACAGCATGCTTGAAAAGATCTTATGCTGCGTACACACGATCGGAATTCCGGCCAGAAAAAGACCGATGAGAGCTTTTCATCGGAAAATGCGACCGTGTGTAGGCTCCATCGGAATTTAGCTGTCCGAATTTCCGCCAGCCAAAAATTGATAGCATGTTCTCAATTTTCCCGATGGAAAAACTTTCTATCGGAAATTCTGATCGTGTGTATGCAATTCCGACACGCCAAAAATCATGCATGCTCAGAATCCAGTACGAACTGGAACCGCTCGGTCTGGTAAAACTAGCGTTCGTAATGGAGATAGCAGATTCTTCACACTACAATATTTTAAATTGTTCAATGCCGCGCATTCTCTTCTTTATAATGCTAGAAGAATGAAGTTGTTTTGCTGCTCATATTCACACAGAGTTATCACAAACGTATTTTTTTATTATTTCTAGGTATCTCCTGAATAATCTTTATATTAGAATTTAAGCCAGATCTCTATAATATATATTGTTTATTTTTAAAGTCCTTTTTTTTTTCATTAATAACAATATTTGTATTATTTTCTCGTGCTCTCCTTTCTATTTTTTATGTTACGTTTCCACAACACCATTATTATGTATTATTTGTAAAACTGTTTGTTGTTGGTGTCCCTTGTTAATTTTGACATTGTATTTTTGAAATGTACCTGCCTACTCACCCAAAATAAATGTATTTGCTATTTGTAGAAAAACACATAGGCAAGTATTTTCTGCAAACCAAAAACAAAATGTATTTTCCATCATAATAACAAAATAAAGATAAAGGCAATGCTGGAGAAAGTGCTTGAATTTGCGCAGCCTTTGGCCCCCAAGGGCTACATCAACTTTGTGGCTCAAAAACTTGGTAGCTTGAGAAGTGCATATAGAAAGGAGGTCAATCTGGTCCAGGAATCCCAGAGAACAGGAGCAACAGCAGATGATATATATGTACCCAGGCTGTGGTACTACAACAGGCTGCGTGTTCTGTCAGACCAGACTGAAGGCAGGCAATCACTTTCTTGTCTTCCGTACAGCCTTCCCTGCAGGCTGTGGCTCTGGAGGTGGACTTGTGGCAGGAGGAGGAGGATGGGGAGAGAGAACACAGGTGTTCGTCTTCACTAATTTCGCCACTCAACCCCTTGTGGATTGTTGTAAAAAAGATTTTTTCACATTTGCGCAGTTGGCCCTCCTCCATTTGCTGTAAATTGGAGGCTATGTAGATGCCATAGGCCTCTACAGCATCGAGGGGGGATTTCAGGGCGTCATTAGCCTCCTTGATGAGGGCCAGTGCTGCCTCCTCTGTTTTCGTGCCCTTCCTGGGCCTTTTGTATGGGAGGATGAGGGGAGGCACCTGGGATTGGGTGTGACTGGGCCCTGCCACCTCCTGGCTGACACTTCCCCCTGCCTCCTCCTGTTTGCCACTTGCCAGAGCCTCGTCCTCGCTGAGGTCATCCTGTGTATGAAAAAGGGACATAGTTTTAGTTTTTTGTTCATCAAACACACACAATTTTCAGCTCATGACTGTTGCAAATTTAATGTTAAAGAGGAGGGCCCACAAAAAAAAAAAAATTTAAAAGTCAGCAGATACAAATACTGCAGCTGCTGACTTTTAATAATCGGACACTTACCTGTCCCGGGGTCCAGCGATGCGAGGGAACGAGACCCCCCCTCATTCCCCGCTCCGCTCGCGGTGCCGGCATTCTTAATGTGGGCACCCGGCTGTGGCTTCACAGCCGGGCACCCACTGCGCATGCGCGAGCGGCGCCGTGATTCGACGCTCACTCATCTGGGACACATGACAGGTCCCAGATGACTGTGTGGTGCCTAGGGGAAGTGATGTCATTGCCCGGGCAATGAAGGAGGCAGACTACGAGGGACCCCCTAGCAACAGGCATTTAGAGGTGAGTAAAAAAAAAAGATTTTCCAATTATTTTTTTTTATTTTTTTTATGATTTTTAAGCCAAATTTTTTTTTTTGGTGGCAACACCACTTTAAGAAATAGAAAAGACTATCATTCTGAGCCCAGCATTTTTCCTTCTTGTCATAATCTTTTTTGGCCACTTCTGTCTATTGATATGTGAAACACTTTTTGTCAATTCATTCATTTTTATCAATAATAACATCTAGTTACCAAAAATCATTTTCACATAAAAAATATGTATAAAAAAAACCTATACCTGGCTCCATCTGGGCTCCTCAATCGCCCAGGTTGGTCCACAGATGCCTCAGCTGGGGTTGAGGGAAGGCTGGATGGAAGGCTGGAGGGAAGGGGTGCCGGAAGAGTTGAAAGTGATTCCCTGCCCTCAATCTGGTCATCAAGAAAACGCATCCTGTTGTAGTACCACAGACTGGGTACATACACCTTATCTGCTGCTGCTCCGGACCTCAGGGACTGCTGGACCTTCTGGTACTCCTTATATATTATTATTATATATATTATATATATATTATAATAGGTCTCAAGCTACCAATTTTTGTTTCCAGAGACCTGATGTCTGCATTGGGGGCCCAAGTCTGAACAAATTCAAGCAATTTATCCAGCGTTGCCTTCCTAACTGCTTTGTTATGATATAAATGTTTTTTCACCTCCCATAAATTGCGCATATCATGGTATTTATCCAGGAATTCCCCCAGGAATTCTTGGTCTTTAAATGGATACATTTTCTCTGCAAGACCAAACAAAATACAAAAAAAATAATTTCAGGATAATCTTTTAATACAATATAGGCATCAATCTAGATTCAGTATAGGCCGCACATGTCTCCAAACTTAAAATCTTACCTTCGTTATAATGTTCGTCGGTTCCGTTCCTCCTTCCTCTGCACACAGAACGTAGTTACGACACACACGTCTTTTAAGCTTTATATACACTGCGCATGCGTGAAACTCCGCCCACGTCGCCCGCCCCTGACGTTCTTTCTAGAATATTCGGCGCCCTGTCTCTTTCATTGCAGTGGGAGAGGAACATGGCGGAGAAACAGCAGGTGCATAATTCCAGTAACGAGGAGGAGGAAAGCCCGGAGCCTGAAACGTCACGATCGAGGAGGAGATATAGGCCTCAAATATGTCCTTTGTGGAGATGGTCGACATCTTAAGGAGTAACGACTATGACGGGGATTATGGTCCGTACCCCAACCCAAATATGAGAAAGGCCAAGATCATGAATAAAGTAAGAGTCTGTACAGGAATTTTGGGGTACGACGATCCAAGGATCAACTGAGGAAACGCTGGTCGGACCTCAAATTAAGGGAGCAGGATCAGTACAGAAAGATCAAGAAAGTTCTTTGAAAAAGTAAGTATTTGTCAAGTGTTCCTATTTTTATTATTAATATTGCATGCTGCGCCATGTGTTTTTCCTTCATAAGGTGTTGTACATTCCAAAATGGCTACTTTCATGGTCATACGCACAGTAATCGGTCATTGGAAACCTTGTTCGTTTTCAAAAATACGATGTTTTCCCAGATACCGGATTAAATACATTTGTTGCTGCAAATTTTTAAGTTAATCCAAAAGAGTTTTAGGACATTGTTGTCTAGATGTGTTTTAACCTAGAAGGAATAGCAAACTTTATTCAGTGTAATGTATGTAGAGGACACTCTGCAGCTGTTTACACATCTGGACTCAGGTGCACTAGTGTGGGACACCAGAACAAACTTTTTAGGGTGTCAAACACAGGTACTCCAGTGGATACTTGGGGTGTCTCCAGGGAAACTTGTCCAACTTGTCCAAAAAAGGTAAGTATTCCAGCTTGAGTAAGGAATAAATCATGTGTTCAGCTTGGAATTCTGCCCAAATAGACAATTGTCCCCCGCTTCCAAGCAATGTTTATCATTCATATTTGTTGGCTCAAATATCTGTGTGCTAAGTATACCTTTTGTTTTATTCTCATAGGGGAACAAAGAATCTGGAAATATGACGTCACCAGGGACCCCCCACCTCCTGAAGAAGGGGAACCGAGGTCACCACAATCTGAGGATGTGGAGGAAGGAGAGGTGGTCGAGATTGAGACCACAACAGGTGAGTGTCTGACACCCCAAATTCAGGTAATAAGAGATGTATGCCTGCATATTTATAATACATGGTGTGTTTTTTTGATTTTTAGGTGATGTACAGGTGGTGGAAGAACAATCAGATCATTTCACCAGTGACAGTGCCCAAAGGCTAATCCAGGACATCATGTGGTGTAGTCAGGATTTAGAAAAAAAAAAACTATGGATATTGAAGTTAAACTTAAGAACATGATTGATGTCCTTGGAAGAATATAATTTTATCTAAAATATAAACCATTTTTACAAATTTACAATTTGTAGAACATTTTAACCACTTTCTGACCGGCGCACGACGATGTACGTCCCTTTCATGAAGAGGGATATCCCGGTAACGGCAGCAGCTGCTGCCACAACCGAGGTATCCATCTCTTCAGGCGCTGGTCGGCTGTCCGATAATGGTGGTCTTCGCGGCGGATTCGCCGCAAGATCACCGTTATCGGCGGCGGGAAAGGTGCCCCCCCCTCCCGCCGCTCTCCCGCGCCTTCCGCCGCTTACCGGAACCGTCGGTAGCGGCGGAGGCGATCGGGTCCGTTCCCCTCCTGTGTCTAGAGATGAGTGACGCTAAGATGGCCGCCACTCATCTCTATACCATAGGAGGGCGGACGCGACGTCAAAAACGTCACTTCCGCCCATACCTCTTAAAGAGGAATTTTCAAATGTAATTTTTTTAAATGACATTTTTTTTTTTTTTTTTTTTTTCATTGAAGTCCAAATATGAGATCTGAGGACTTTTTGACCCCAGATCTCATATTTAAGAGGACCTGTCATGCTTTTTTCTGTTACAAGGAATGTTTACATTCCTTGTAATAGGAATAAAAGTGAGCCAATTCATTTTTTTTTTAAAACTGTGTAAAAATAAATAAAATCAAGAAAAATAAATAAGAAAAACAAAAAAAATTTTTTTTAAAGAGCCCCGTCCCGACGAGCTCGTGCGCAGAAGCGAACGCATACGTGAGTAGCGCCCGCATATGAAAACGGTGGTCAAACCACACATGTGAGGTATCGCCGTGATCGGTAGAGCGAGAGCAATAATTATAGCCGTAGACCTCCTCTGTAACGCAAAATATGCAACCTGTAGAATTTTTTAAATGTCGCCTACTGAGATTTTTGAGGGTAAAAGTTTGATGCCATTCCACGAGCGGGCGCAATTTTGAAGCGTGACATGTTAGGTATCAATTTACTCGGCGTAACATTATCTTTCACAATATATAAAAAAATTGGACTAACTTTACTGCTGTCTTATTTTTTTATTCAAAAAAGTGACTTTTTTCCAAAAAAAGTGCGCTTGCAAGACCGCTGCGCAAATATGGTGTGAAAAAAAGTATTGCAACGACCGCCATTTTATTCTCTAGGGTGTTAGAAAAAAAACAATATATAATGTTTGGGGGTTCTAAGTTTTTTTCTAGCAAAAAAAACTGTTTTAAAACATGTAAACACCTAAAATCCAAAACGAGGCTGGTCTTAAAGTGGTTAAAAAGCCTACTTTTGGAGATGCACACAGTATGTCAACATGTGCTATCTGCCATCAGGGGATATCAATGTACGCGTTTTGTGCCTGCAACCCATTCCACAAAACTCAAGTCAGTGAGAGGAAGGGGTTGCACCCCCAAAACACATACATTGATGCCCCATGATGGGAGATAGCACATGTTGACATTAGGCATGGGATCAGGATGTAAATCCCCAGTTTGACTCCCAATTTGTGTGCATCTTCAAAATTAGGCTTTTAGACAAATGGCAGTCCTTCGACATTCTCCTCCGGGGGTGGCAATCCCAAGCCACCACTCTTGAGACGTCGGTAAAACTCGGTCCGGGAAAAGACTCCTTCATCCGACATCCGGCCATTCCTCCCCATGTCCACATATAGAAACTCATATGTTGCCGACACCACCGCCATCAACACAATACTATGAAACCACTTATAGTTAAAATAGTATGACCCCGAATGGGGTGGTGGGACGATGTGGACGTGCTTCCCATCGATTGCCCCTCCGCAGTTAGGAAAATCCCACCGCTGGGCAAACTGGGAGGCCACAGTCTGCCATTCCTGTGGCGTGGAAGGAGACTGTGGAGTCAAACAAGAAAAATATAATTAGTAATTTTGATAATAAACATTACAAGCAGATTATACAGAAACATTGTTGGCAAACATCAGTATAACATTTCTTGTAGTATTTAAAGGCTAAAATATAAGGTCCACTTATCAGATTGCTCCCCCCCTCTGATGGCCTCTTGTAAATATTTTAGGGGAGTTATGTTTTGGACAGGTAATCCGCTCCACTACGTAATGGAGTAACAAAGTAATGTGTGATAGTTTGGCCAGCCCCTCCTTAAAGCGGGGTTTCACCTTAAAATTTTTTTTTTTAAAAGTCAGCAGCTAAAAAAAAAGTCGCTGCTGACTTTTAAAAAGTACACTTACCCTCCCAGGGCGCCCGCGATGCCGTTCGTGGAGGCCGAGCTGTCCCTCGGCGTTCCGGATCCAGTGCCGCCATCCTCAGTAAGGGAAACGGCTTTGCGCGGCCTACTGCGCATGCGCGAGTCGGCGCGCGGCCTACTGCGCATGCGCGAGTCGGCTCGCGGCCTACTGCGCATGCGCGAGTCGGTGCGCGGCCTACTGCGCATGCGCGAGTCGGCGCGCGGCCTACTGCGCATGCGCGAGTCGGCGCGCGGCCTACTGCGCATGCGCGAGTGGGATTTGTGAATGGGGAACGCAATGTGTTGTGGGACACCATTCCCATAACACACCGCGCCCCATTCACCTGAAGACGGAAGAAGAGAAGATCACCGCGGCGCTGGAGGAGGCAGAGGACAATCTGCCTAGCAACAGCCATTTCTGGTAAGTAAAAAAAAATATTTTTAAATTGTTACTAACATTTTTCCAAGTTTTCATTTTCAGGGTGTCCCACCACTTTAATTACACTATTGGCAGCCCACTGGACAGGTAAGAAGAAGTGGCCTCAAAAAATAAAAAAAATTGGAAGCACATTTTTTGATTATGCAATTACCTATCACGATAATAATAGGAGAAGAAAACAGTAGCATTTGAAAGTATTGGGGCAGGCCCTTGCACTACATGCTTTGAAAAATTCATCCATAAATCTTGGATAAGTACTGGGTTTTGCAAAGTCAGCAGATAGGTATCAACTGAGTGAGCAGTTGGGGGAGGGGGGTTCCCAAAGATTGGCACCACAAAACAAAGCCTCAGGCACTCTGCATGAATTTAAAGCGGTGCGGTGTTTCAGCTAAAAAAAAAAGTCAGCAGCTAAAAAAAAAGCTGCTGACTTTTAATAAGTACACTTACCCTCCCAGGGCGCCCGCGATGTCGGTCGTGGAGGCCGAGATGTCCCACGGCGCTCCGGTCCCAGCGCCGCCATCCTCAGTAAGGGAAAAGGGCAGCGATCGCTGCCCGTTTCCTACTGCGCATGCGCGAGTCGTCGTGCGCCGCTTTGTGAATGGGGAACGCGATCTGTTGTGGGACACAGTTCCCATAACACACCACGCCCCATTCACTAGAAGGCGGCGCTAGGAGCAGAAGACAGAACAGCTCAGAGGAACAGGAAGAGGCAGATTAGGACGATCTGCCTAGCAACAGACATTTTTTTTTTCATTTTAAATTTTTATTAACATTTTTATCAAGATTTGTTTTTCAGGGTGGCACTCCACTTTAAGGACAACTATAACATTTGTACACATTTTAGGGGGTGTTTAGGGTAAAGCATTACAATGGAGCTGGCAAAATACATTGTTAATTGACTAGACTATAGGAGTATATGGGCCCCGGATAGCATGCTGGGGGGGGGGGGGGGGGTTAGTGAAGGCAAATATGCATGAAGGACAAAAAAGGAACATACAAAAATCAAACATGCATGAGGACAAAATGGCACAGCATATTGAAATCCTGGTAATTAGGGAACGATGAAAGAAATACAATAGGTTAGTAAACAGTAAATACATAGAATGTGATGTTAGAGGATAAAACTTACCCTCATATAGTCCTTCTGCAGGACCTGGATGATGGCAGAACAGGTCTCTGGAATAATAATCCCCAGAGCCTAGGAGGAGATGCCTGTCGAGAACTTGAGGTCCTGAAGGCTTCTCCCTGTCACCTCAACGTGGCAACTAACCTCTGCTCCCCAGTGATGGCTTGCCTCATGCAGGTATCCTGCCTGCTAATATAAGGGGACAGCAAAGCCAACAGACAGTGAAAAACGGGGTCCGTCATCCTGAGAGAATTGCTGAAATCATCAAGATTATTCTCCCGGATCTCACGAAGCAAAGGCATGTGCGAGAATTGGTCACGCTGGAGCAACCAATTCTTGGTCCATGAACCTCCTTGCCCTGTTCATGGACTGGGCTTGTGTCAAAGTAAGAACCCCAACACCAAGCCCCCACACAGCACGAACTCTACGACGAGTACGTACACGCAACATGGCTTCAAAACGGTCGGCTGATCAGAACGGACTAAAGAAAGCACTGATAAACAGCAAGGCCTGAAAGAACAAAATGCAAATCAGCAACGAGCGGTCAATAAGCACTGAAAATCAAAGCATACTATATATAAATATATAGGCCGCAAAGACAAAAAAATGCGAACTGACTACACGCACTGATAAGCAGATACGCACCGACAAGCACAAACTGTAGAGCAGGTACGATCTGAAGCACAAGTCTGAAAAGCGTGAATCGTCTCTAACCAAACTTCTACTAACACGCGATAAACACGAGATCAGCAGAAGGAGCCCAAAGGGTGCCGGACGTGGTGCTGAACTTTCCTTTTCTAGTCTCGTCGTACGTGGTGGACGTCACCGCGTTCTTGGCGGTCGGAATTTGGTGTGACCGTGTGTAGGCAACACAGCTTGAGCGGAATTCCGATCGCGTGTACACGGCATTATAGTATACAGCTGATAGACCGTCTGGGACTTTTTCAGCTGCTTGAGTGCTAAGTCCCATTCAGTCATTGTTAATGGGGGGTCAAGTTTGTCTGCATCGTCTGAGGTAAGTGATTTTGGGCAGTGCTTCTCTAGGAAGTTTTGTATGAGGGATGGCCTAGTTGTGCGTTTGTGTTTCTGAGGCAGAAAGGTTGTAGAGTTTTGCTTAGAAGTGTTCAAATTCGTGTGCTATTTTTCCCCACAAATAGAGCTTTCTTTTGGTGGTATTTGATCACCTCTGTGGTTTTTATTTTTTTTTTGCGCTTCAAACAAAAAAAGAGCAACAATTAAAAAAAAAGAGCAATATTTTTTACTTTTTGCTATAATAAATATCCCCCAAAAATATATATAAAAAAAAAAATTCTTTCTCAGTTTAGGCCGATATGTATTATTCTACATATTTTTGGTAAAAAAAAAAAAAAAAAAAAATCACAATAAGCGTATATTGATTGGTTTGTATACCCCCTGCCCCCCTCCTCTTGGGGTGGGCGAGAGCCGTCGGCATGTATACTATACTCATAACTCTCATCTCCGAGTCTATGTGGTCCGCTGGTTCTCCCCCCCCTGTGGGACCACTGCAGATTTCTGCGTGATTGCATTGTTTTCCCTAATGCTGTTAAGGGCAACTTACCTATAACATTTCTTGAGTTATGTTTGCCCTCCTTACCTTCACTATACTTCTTCTACCCTAACCTCTTGCTACCCCCCCCCCCCCCCCCCTGAATGTGCTCCTACCCCCCCCCCCCCCCCCCCTGGCTCGTATGGCTATATGTTGAAGGGACTCACTCACTTCTGATGTAATGGCTACCCTACAGGTTTCATCGTACAATGTTAGGGGTTTAAATGTTGCAGCTAAAAGACACCAAATACTACGTGAATTACATTGTCTACGTTGCTCAGTGGCTTTCCTACAGGAAACCCATCTAACACATTCCACAAGAATAAAACTATACTCGCAGCATTACCCTACCTGGTTTTATAGTCTCTCTGACATTAACAAAGCGAAAGGGGTAGCCATTGGATTCAGTTCTAGTGCGTCCTTTCGCCTAACTGATATGATAGCAGACGATCATGGTCGGTATTTGTTCCTTAACCACTTCAGCACCGGGCCATTTTACACCCTTCCTTACCAGAGCACTTTTTGCGATTCGGCACTGCGTCGCTTTAACTAACAATTGCGCGGTCGTGCGACGTTACACCCAAACAAAATTGACGTCCTTTTTTTCCCACAAATAGAGCTTTCTTTTGGTGGTATTTGATCGCCCCTGCGGTTTTTATTTTTTGCGCTATAAACAAAAGAAGAGCGACAATTTTGAAAAAAAATACAATATTTTTTACTTTTTGCTATAATAAATATCCCATTTTTTTTTTAAAAAAACTATTTTTTTACTCAGTTTAGGCCGATACGTATTCTTCTACATATTTTTGGTAAAAAAAAATCGCAATAAGCGTATATTGATCGGTTTGCGCAAAAGTTATAGCGTCTACAAAATAGGGGATAGATTTATTGCATTTTTTTTTTTTACTAGTAATGGCGGCGATCTGCGATTTTTTTTTTTGTGACTGCAACATTGCAGCGGACACTTCGGACACTTTTGACACATTTTTGGAACCATTTACATTTACACAGCGATCGTTGCTATAAAATTGCA
Organism: Lithobates sylvaticus; assembly: GCA_028564925.1. NCBI lineage: Eukaryota > Metazoa > Chordata > Amphibia > Anura > Ranidae > Lithobates > Lithobates sylvaticus. The sequence continues at coordinate 177,155,294 of CM053036.1, forward strand.
TTGATTACTGTGTAAATGTGACTGGCAGGGAAGGGGTTAACACTAGGGGGCGCTGCAGGGGTTAATGTGTTCCCTATAGGAGTGATTCTAACTGTGGGGGGAGGGGACTCACAAGGGGAGGAGACCGATCATGTGTTCCTCCGTACTGGGATCACATGATCGGTCTCCTATCCGCTGACAGGACGTGGAGCTGTGTGTTTACACACACAGCTCCACGGTCCCGCACGGTCCCGTTGTTTTAAACGGGCAATCGCGGGTGCCCGGCGGATATCGCGGCCGCCGGGCACTCGCACGCGCGCCCCCAGGCGGCCGGGAATGGGAGGACGTCATGTGATGCCCACCCAGGATGGGAGATCCACCTTGTGGGCGTCATATGACAATACGCGGGTAGGGAAGTGGTTAAAGGCCACCTAGGTATCATTCAATGCACCCTAGCGAACATATACAGCCCCAACTATAACCAACCAACATTCCTGCTCCAAATCCTTTCCAAATTATCCCACTTTGCCGAAGGTATGATTATATTAGCGGGAGACTTAAACATGCCCCTTGATCCCAATATTGACACCTCCACAGGCCGCTCTTACATTCCGTTTAAAAGGATAAGTCGAGTGAAGAAAAAATTAATGGAACTACAGCTCATAGATGTTTGGCGCATCCTGCACCCTAAAGATAGGGACTACTCCCACTTCTCCAAATCCCACCTTTCTTACTCCAGGATAGACAACATCTTCCTGGATCATTTTCACCTCCCTCACTTGCGATCTGCTACCATTCACTCAGCTACCATCTCTGACCACGGGCCTGTGTCCATGTGCCTGTCCATGCCATTCTTACCTAATTGCTCCTGCAACTGGAAACTAAACGACTCCCTGCTCTCAAACGAGGCAGAAGTTAACATGCTCTCCTCCTCAATACCCAATACTTTAGAGAAAATGCTTCCCCAGAAGTGTCCCCTGCAATCTTATGGGTGCTCATAAGTCCACCAAGCGGGGATGTCTTATTGAATTGGGGACGAGAAAAAAAAGAGCATGCTCAGTGCCTTACACGGGTCCTTGGTCAGATTTCGGAACTGGAAAAACAACATAAGCTGTCCCTACAAGCTAAACATTTAGAAGCCCTCACTCTTAAAAGAGAGGAGCTGAACATCTCACAGAAAATTTATGAATGAGGCAACAAGCCAGGGAAACAACTAGCTAGAGCACTAAAAGAAAAGAAAACCCTCTCGTTTATCCCTAAAATTAAGCTTAACTCAGGTGAACTAGTCCACTCCACTCCTTCCATAACTAAGGCCTTTAGAAATTTTTATGCAGACTTATATAATGTACAAGGTAATTCTTCCCCACCATCACTGACTGATAAAAAAAAAATTATTCTAGATTACTTGAAAGCAGGTAATCTCCCCAAGTTATCTCGACCGGCCCTGAAAGCTATAGAAACCGATTTCTCGACCGAAGAGTTCCAGTTAGCCCTGAAATCCACCCCTATAGGCAAAGCCCCAGGCCCTGACGGTTTCACTACCTTATATTATAAAACCTTCAGTGATGTTCTACTGCCCAGATTAACGGCATATTCCAACTATATTTCTCCCTCCAATGCTATAAGACCAGAATCCCTTACTGCCCACATCACTGTCATCCCCAAACCTGACAAGGACCCCACCCTTTGCACTAGCTACAGACCCATATCCCTTCTAAATACCAACATTAAACTCTATGCCAAAGTGTTAGCTAATAGATTACTACCCCTCCTCCCACAATGGATAACACCCAAACAAATAGGTTTCATACCACATAGGGAAGCAAGAGATAACTCCCTACGTGCCCTCTCTTTGATTCACTATGTTCGCAGGTGCTCCCAGCCCACCCTCCTTCTCTCAACGGATGCAGAGAAGGCAATTGATAGGGTGGACTGGGAGTACCTTAAATGGAATCTCCGCTTTTTTGGACTGGGACCTAAAACGTGGCACTGTATTTCCGCCCTTTACTCCAACCCCACCGCACAAGTACGTATAAATGGGTCACTCAGTGAACCCTTTTCTCTATATAATGGGACTAGACAGGGATGCCCCCTTTCCCCTCTCCTTTTTGCCATATCTCTTGATCCCTTCCTCGCCACAATTAGGCAGAACGCGAGCATACACGGCATCCAAATTGGCCCCAGGAATCATAAATATGCAGCTTACGCTGATGTCATATTATTTTTTGTCCAATAACCCAGAATTACACTCCCAAACCTTATGTCGGCGTTCTCTGACTTCCAATCCTTATCTAACTTTAAAATCAACTTATCTAAATCAGAAATCCTGAATTTAACAGTTCCCAAGAAAATAGCAGACCAGCTGAAACCTCTTTTCCCATTCCAATGGGAGACGGTGCACATGAAGTATTTAGGAATCCATCTTACCCCAAAAATCAATTTCCTCTTCAAGCATAACTATATTCCCCTTCTAAACAACATTAGATCTGACCTCAGAAAATGGTCCTCCATTCCACACTCTAGGGAAGGCCAACATAGTCAAAATAAATATTCTACCCCACATCCTTTTCATGTTTCAAATGCTTCCGCTGGGAATTCCAATAGGCTTTTTCAATGTGCTTCAGACCATGATCGCCCGCTTTGTGTGGAAGAATAGGCATGCTAGAATTGCTAGATCAGTTCTTTTCCGCTCCAAACACACGGGGGGGAATAGCCCTACCGAACTTTAGGGCATACTATCAGGCTGTGGTGTTGACCCGAATGGCAGACTGGAAGTATGCCCTCAAGACTAAACTATGGGTCCAGTTGGAACTCGAACCTTGCCACTGTCCCTTGGATACCTCGTGCATCAAGGACACTCTCAAGTCACACCTCCCCCCTTACCACCTCATCTCTGGACATATGGGACAACCTTCACAAGAAATGGCAGTGGGCCTACAACTCTCCCTTAATGCCACTCTTACAACACGACTACTTTACTCCTGGCAAACTTGACCCAGGATTCCAAACCTGGTTCCAAGAAGGCCCCCTAACCCTCCACCAGGTTCTAGCATCTAACGTCATCAAACCACTGCCCGATATTCTTGGATCTAAGACCATTACGTATATGGACAAATGGAGATATGCCCAACTTCAAAGCTTTCTACAATCTCTCCCTCAACCCCTGAGATCATTACAGGACCTCAATGGGATAGAGGAAATCCTTAGCTACATAGATCCACCTGCTCACGCGGTATCACAATTCTACAGAGCTTTAATTGAACTTCAAAGTCCTCGATACCTATCCTTTCTGTCCAAATGGGAAGAAGACCTCGACTCCCCGATACCAGACAAAAGAAAAGACAAAATACTACAACTTACGCATATATCTTCTTTGGCATCCTCAATAGCGGAAACAAACTACAAACTCCTTACTAGATGGCATCACACACCAGCAAAACTTAATCGCATGTACCCTTCGCCACACTGCTGGAGGAACTGCGGAGACGTGGCCACGCATGCTCACATCTGGTGGTCTTGCTCTCATATACGACCATATTGGGTTGCCATAGTGGATCTCATTCATCAGATTACGGAGATCAACCTCCCTCTAGAATCCTGGACTATTCTCTTTCACGCCACTCAAAGACCCATTGGCAGATACAAAAGATCCCTGATCCCACATTTGCTGAACGCGGCTAAAGCCCTCATCCCGGTCTTTTGAGGAAAACCCTCAATCCCAACTATGAAAATTTGGATTACAAAAGTAAATGAAATATGCCTCATGGAAGAACTAACACACATTGCAAGAGGGACCTCCACCCGCCACAACCTTACGTGGGCCCAGTGGTCCTCATTTACTACCTCAACACGCTACAAAGAGACTATCGTCTCCCAAGCTCAAGCTGAGTAGGGATTGGGGAGATCCACCCTCAACACCAATGTTTCCTCACTCCAATAGATCCCCGAGTGTCGGATTCCCCTATAAGAAGTTTTCAGGAATGCATATTCTCTTCTGATTAGAGTTTATACTCTCTTGTATTGATAACCATGCAAGCCAGCCCCCCCTCCCCCCCTCATCTACCCCCCATCCTAACCTCTCTCTTCTATCCTTTCTTTTTCTCTCCTTCTCCCCCCTCCTTTGCCTACTCTTCTACTTTCCTACAACACAATCCTATACAGTATTATTTCATCTCCAAATAAGGAAAGGTTTCTTCACAGTAAGAGCTGTGAAAATGTGGAATAGACTCCCTGCAGAGGTGGTTCTAGCCAGCTCAGTAGATTGCTTTAAGAAAGGCCTGGATACTTTCCTAAATGTACATAATATAACTGGGTACTGACATTTATAGGTAAAGTTGATCCAGGGAAAATCCGATTGCCTCTCGGGGGATCAGGAAGGAATTTTTTTCCCCTGCTTTAGCAAATTGGAGAATGCTCTGCTGGGGTTTTTTTTGCCTTCCTCTGGATCAACTGTGGGTATAGAATGGGGTATATGGGATTGTATGATATATATATGTATATATATATATATATATAGATATATATATATATATATATATATATATATATATATATATATATATATATTATTTTTTTTTTTTTTTGTGGTTGAACTGGATGGACTTGTGTCTTTTTTTAACCTAACTATGTAACTATGATAAGACGTGACCTGCCAGGTTACTTTACTGTTAACCCGTTATGTTTGTAAAAGCCCCCTCTGTTCCCATCTGAAGACGTGACCCGTGTAGCTGAGGTCATGAGATGGGAACATGGGAGCCCTATGTTAATTAATACCATGTATGGAGTGGAAACAATGACATCCTGGCATGTCGAAATGTTATGTTGTTGTATGTTCCTCCTCTTCTTTAATAAAAAGATATTGAACAAAAAATATTGGATTGGTTTGCGCAAAAGTTATTGCGTCTACAAAATAGGGGATAGATTTATGGCATTTTTATTATTTTTTTATTAGTAATGGTGGAGATCTGCAATTTTTAGACTGCGACATTATGGCAGACACTTTTGACACTATTTTGGGACCATTGTCATTTATACAGCGATCAGTGCTAAAAAAAAAAAAAAGCAACTAATTACTGTATAAATGACAGTGACAGGGAAGGGGTTAAACACTAGGGGGCGATCAAGGGGTTAAGTGTGTCCTAGGGAGTGATTCTAACTATGGGGGGGTGGGCTACCACTCACATGACAGAGATCACTGCTTCCAATCACAGGGAGCAGTGGATCTCTGTCTTGTCACTAGGCAGAACGGGGAAATGCCTTGTTTACAAAAGGCATCTCCTCGTTCTTCTGCTGACACGATCGCGGGCACCCGGCGGATATCGAGACCGCGGGACCCGCAGGCACGGAGCTCGCAGCACGCCCAAAATGACGTGTATTAAAGGGGATGTACCTCTACACCCATTTGTCCAGCTATGCCATTGTGCCGAGGTATATCGTTGTGCGCTGGTCAGCATATGGATAATCAAGGCTTGTACCTGGTACAGCATATGATTTCATGTCATCTGTGCCTAGTCTTGCCACTAAGAGTTAATCCAGCTCGGAGCAATCCTCTTATCTTCTTTCAGCAAGATAAAAATGGACAGACAGACATACCAGTCCGTTCTTCCCCCTTGCTGTGAGTGACAGCTCATTTCCTTATCTCATGCACTAGCATGAGAGAGACATTCAGTGTACTTTCCCAGCGTCATCATCCCCCACTCTGATTCCGCGTACACACGATTGGAATTCTCATTGGAAAAAGCTCTGATGGTTTTCCCGACGGAATTCCGCTCAACCTGTCTTGCCTACACACGTTCACACCAAATTCCGACCGCCAAGAACGCGGTGACATACAACACTACGACGAGCCGAGAAAAAATGAAGTTCAATGCTACCGAGCATGCTTTCAATTGTTTCGGAGCATGCGTAGGAACTTTGCTCGTTGAAATTGCTACAGATAAAGTTGGGTTTGGTCAGCTGGTTTTGCACTGGGTGGGAGGATTAGAGATATGTGTGCCGCATCCAATAGTAATAGAAGTACAGAAAAGGGTTTTCCCCTTGGTTTGTGGACTTTTTAGGCACTACCAATCTTTCCCAAAGATAACACAATATGTGTAATAGTAACAAGATTTTATTTTAAACAAATTGTTTGCAAAAATATTTGAAGGTAGAACATTTTTGACAAAAACAGAATAGTACAGATAAAAATAAAAATTGCATCAGTATCTTATATTCTATTAAATGACATCAGACCCAACGCGTTTCGGAGTTTATAAGAGAGTATCCTCCTTCTTCAGTGGTCGCGGTGTCAGATGTATAGCTTATTTCTAAAAACAGAAATTTTCAGTTTTAGTATAAGGTACTTTATGACAGAGAAATTATTTGGGTATAATCAAGCAGTGAGGCATAGATCAATTGTAGGCCAGAGTGCTCTAGATATAAAGCAGCAACAAGAAACAAACTGAGAGATCTATAATACAAAAAGTTATTATAGGACAAGAAGAGATAACTTACATGTATACTGATGCATTGGTTGACAAATGTTCCACCATATTTTAAAAAAAAAACAAACAAAAAAAAAAAAAAGAGAGATGTTACATTAGGATCAATGTCTTCCGTGTGGAGATCCAATAGAAATCAACTCCTCATTTAGCCTCAGTTTAAAAGAAATAGCTGGGGCAAGAGAGAGGGACTATATAGAACCCTTTCTCGAGATTGTGGAGTGGTATCAAGTGGCTACAAGAACCAGGGCATAGGGAGACGTGGGACTGCTGGGGTCAGCAGAGAGTTTTTGAAGTCCTCTGAGGGAGAGAGAAAAAGGGGGTAAGTATTATAATGATCTTCTAGCTTTATATGTATATATATATCCAGAAAGATTTAAAGACTGCACTTCTATCAAATCTGTATGAGATGATACCTGTTCCTTGGAGCTCACAGAAAAAACCCTGGATGAGATTAACCCCGCACTGAGGTTAATGTCGTCTGCAAAAGAAGGGGGGAAGGTTTGTGAGTATACTCAATGTCTTGGTTGTACTGGACGGTCTCATGTTGGAACTTAGAGATCAACAAAAGAAGCCGTGGCTATAAATTGTGTTGCTTATACCGTATGGGTATATTAACAGGTATAATTAACATATTATATGTTTGTAGCATTGTAGCAAAATTGCACTGAATTTCCAGTGTTAGAGGGTAATCGCCATGTTGAACCTTCAAACATGGGGATAAGACCTCAATTAGTTCAACGGTGCCAAAAAACGGCAGCCAAAAATCCATCATTGTATATTGCATCAATGGTACAAAGTAGAGTATATTTATATGATGAGAGTATATGTATATATAGCAAACCAGGGCATAGATTTTGTGACCAACATTAAGAAAGCAGTGAAAAAGCCTGGATGTATAAAGCAATAAACAGATGAAAAAATATATGTATATAGATACCTTTCCGAAGAGGAAGAGAGATACACAGCCAGCTAGTCAACCATCGTCGTGTAATTAACGCCGGTATGGAAAGTTAGGACTGTGTAAAGCCTTTTAAAAAACTCCCACTCCCAATCAGCTGTCTATATCGCAGCTGTTTGTAATGGGATGGGAGGACTTCAATTACGCTGGCCCCCCGAGCGGCATGCGCGCGGTCACGTCTCCGCGCGACCAATCAGGGATCGCGCTGTGTGACGTGGCCACGCCCATGCCTCCCGCCGGCACGTAAGGCCTCAAAAAGCAGAGTGCGCATGCCCGCCCGGAGGGGCAAGATGGATGCCACAACTCCATCGGCGGACTGCGCATGTCTGTAAGGGAGGCCGAAAGGAAGGGAGGACGTCAGATGAGGTCTTTCCCCTCCGAGCGCCGCACCGCCCACAGGGGCGGGCGGCTTACGTGCCGGGCTGTCACACAGTACAACCCATATGCAGAGCCAGCAGCTAACTTAGAAAGTATCTATTGATATCCACAGGGAAATAGAAAGAAGAAAAAAAGAAGGAAAAAGGGGAATAAAATGAAATCACATTCGTGACATGCATGATAATATGTTAGCACGATGTGTGTAATATTAATATATTCAGTTTCTATTAACTCATTGTGTTCTGGGATCTCAACAAAAAGGAAAACATTGATCGGTGCATTACTGTTTACATTATATTCATAAACATACAGAGATATAGGTAACATGATAGTTGACAGTATTGACATGTAAATACAAGAGAAAATACTGTATTGTAAATTAGTAATTACATACAAAAATGGTAAACAGATGAGAAAATACTGTATTGTAAATTAGTAATTACATACAAAGATGGTGAACAAATGAGAACATCAATGATATCATATTGTATACAGGGTTGGTCTTGACCTGAATAGAGCTTATTTATATAGTTGTATCGAATAAGCTCAGTTCACATGGTTTTATTTAATCATCATTTCAGGTTTTTTTTGAAAAATGTTTATTTTTCCATGCCTCCAGAGTCAAAACCCTCTAAAAATGGTTTAAACCAGATGGTTTCATTCAGTCCGGGTGCCTGGGTGGCCCGGAGTCTATAGATCCATCTGGATTCGAGTTGGAGGAGGGACTTGTTCCAGTCTCCTCCCCTGGGATTTGGGTGAATTCGGTCTAAAATTAGAAATTTGATTTTTGGAAATTTGCCCATATGTACAGAGCCGACGTGTCGACCCAGAGGAAGATCTGGGTCACAGGTCCGCATACTGTGTATGTGTCTATATGCACGCCTCCAAAATTCCAATTTCGTTTTGCCAACGTAGAAACAAGAGCAGTCACACATAAGGAGGTAGATTACTCCTATAGTCCTACAATTGGCGAAATGTTTAGCTCGAAACATCTCGCCGTTTGGCCGTGGAGAAAAACCCAGTCCTGCCTTATATTTACAGTAGTGGCAAGAGCCACACATAAAAGTTCCTTTATATTTGCAGTGTTGTTTGCCACTAACGTTGAATTCACTACTTGTAATCTAATCTTTAATAGATGTTGCCCTCCTAAATGTAAATAAGGGTCTGTCGGGGACGAATTGTCCTAACAGAGGGTCATACGTCAAAAGGTGCCAGTATTTTTCCACTATGTCTTTCATTTTGATACCACTCCACAATCTCGAGAAAGGGTTCTATATAGTCCCTCTCTCTTGCCCCAGCTATTTCTTTTAAACTGAGGCTAAATGAGGAGTTGATTTCTATTGGATCTCCACACGGAAGACATTGATCCTAATGTAACATCTGTCTGTTTTTTTTTTTTTTTTTAAATATGGTGGAACATTTGTCAACCAATGCATCAGTATACATGTAAGTTATCTCTTCTTGTCCTATAATAACTTTTTGTATTATAGATCTCTCAGTTTGTTTCTTGTTGCTGCTTTATATCTAGAGCACTCTGGCCTACAATTGATCTATGCCTCACTGCTTGATTATACCCAAATAATTTCTCTGTCATAAAGCACCTTATACTAAAACTGAAAATTTCTGTATTTAGAAATAAGCTATACATCTGACACCGCGACCACTGAAGAAGGAGGATACTCTCTTATAAACTCCGAAACGCGTTGGGTCTGATGTCATTTAATAGAATATAAGATACTGATGCAATTTTTATTTTTATCTGTACTATTCTGTTTTTGTCAAAAATGTTCTACCTTCAAATATTTTTGCAAACAATTTGTTTAAAATAAAATCTTGTTACTATTACACATATTGTGTTATCTTTGGGAAAGATTGGTAGTGCCTAAAAAGTCCACAAACCAAGGGGAAAACCCTTTTCTGTTCTTAAATTGCTACAGATGATCGGAATTTCCGAAAGAAACCTTTCTGTCCGAAAAATTGAGAACATGCTCTCAAATTTTTGCTGGCGGGAATTCGGCCAGAAAAATTCCGATGGAGCCTACACACGGTCGCATTTTCCTGATGAAAAGCTCTCATCTGTCTTTTGCTGGCCGAAATTCCAATCGTGTATACGAGGCATTAGCGTCTCACAGCTATTATTACAGCCTGTGTTGTGTAGCACATGCACAGGAGTCACAGGGGACTGAGAGTGCGCTCTGCTTCCTTTGCGACACTGCCTGGACTCAGGAGAGTGTAGAGGTGGGCGGGGAGTCTAGTGACATCACGACTCCGTCCACTTAGCTCCGGAGCATAGACCCGCCCATGGATTTCGGAGATTAGCAGGGCTCGGTGTGCAGAAGGGGGTGATTTTTAAATGGTAGGGATACATGCAGGAGGCATGTATATAGTGCAGTGATGGCGAACCTATGGCACGCCTGCCACAGCGGGCACGCGAGAGGGTCCAGGTTCATGGCGGGGAGAATACGGCAGCAAGCAGCGGTGAGGTGCAGGAAATTATCTGCACGAGTGAGTGGGCGGCTCCGCAGCCTCCACGCGAAAGGCTACAAACCTGAGAGCACGGGAGGGAGAGAAACAAGCAGCGGCTAGGTGCTGGTAACTGCACGAGTGAGTGGGCGGCTCCGCAGCCTCCGTGCGGAAAGCTACAGGCCTGACAGCGCGGGAGGTAGAGAAGAGTTTCACTGCTTAATTTCATGGCCAAAGAGGGACGCAGCATCCCTGGCGCCTTCTGGTGCCTGGACTCCTCAAAACCTCCTTCAACAGTGAGGCCCGGAGAACAGATTGACTTTGGGCCCGGAAGACTAGGACAGGCGAGAGGTGCAGGCTGTGAGGGAGCCGCTGTATGGAACAGAGCAGAGGGCTCTCCCAAATCAAGGATGGAGACAGGTACTAGTCACAACTATACACTGAATACCTGCAGACAAAGAATGGGGCAGGGAGGCAGAGCAGGGATTGCAGATAGGGACAGAGCTAGAAGTCTCCCTTTCTCTCAGCTTCCCTCTTTTTCAGTCTCCCCCCCCCCCATGTCCCCCTCTTTCTGCTCCCCCTCTGTGCCCCCTCTCTCTCTGTCCCCCCCTCTCTCTCCGTGCCCCCCTCTCTCTCTCTGTCCTCCTCTCTATCTCCGTGCCCCCCCTCTCTCTCTCTGTGTCCCCTCTCTCTCTCTGTCCCCTCTCTGTGTCCCCCCCTCTCTCTCTGTCCCCTCTCTCTCTCTGTCCCCCCCTCTCTCTCTGTCTGTCTGTCCTCTCCCTCTCAGCATCTCTCTCACACCCCTTCTCACAACCCCCCTCTCTCTCACACACACACACAACCTCTCTCTCTCTCTCTTGTACACAACCCCCATCTCTCTCACACACCCCCTCTCTCGCGAATTGCCGTGTTGGCACTTTGCAACACAAGACCAACTTATTTATTTCAGTTTGGGCACTCAGGCTCAAAAAGGTTCGCCATCACTGATATAGTGCCTTGCAAAAGTATTTACCCACCTTGGCTTTTTACCTATTTTGTTATATTACAGCCTTTGGTTCAATGTTTTTCTAATCTGAATCATATGTGATGGATCAGAACACAATAGTTTAAGTTGGTGAAGTAAAATTAAAAAAAATACTATACATAAAACTATTTTTCAGAAATAAAAAACTGATCATTGGCATGTGTGTGTGTGTGTGTGTGTGTGTGTGTGTATGTATTCACCCCCTTTGTTATGAAGCCCATAAAAAGCTCTGGTGCAACCAATTACCTTCAAACGTCACATGATTTGTGAAATGATGTCCACCTGTGTGCAATCTAAGTGTCACATGATCTGTCATTACATATACACACCTTTTTGAAAGGCCACAGAGGCTGCAACACACAAGCAAGAGGCACCACTAACCAAACACTGCCATGAATACCAAGGAGCTCTCCAAACAAGTAAGGGACAATGTTGTTGAGAAGTACAAGTCTGGGTTAGGTTATAAAAAAAAATCAAAATCTTTGATGATCCCTAGGAGCACCATCAAATCTATCATAACCAAATGGAAATAACATGGCACAACAGCAAACCCGCCAAGAGACGGCCGCACACCAAAACTCACGGATCGGGCAAGGAGGGCATTATTCAGAGAGGCAGCACAGAGACCTAAGGTAACCCTCAAGGAGCTGCAGAGTTCCACAGCAGAGACTGGAGTATCTGTACATAGGACGACAATAAGCCGTACGCTCCATATAGTTGGGCTTTATGGCAGAGTGGCCAGAAGAAAGCCACTACTTTTAGCAAAAAACAAAATGGCACGTTTTGAGTTTGCGAAAAGGCATGTGGGAGACTCCCAAAATGTATGGAGGAAGGTGCTCTGGTCTGATGAGACTAAAATTGAACTCTTTGGCCATCAAAGAAAACGCTATGTCTGGCGCAAACCCAACACATCACATCACCCAAAGAATACCATCCCCACAGTGAAACATGGTGGTGGCAGCATCATGCTATGGGGATGTTTTTCAGCAGTTTGGACTGGGAAACTGGTCAGAGTTGAGGGAAAGATGGATGGTGCTAAATACAGGGATATTCTTGAGCAAAACCTGTACCACTTTGTGTGTGATTTGAGGCTAGGACGGAGGTTCACCTTCCAGCAGGACAATGACCCCAAACACACTGCTAAAGCAACACTTGAGTGGTTTAAGGGGAAACATGTAAATGTGTTGGAATGGCCTAGTCAAAGCCCAGACCTCAAGCCAATAGAAAATCTGTGGTCAGACTTAACCACCTGAGATCCGCGCTATAGCCGAATGACGGCTACAGCGTGGATCTAAGATGCCGGGTCGACGTCTATTGACGTCGTCCCGGCCACGAGCTGCCTGCGTGCCCCCTGAAGAGCGCGCGCGGCGCGCTCTGTGATCAGCAAATCTGTGAGACTCGCTGGATCACAGATCCGAGTAAGGGGTCGATCCCGACCCATTACCACGTGATCAGCTGTCAGCCAATGACAGCTGATCATGTGATAATAACATAGCCGGTAAGCGGCTGTCAGCGCGAGGAGAAAAAAAAAAAAAGCCGATCACCGGCGGCAGTGAGAGGGACATCAGTCCCTCTCACTGCAATGTGCCCAGGGTCCATGGTGCCCACCTTTGCCTAATAAAAGTGCCGCCTACCAGTGCCCACTAGCTCCACCTGTCAGTGCCCACAGTGCCATCTGTCAGTGCCCACAGTGCCAGTGCTGCACATCAGTGTCACCTACCAGTGCTCATCAGTGTCACCTACCAGTGCTCATCAGTGTCACCTACCAGTGCCCATCAGTGCCACCTATCAGTGCCATCCATCAGTGCCACCCATCCATGCCACCCATCCGTGCCCATCAGTGCCATCTTTGCTGTGCCCATCAGTACAGACTTATCTGTCCCAACCAGTGCAGCCTATCAGTGCCCACCAGTGCCGCCTCATCAGCGCATATCAATGAAGCAGAAAAATTACCTGTTTGCAAAATTTTATAACAAACTATTAAACATGATTTTTTTTTCCATTTTTTTGGTTTGTTTAGCAAAAAATAAAAACCCCAGCTGTGATTAAATACCACCAAAAGAAAGCTCTATTTGTGGGGAAAAAAATGATAAAAATTTGGGTACAGTGTTGTATGACCGTGCAATTGTCATTCAAAGTGCGTCAGCGCTGAAAGCTGAAAATTGGTCTGGTCACGAGGGGTGTTTAAGTGCAAAGTAATCAGGTGGTTAAAGATTGCTGTTCATAAGCGCAAATCATCCAACTTGAAGGAGCAGTTTTGCAAGGAGGAATGGGCAAAAATTCCAGTGGTAAGATGTGGCAAGCTCATAGAGACTTATCCAAAGTGACTTTGGAGCTCTGATAGCCGCAAAAGGTGGCTCTACAGTAAAGTAAAGTATTTACTTCAGGGGGGTGAATAGTTATGCACATTGACTTTTTCTGTTATTTTGTCCTATTTGTTGTTTACTTCACAATAAAAAAAAAAAACATCTTCAAAGTTGTGGGCATGTTCTGTAAATTAAATGATGCAAATCCTCAAACAATCCATGTTAATTCCAGGTTGTGAGGCAACAAAACACGAAAAAAGAAAGATGGCAATAGTTGAGAATTATGAATGGTGGGTTTACATCCACTTTAAATTCTCCAGTATCTTCCCAACTATAGAAGTTAAACTAACAGGTTTATAGTTACTTGTTAAAGACTTTCACCCCTTTTTAAAGACTTCACACAAAATCACGTGCCTGTACGACATTTGTACGCAACATAAAACTGACAGACTGCTGAGTACTTTATCTATTGGCACATGCTCCTGCTTTCATTTTGTCTGTCTAGCCAATGGAATACTGTTCAGGAGGGGGCACTACCTATAAACACATTTTTTTAAATGTCATGGCACCAAAAGTATGACACAAATCCTCATAGTACCATCACTGCATTTTAACCACTTGCTTACTGGGCACTTAAACACCCTTCCTGCCCAGACCAATTTTCAGCTTTCGGTGCGCTCACACTTTGAATGACAATTACTCAGTCATGCAATACTGTACCCAAATTAATTTTTTGTCCTTTTTTTCCCCAGAAATAGAGCTTTCTTTTGGTGGTATTTGATCACATCTGGGTTTTTTATTTTTTGCGCTATAAATGAAAAAAGACCGAAAATGTTGAAAAGAAAACGCATTTGTCTTTGTTTCTGTGATAAAATTTAGCAAATTATTAATTTTTCTTCATAAATTTTGGCCACAATTTATACTGCTACATGTCTTTGGTAAAAATAACCCAAATTAGTGGACATTATTTGGTCTTTGTGAAAGTTAGAGAGTCTACAAACTGTGGTGCGAATCATACAAAATTGATCACACCTGATGTACTGGTGGCCTATCTGATTTCTTGTGACCCGAACAGGCCAGGAAAGTACAAATACCCCCCAAATGACCCCTTTTTTGAAAGTAGACATTAAAAGGTATTTAGTAAGAGGCATGGTGAGCTTTTTGATGTTGTCATTTTTTCCCCACAATTCTTTGCAAAATGAATAATTTTTTCATTTTTTATTTTTTTTCCACAAAATTGTCATTGTAATAGGTTATTTCTCTCACATGGCATGTGTATACCACAAATGACACCCCAAAATAAATTCTGCTACTCCTCCTGAGTATTACGATACCACATATGTAGGACTTTTACACAGCCTGGCCACTTAGAGAGGCCCAAAATGCAGGGAGCCCCATCACGTGTTCTAGGAGCATAAATTACACATCTAACTTGTTGACTACCTATTACACTTTTGAAGGCCTTGGAGCACCAGGACAATGACACTGACGTGGCACTGATGACAGGTGGCACTGATGACACGTGACACTGATGACAGATAGCACTAATACGGGGCACTGATGACACGTGACACTGATGACAGATGGCACTAATACGGGGCACTGATGACACGTGACACTGGTGACAGATGGCACTAATATGTAGCACTGGTGACAGATGGCACTTATACGTGGCACTGATGAGAGATGGCACTAATACGTGGCACTGATGACACTGATGACAGATGGCACTGATACATGTCATTGATGACACATGACACTGATAACAGATGGCACGTGACACTGACGACAGATGGCACTAATTACACATGACACTGATATGGCACTGATGACAGATGGCACTGACGTGGCACTGGGGACAGGTGGCACTGTGGACAAGTGGCACTGGGGACAGGTGGCAGTGGGGATAGATCGTACTTTATTTTTATTTATTTTTTACTCACGGCACCACTACAGTCGTTCATCTCTCCCTCCTCACATGCTGTCTCTGTGTGAGGAGGGAGAGCGTCGCAGAGAGATGATCTCATATGTTTACATATGAGATCATCTCTCATTGGACACGCCGATCGCGCTGTAAACGGCCGCTGTGATTGGCCGTTTACAGCGATCTGTGACTGGCTGTGTCCGATGGACACGGCCAGCACAGAACTTCCCCGATGCGCGCTCTCAGGAGCGCGCATTAGGGAAGTAAACAGGAGGACGTCCAGGGACGTCCTCCCTGCAGGGAGCGTCCGCGCTGCAGCCGTCTTTCGGCTATAGCGCGGGCGCGAAGTGGTTAAAACACCACTCTATTCTAGGGGTGTTGAATACGGATCTGAAAGCAACCCTTTCAAAACCTGTGTAATTCAAGCAAAGCATCTGAAAACATGCACAAGTGGAGGTTACCTTCCATGAAAATCTGATGTAAAAACAGACAGTAGCTGCAGAGATACAGGCATCTACATTTATATACAAATCTGTATTTCTCCTGTAAAATCCGAGCTTGGTCCTACCCCCTACTGTCTTCTGATCCTCCCTATTTGGCAGAAGCAAGATTAACATTTACAGAAGAAGTGGAGCTGAAAGCCTGCAAAATGTTGGCAGCATTTGTTGCTTTTCAATCCCACAAGTAAAATGTTAACAGATAACAGAGGTTTTGTATATACTGTATATTGTTATTTAATAAGATCAGGACTATAAAAATAGAAAAAGAAAACATTTGTAGTCATGAAAATATATTCTATTGTGTGTGAATACAGTAAAACCTTGGATTGAGAGCATTTTGCGAGACAAGCAAAATGTTTAAATACATACTTAGAGGCACCTCTAAGTGTAACAATATGGTTACATTTAATGAAGGTACAACATTTAGCAACTCATATGGTTGATGATTGAAGCGGTTGTATACCCGTTTTTGGTCGTTTTTTTTTTTTTTAAACTACCTGCAAGACAAAGTCATAATGAGCTAGTATGACTAGCATACTAGCTCATTATGCATCACTTACCTTAGATCGGGGCCCCCAACGCCGTCCTCTTCTCCCCCCTCCACCGGCAGCCATCTCTTCACATGCGCCGTATCCAACGTTGTAAATCGTTCTTTGCAAATATCTCCTAAATCGTGCAGGTTTAGGAGATATTTCTTGTACCTACAGGTAAGCCTTAATCTAGGCTTACCTGTAGGTGCAACTTGAAATTAAGGGTATACAACCGCTTTAAAACAGACACATCTAAGTATGCATGCATCCTGGGTAAAGCTGTCCACACTGCCACGCCAAGCACCTCTGTAAAGCACGGTCCCTAACTTTAGTCTAACATTCCCAACTTGGGTCATACACTGTAAAGCAATACATTTAGCACAGATAAACTAAGCACAGATAAACTTAGCACAGATAAACTTAGCACAGATATTCTTGGCAGGTAGCCTCATCCTCCTAGTAATTCCCCATAGACAAGAACGGGGCCAGTGTCAGTGATTTCCATGCTGAAGATGTAAAACACCATAGGAGGCCACCACTTTTATGGAGAAGTATGTTTAAAGTCATATAAATACAAATAGGTGCAGCACATATATGTAGGAAGTGGATGCGAAGAGGCTGCAGAGGATTAGCTGTGCTGAGATGCCATAAAGAGGAGAAAATAAGGGAAACTTATTTTAAACAGAAACATTGGCGAATGTTCATGATACAAACTATGACGTCACCCAGCAGGGAAGTAAACATGCAGATAACATCGTGTGTCAGCGGACCGGTGCAAAGCATGCTGGGAATAAGCCGGTTTTCCGGGTTCCTGTAGTCTGTGACAGCACAGCGATCAGATATGGTTGTTCTGAAGGGTATACCGTCCGTGCTGTCCCCGGAGCTGCTGTACACACTGGCCCGCATGGGGCACGGGGATGAGATCGGTGAGACTCCAATGGGGGAAGGGAATTGTCGGTTCGTAAATGCTGAACGTGACAGCACAAAGCCGCAGAGCCAGGTGCGGCCAGCAGGGGGAGCTCTAGGCTCGGAGTCTTCATTGAGAGTCTAGCAGAGCCCATACAGAGGAGGGGAAGAGATTTCTGAACAGAAATGTCACCTCTTCCTCATTGATTGTAGGAACCTTCTCGGGTTTTGAATATGTGTTCCTGGAAAATTAGAATTTTAGTTTTCAGGACTGACAACATATTGCATAAAGGAAATCTTTCTATAACTGTATGGGGAATGTAATACACTTCCTATCCTTAGTTGACAACGCTCACTGTATTTTATCTTTGAAGGAGCAGCGTTGTCACCCTTGGGGCCGTGTCACACTTGGAAGGTTTGCTAAAAAAACAGAGAAAAAACACCCACTTCCATGTTTCTGGCTGGATGAACATGATGCCTCGCTCATCCAGTTGGAAAGGGATTTCACCCCTGTATACTAATGAGTTGGGCAAGCTATTCCTAGCAACAGATTTGTTAGTATAACGTGTGTAGGACAAGACTACAGAACACCTCCCACTCTCCTCATCTCCATAATATAGAGGGAGACCTTTTTGGGCTCGTTCACACTTACAGTCCTGCTTGAAGAGCAATCCACATTCAGATTGCTCTTCAGAGAGCATTTGTAAACATCTCCTTACTCCGCAAACCATGTACATTTTAATGCAGTTGCGGGACACTTGCAGAGCGGTTCCATTCACTTGAACGGGGTTGCATTTGGTGGGCATTGAGCCCACTGAAAGACACAGACAGGGGGTATAATTCCTGCTGTGGCCGAAAAAAACAAAACACCCCTAACTGCTGCCTCTGCTGCTAAGGCCAGGTTCACACTAGATGCAGCCGTGGCTCGCAGGAGGGGGTCCGCTGCGTCCCCGTACTCCATTGCGAGCCGGGCACACTCTTCTGTTATGTGAATTGGATTAGTGTAAATTCGCATTAAGTGTGAAGCCGGCCTTGGACCCCTTTCACACTGCGGCCAGAGAGAGCTGAGAACAAAGATCACTGATCAGCAGAGGAAAGATCACAAGCTGGAGCAATGGGTCGTTTTGCACTTCTAGAACAGGTATAAAAAGCACTTTCAATGGTATATTTAAAGCCTAAAAACACTTTGGCCTCCCAGAAGCTTTTGCAGTAATGTGTACATATGGAGTTGATTTAGGAAAGGCAAATCCGCTGTGTACTACAAGTGCACTGCAAATGCACTTAGAAGTTCAGTCGATGTAGATCTGAGGGGAATATCTGAAATGAGGGGAAGCTCTGCTGATTTCTATCATCCAATCATGTGCAAGCAAAAAGGCTGTTTTTTATTTTCCTTGCTTGTCCCCCCTCAGATCTACAGCTACTGCACTTCCAAGTGCCTAGCAGTGCACTTGTAGAGCACAGTGGGTTTGCCTTTAGTAAATAACCCCCTTTGTCTTTTAAGGTGCCCCCCTCCAACACTGCTCCCTCATTGCTCTGTTGGTGACTCAGGTGGGTGCAGACACGAATCAAGTCAGAGTAAGTGCCAGAAAAAGCTTCCATGGACATGTATAGACATAAACAGTGTCCAGCTAATCAAGAAGCCTAAAGACTTCTGAACCCACAAGAGGCCAGGGAGAAGTTCAGACAGGAGTCCGAACCCATCTGAGCTATACCCCCAGGAAGCTGACAAACCAGACAGCCAATCATAGGTGGTGGAAGCATTCACCCACCTCCCCTCCACCCATCCTTGCAGCCACACGGATACACTTCCCTTGTATATCTGCGGCAGCATTGCAGAGCATGCCTCCGCTGCCTGTGATTGGCTGTCAGCAATACCAGTATCCATACCCCTTGAAATTTTGTCATGTTACAACCAAAAACTTTTATGTGATAGATCAACACAAAGTGGCCCATAATTATGAAGTGGAAGGAAATGATAAATGTTTTTTTATATTTTTTACAAATAAATATGTGAAAAGTGTGGCATGTATTGGTATTCAGCCCCCCTGAGTCAATACTTTGTACAACCACCTTTCACTGCAATTACAGCTGTAAGTCTTTTTGGACATCTAGAGAGTGACATTTTTGCCCATTTTTTCTTTAAAAAATACTGTAGCTTAAGCTCTGTCAGATTAGACGGAGAGCGTCTGTGAACAACAACTTTCAAGTCTTGCCACATATTCTCAATTGGATTTAGGTCTTTACTTTGACCATTCTAACTCATGAATATGCTTTGATCTAAACCATTCCATTATAGCTCTGGTTGTATGTTTAGGGTCGTTCTGCTAGAAGGTGAACCTCTCTCTGTCTCAAGTCTTTTGCAGGTTTTCTTCTAAGAATGCCCAGAATTTGGCTCCATCCATCTTCCCATCAACTCTGACCAGCTTCCCTGTCCCTGCTGAAGAAAAGCATCCCCACAACATGATGCTGCCACCACTATGTTTCACGGTGGGGATGGTGTGTTAGTTTTCCGCAGAGCCGATCCGCCCTATACGCGGACTACGCAAGCTGCGTAGGGCCCCGCCGCTGCGCGGGGCCCCAAGGGCGGATCGGCTCTGCTCGGGGGCCCCTGGGGCTGCCGCCGCTGTGAGGGCAGCGGCGCCTGAAAAAAAGATGGCCGCGGGACCGACATGCAACTGCGCATTTCCGAAAATTGCCGAGCAGCGGCAACAGCTGTCCCCCCCTCGCAGCCTCTGACCTCCTGTCCCCCCCCCTTCGCAGCCTCTGACCTCCTGTCCCCCCCCCTTCGCAGCCTCGGACCTCCTGTCCCCCCCCTCGCAGCCTCGGACCTCCTGTCCCCCCCCCCCTCGCAGCCTCGGACCTCCTGTCCCCCCCCCCCCCCCCTTCGCAGCCTCTGACCTCCTGTCCCCCCCCCTTCGCAGCCTCTGACCTCCTGTCCCCCCCCTTCGCAGCCTCGGACCTCCTGTCCCCCCCCCCTTTCGCAGCCTCGGACCTCCTGTCCCCCCCCTTCGCAGCCTCGGACCTCCTGTCCCCCCCCCTTCGCAGCCTCGGACCTCCTGTCCCCCCCCTCGCAGCCTCGGACCTCCTGCCCCCCCTCGCAGCCTCGGACCTCCTGCCCCCCCTCGCAGCCTCGGACCTCCTGCCCCCCCCCCCCCCCTCGCAGCCTCTGACCTCCTGTCCCCCCCCCTCGCAGCCTCTGACCTCCTGTCCCCCCCCCCCCCTCGCAGCCTCTGACCTCCTGCCCCCCCTCGCAGCCTCGGACCTCCTGCCCCCCCCCTCGCAGCCTCGGACCTCCTGCCCCCCCACCCCTTGCAGCCTCGGACCTCCTGCCCCCCCTCGCAGCCTCGGACCTCCTGCCCCCCCCTCGCAGCCTCGGACCTCCTGCCCTCCCCCTCGCAGCCTCTGACCTCCTGCCCCCCCCTCGCAGCATCTGACCTCCTGTCCCCCCCTCGCAGCCTCTGACCTCTTGCCCCCCCCCGCAGCCTCTGACCTCCTGCCCCCCCCCTCGCAGCCTCTGACCTCCTGTCCCCCCCCCCGCAGCCTCTGACCTCCTGTCCCCCCCCCCCCCTTCGCAGCCTCGGACCTCCTGTCCCCCCCCTTCGCAGCCTCGGACCTCCTGTCCCCCCCCCCTTCGCAGCCTCGGACCTCCTGTCCCCCCCCCTTCGCAGCCTCGGACCTCCTGTCCCCCCCCCCTTCGCAGCCTCGGACCTCCTGTCCCCCCCCCCCCTCGCAGCCTCGGACCTCCTGTCCCCCCCTCGCAGCCTCGGAACTCCTGTCCCCCCCCCCCGCAGCCTCTGACCTCTCCTGTTGCCCCCCGCAGCCTCTGACCTCTCCTGTTGCCCCCCCCCACAGCCTCTGACCTCTCCTGTTGCCCCCCCCCACAGCCTCTGAACTCTACTGTTGTCAAATCCGCAGCCTCTGACCTCCCCTGTCCCATCCGCAGCCTCTGACCTCCCCTGAGTCAAGAGAGGGAGCGCAGCCAGGATGGGGATCATGGGAGAAGTCAGACATGTATGGACTGTGGAGAGGAAGCTATGGGATAAAACCAGAGCCACCAAGCTGGAGCCCCCTGACTGAGCCCTGCATGATGCACCTGAGAGGAGGTCAGTGACAGCACCGCCAGGCCAGTCTAGGGGGGGTCAATTCAATATTGTAAGGGGGCACTGATATAAAGGTTTCCCCCTTATATCAGTAAACCCCCTTATCTTAGTGGTTTCTTTCTTTGGTCACCAGAGTCCTCCCCACATTCCCAGAGTTCCCCTTTACATCATAGTATGCAGGATTCCACCTTACAGTGCAAGGGGGGACTCTGATGTAAAGGGCAATGCTGCAGACCCTGATGTAAGTAGGGAGGCTCTCTGAGGACACTGATGTATGGGGGGCTCTCTGGGGACCCTGATGTAAGGGGGGTGCTCTCTGGGGACCCTAATGTAAGGGGGGTGCTCTCTGGGGACCCTAATGTAAGGGGGGTGCTCTCTGGGGACCCTAATGTAAGGGGGGTGCTCTCTGGGGACCCTGATGTAAGGGGGGTCCTCTCTGGGGACCCTGATGTAAGGGGGGTGCTCTCTGGGGACCCTGGTGTAAGGGGGGGCTCTCTGGGGACCCTAAAGTAAGTGGGGGATCCACACTCAGATAAAGATAAATATATAATGTCTGTTCTATATTGTTGTACTTATTCTTTGACTGTTTTGTTTAAAGGAGGGAGGATTGTATTGGGAGCGCTGAAGTGTCAGGTGTGACTGTGTGGCAAATGGTTTACATAGCTCACGGCATCACGGGTCAAGTAGAGGGCCCCTTAGCAGAATTTTGCTTAGGGCCCCAGGGAGGTGAGGATCGGCACTGGTTTTCCGCCACACATAGCCTTATTGCTTTTAGGCCAAAAAGTAAAATGTTGGTCTCATCTGACCAGAGCGCCTTCTTCCACTTTTGCTGTGTCCCTCACATGGTTTTTCGCAAATGGGACTTCTTATGGCTTTCTTCTTGCCACTTTTCCATGAAGGTCAGATTTGTGTAGTGCACGGCTAATAGTAGTCCTGTGGACAGATTCTCCCACCTGAGCTGTGGGTCTCTGCAGCTCCTCCAGAGTTACCATGGGCCTCTTGGCTGCTTCTCTGTCAGACCATGTTACCATGGGCCTCTGGCCTGTCAGTTTAGATGGACGGCCATGTCTTTGTAGGTTTGCAGTTGTGCCATCCTCTTTCCATTTTCGGATGATGGATTGAACCGTGCGCCGTGAGATATTCAAAGCTTGGGATATTTTTTTATACCCTAACACAGCTTGCTTTAAACTTCTCCACAACTTTATCCCTGACCTGTTTGGTGTGTTCCTTGGCCTTCACGATGCTGTTTGTTCACTTAGGTTATCTAACAAACCTCTGAGGGCTTCACAGAACAGCTGTATTTATATTGAGATTAAATTACTCACAGGTGAACTCTATTTACTAATTAGGTGACTTCTGAAGGCAATTGGTTCCACTAGATTTTAGTTAGGGGGTTTCAGAGTAAAAGGGGCTGAATACAAATGCATGCCACACTTTTCACATATTTAATTGTAAAAACAAATTGAAAAGCATTTATCATTTTCTTTCCACTTTACAATTATGTGCCACTTTGTGTTGGTCTATCACATAAAATCCCAATAAAATACATTTACGTTTTTTTGTTGTAACATGACAAAATGTGGAAAATTGCAAGGGGTATGAATACTTTTTCAAGGCGCTGCAGATGGGTGCATCAGCTGAGGAGTTTTGTTGTGGGGTGGGGGGATACTGATGGGGAATTCTGAAAGACTAGTTCCCCATCAGGTCAGCCTCTCCTGTGATTGACAGTAAAGAGTAGTGGGTGGGTTCCATAGGCCCCTTTCACACTGGGGCGGTTCGGGCGTCGGCGGTAAAGCAGTGCTATATTTAGCGCTGCTTTACTGTCGTTTTAGCGGCGGTATTCGGCCGCTAGCGGTGTGGTTTTAACCCCCGCTAGCGGCCGAAAAAGGGTGAAAGGACCCGCTTTTTTCAGGCGCTATTTTTCGCCTCAGTGTGGAAGGGGCATTAGTCTTTAGACAGTCCAACAGCGGATATGGAATTTGCACACTGTCAATCACAAGGCAGTTGGACCTGATGGGGAACTTGTCTCCCAGCTTCCCTATTAGCCCACTGTCCAAGTTCAGCCCCATGCTTCCTAGTTAGGCCCCATGCACACGAGACGCAGATGCAAACTCTGCTGAACGCGTGTTTTAAAAAGCAGAAACCTGCGTTTAAAAACGCGCTTTTGGCTGTGTTTTCATGCCGCGTTTAGACGCGTTTAGACGCGTTTGCGTCTATAAGCATTTGTAAAGATAACATCATACAGACCCTCCCCAAGCTCAGAAAGCATGTATTATTAACTATTTCTGCCATTCTGATCAGAGTGAGCAGCAGAGAGAGCAGTTGTACACTTGCATTTGCCTCTCTTTCTGTGTTTTTTTTTTTTAAATGGATCCCATATTGATTATATGTCAGGAAATGCTCCTGATGTTCTCTTCATGAGGCAGCAATGTCATCGCAAATTTGTATGAGAGGTCCAGAATCAGAGCTTGTCGATATTGGACCCATCCGTTGATGGCACAGCGAATGTCCGTTGGATATTTCACAAACATGTATGCATTTCACAAACATGTATACATCAGTGAGTATATATGCTCTATGAACTATCTAAACTAATTACGACATTTTAAACAATTTTTCTAGTATTTTTCTGAGTTTTCTGGTCAAAAAAATTGGGTTCCTTTAAAAAGGCTTATAAACTCAAACGCGGCTAAACGCAGGTGCCTGCGTTTAGACGCGTTTAGACGCGCTTAGACGCGTTTTGCGTCTGAAACGTGGAAAAGCAAAGCGTCTGAACGCATTTTTTTGCTTCTGGAAAAACGAGGTTAAACGCAACTGCATAAAAACGGGAAAAAACTAGACTGTGTGCATGGACACATAGGATAACATTGCATGCGTTCAGGTGCAGTTGAAAAAAGTGTCCAACTGCCTCTGAACGCGTGTTTAACTGCGTCTCGTGTGCATGGGGCCTTACAGTGAAGCAAATACAAAACACCCCCTCCTTACAACTCTGACCTGTACACATGGATCGAAATTCACCTAGTTTAGTAGAGACCAGCCACATTTTTGTGTGTGGCCCTCCCTGTTTGACCAAAGTCAGTCGGGACTGTTGGAAAACTTTCATTGGATCAGACGATTGGCTACAACGTTGATCAGTGTATTCTTACATCAGAGAAGTACCTGCTGTCAGAATGCAATTGCAAAGCTATTTCTCCATTCAATTTATTAGTGTGGATGGGGAAATACATTAGTTCGTCAACCAAAATAAAGTGTGTATACCCAACTTAAGGTCCCCTTCACACCTGGGTGATTTCGGGATTGTGGCAGAATTGCTGTTATTCTGCCCATGATCACAAAACACAGGTTCAGGTGCCATTATTTTCAATGACACCTAAAATGCAGTGGGGTTTTGCTGTAATTATCACGCAATTTGAATCTGTGTTTTGCAATTGTAGTGCATTTTGAGATCGCTGGCAAAATCGCAGCGATTCTGCCGCTATCCAAAAACGCCCAGGTGGGAATGGGGCCTACATGTTTATGGGTGCTCATGGTATACTGTGACTGGCATTGTTTGGTACATTTGGAAAGTTGTACTTTTGAAAAGTTCAATAAAGCTGTGGCCTTGCCCTATTTCCAACTTAATCAGCTTCCGTGTCTTTTTGGGGGGGCAAGGTATTGGTTTATTAGTTGGTCATAAATTAGCCTATGCTTCTCAGCAGTCAAGGGTATATATAACACTCTTTAGAATTCCATTATGGCTTCACTCAACAAATGTCAATGCAGGTGACAGATTTATGTACCTTTTGAACACAGGTACATGACATTGGGGCAAGCACCATGTGCGGAGGTGCACTGAGACTGGACTGTGCATATGGAAATCCCTTTCTCAGTGCAGGCGAGGTCCCTCCCACTGAAGCATCTGTTACACAGAAAACATGTCAACCAAGTCGTTTTAAAACTGGGTGGGCGTAGGATGGACTCGGGATTCAGGCCGGGTTCAGACTGCTGCGATGCGGGAGATCGGATATGATTCGCACCGCACTGCAGTGCAAATCATATGCGATCTCTGTGTGATGCGATTTCAGCCATACAGATAGTATGGCTGAATTCGCATCGCATTTGCCCCAAACTCGCACAGGACCCTTTTTTTGGTCCGCAGCAAAATCCGATCGCATGGGTGTTCTCACCATGCGATCCGATTCCTGTCCGAGTTTGCAGATCGCACTGCGATATGCAAACTCATATGGGGGTGTCATTAACATTTCACTGACACTCCCAGCAGCTCGCATAGGGCAGTGTGAACTGCCGGCGGGAGACATGCGATGCGGGAACCCGCAGTAGATTCGCAGCGTTCCCGCATCGCAGAAGTCTGAACCCGGCCTCAGACAGACAAGTTCCTCATCAAGTCTGCTCCCTAATGCCCCTAACGGCATTACTTGGTTTACTGCTATACCACCAGCAAGGCAATGATGGTCTCTATGTTGCGTAAAACAGTGTGTGTGTGTGTGTGTGTGTGTGTGTATATAATATGTGTGTGTGTGTATATATATATATATATATATATATATATATATATATATTATATATATATATATATATATATATATATATATATATATATATACACACATCTTTATGTATAGCAACAATTCTTTTTTTTCAGATCCTCAGAGAGTTCTTTGCCATCAGGTGTCATGTTGAATTTCCAGTGAGAGTAATGACACCAAATTTAACACACCTGCTCCCCATTAACACCTGAGACCTTGTAACAATAACGAGTCACGTGAAACTGGGAGGGAAAATGGCTAATTGGACCCAATTTGGACATTTTCACTTAGGGGTATACTCAGTGATGTATTTAGGTTTTGTGCTGCCCTAGGCCTGACTAAACCCTAATTTAAATATGACCCACCCCTTCCTTTTTAAGACCCGCCCTGTCATCTTCATGGGAGGAGGACACAGAGGGACGCTGCAGGAGGAGGACACAGAGGGACGCTGCAGGAGGAGGACACAGAGGGACGTAGCAGGAGGGGGACAGAGGGATGCCGCTGGAAGAGGACCGAGATGGATGTTGTAGCAGTCAATAAGGCCTAGGGAATAGCAGGTTAGGCACGGCTCAATCCGTAGGAACAGTAAAGGATAATGGCCAACAGAATCAGTTAAACCGCAGCAGTGATCCCTCTGGCTGGATGTTCCCTCACTCTGGGTTACCCAGGCTGACTCTAGTCCGTAGTGTAGCTTGTCTGTACCCTGGCAGTGGCTCTGTCTTTCTCCTCCTTTGGTGGTGCGGGTACAGCGTGGCTCCCTCTCTGGTGGTGCGGGTACAGCGTGGCTCCTTCTCTGGGGGTGCGGGTACAGCGTGGCTCCTTCTCTGGTGGTGCGGTTACAGCATGGCTCCTTCTCTGGTGGTGCGGTTACAGCTTGGCTCCTTCTCTGGTGGTGCGGTTACAGCGTGGCTCCTTCTCTGGTGGTGCGGTTACAGCGTGGCTCCTTCTCTGGTGGTGCGGTTACAGCGTGGCTCCTTCTCTGGTGGTGCGGTTACAGCGTGGCTCCTTCTCTGGTGGTGCGGTTACAGCGTGGCTCCTTCTCTGGTGGTGCGGTTACAGCGTGGCTCCTTCTCTGGTGGTGCGGTTACAGCGTGGCTCCTTCTCTGGTGGTGCGGTTACAGCGTGGCTCCTTCTCTGGTGGTGCGGTTACAGCGTGGCTCCTTCTCTGGTGGTGCGGTTACAGCGTGGCTCCTTCTCTGGTGGTGCGGTTACAGCGTGGCTCCTTCTCTGGTGGTGCGGTTACAGCGTGGCTCCTTCTCTGGTGGTGCGGTTACAGCGTGGCTCCTTCTCTGGTGGTGCGGTTACAGCGTGGCTCCTTCTCTGGTGGTGCGGTTACAGCGTGGCTCCTTCTCTGGTGGTGCGGTTACAGCGTGGCTCCTTCTCTGGTGGTGCGGTTACAGCGTGGCTCCTTCTCTGGTGGTGCGGTTACAGTGTGGCTCCCTCTCTGGTGGTGCGGTTACAGTGTGGCTCCCTCTCTGGTGGTGCGGTTATAGCGTGGCTCTCTCTCTGGTGGTAGGGGTCCAGCGTGGCTCTATCTGCCCTCCCCCAGCACAGTCCTCTCTTTTTCTCTTCTCCTGTAGCACTCTGCTGTTTGCGGGTTCCAGGTTCCCAGGTAGCCTGCTGTCTGTGGACACACTGGGGCTGCCAATCTCAGACCACGTTTCCCATGATGCCCAGCCCCGTGTGTTCTGATTGGCCCTCTGCCGTGGCCAATGGGGAGGATATCAGAGTGGGCAGGAAGTCGGGCGGTGCTTAGGGGAACCTGATTAGAGCTGCTCTCTTCTCCTGTTCAACTTCAGCTAACAGGAGAAATAAGGGGGGCAGGGGAGATACACAGACACTGTGTACACAGCTCTCCTCTCCCTGTCACAGCGCTGCTGCCTAAGTGATCACAGCTTTGCCGATTAGGGGGGGGGCTGCACCCACTACAACTGCTTCCTGTTGTCACTTGGGTATACAAAAGTGTGAGGGGTGTACTCACTTTTGTGTGATACTGTGTATGTGTGTATGTACAGTATGTGTGTGCAGTGATGTAAGTAACTGAGTTAAAATAAACTGAGTTACCTAACGCAGTTACTTTAGAGGGTAACGAGTAATCTAACTGATTACTTTTCCCCTCATGGTAACTCAGTTCCCATTACTTTGGCTTAGTTACCCCAATTACATCTACCACCACTAGATGGCAGTAGTGTAATTCCGGTGTCCTGCCGAAAAAGTTCCCCCGCTGGATAAGGACCCCCTGTACTGCGCAGGTGCAGGGCTTGCACAGTACGAAGCACTACGGAGCTTCCGAAAATTGCCGAACCTGAACAGCTCTGAGTGAACTCTACACCACGCAGGTGTAGTTAACATGTAATTGCACGAGGCGATTCCGCACGCTCCCGATGCTCGTGCTACTCTTGCAAGGGGCGTCTATCGTGTAAGTAAGGGGCGGGTCTAGTATTACTGTAACCAAGGGGCGCATTTATTATTTGTTATATATCGAGCGCTGCCCATTAATTTAACATTCGCCCTCTTCTGTAGCCATCCGCCCCTTACACGATATAATAATAATAGACCCGCCCCTTGCTTACACGCTATAACAGATCTGCCCCTTGGTTAGAGTAATAATAGAGCAGCCCTTGGTTACACGATATATAACAATAATAATAAATGCGCCCCTTGGATACAGTAATACTAGACCCGCCCCTTAGTTACACGTATTTTAAAAAAAAGTCAGTTACTTTGCTGCGTAACTAATTACTTTTGCAATGTAGTAACTGAGTTACTAACGCAATTACTTTTTGGGAGAAGTAATTTGTAACTTAACTAATTACTTTTTTAAAGTAAGATGACCAACACTGTGTGTGTGTGATATATAGATAGACACCAATTATTTTTAATGCTTTTGTGATCCTTACATTTCTTTCTCAGTTCTTGCAGATGCCAATTTCCCAGTGTCCTCAATAAGCCGTTCTGGACCAGAACTTATTCGAGCAGATGGTAAATTTTAAGTTCACCAATTTCTTGGTGATTTATATTTACTTAATGTGCACATCTGTTTGGTGTTGTGCATATTATGTAAAGAGTAAGTGATGTTTTTAAAATGTAAGCTTCCTTATCCTCCTAATTAAACTCTTCCACTATTCTTAAGGTGAATGCAGCCATATTAAAGCACTTGAAACAACATAGATGTGTACATCTTGGACAAGCATTTAGAGTGTATCCGGTTCTTCTAAGGTCCAAACAGTACTGCTACGCAAAGCTTTAGCAGAATGTTAAAAAAGCAATCTCTGGAAAAAAAACATACTAGGGAATTCATAAAGAGATTATCACTCTTTAGAATGCTCTTGTGCCTCCACATGACAACGATTGGTGCGTTCCCAAAATTCATATACCTGTTGGAAACGGGTACATTAATTTGGGACAAGAAAGGGTATTTGTCGTGCAGAGGTGCATGGAGGCTGGAGTATCCATATGGACACGGAGGAGTCAGATCACCTTCTATTGAAATCTCATCCAAGCTTAAAGTGGATGTAAACCCTCACATATACCCAGTGAAGTGAACAGCCTCAGATGATACACGGAGATGAAACAAATCTCCCTAGAAAAGTTTTACATGTATATCTGCTGTCTTCAGCTTTCTATATTCTTTAGAAAGTGCACGTGTTAGAAATGTTTCTTTCTGTTTCAGCGAGAAACACAGTCTGGGCATACACTGTGTGTGAGCTGATTGGAGGAAGGGCACACACCCCCCCCCCCTCCACATTGGTAGAAGAACGAAGAAACCTGCAGAGCTGTGCTGTGAATAGACAAGCTCTCTGCTAATCTATTCATAGTACCATCCCTGACACAAATTTCCAGCTGCTTTTATCTCTTGTGTTGGAGAACTTGTCAGAAGTATAATGCTGATAACAGAGGACATGGGACTTAGGGCTTTGGAGAGTGCTAAGTAAGCATTACAGATATATGTGCCCAGGTTAGATTTCATGAATGGGGTTTATATCCACTTTAAGGATACCATTGCTACCCTTTTTGATGCTGTACGCTCTTCTTTAGCATTACAGCAGCCTTAATCTGCTCACCCCAGGGTCTCCTGCATTCCTGCATGGGGTCCCTACAATTGCTCAAGCCTTCTAATACCCTCCAAGTCCACTTTGTTTTAGAGCCCATCCTATATGATGACTAGCCTCGCCATGTAAAGCTGTTTGCTACTTCAAAATGTTTTGCTTCATGCTAAAATAAACAAACAGTCTCTGTCGTGGACCTTGCCATCTCTCGTATTACCCACATGCTAATGATTCCTGTGGAGTATAATCCTGTATTCAAGGACCCAGTAAACAAAAGGTCCTCTTTAACACCTCTTTAAAGGCTAAGTTCACCTTTGTTTACCATTTTTTTTTCTTCTAAATTCCAGCCCCCCTATGTACCAATATAGCATTAATAGACTTCTTTTGCAAAAATAAAACCGCTTTCCATTTATTATGCACATCTCTTTATAGCTGTTTAAAAACACTGCTTGATTACTTCGGCCTTGCTTCATGGACAGACTTTAGGTTATGAAACAGGAAGGAGTTGACCAGCTGATCTCTCTTATTAGCACCCCCCCCCCCCTCTGCATTTTACCCTCAGCCGGTCAACCCCTTCTTGTGTCATGACCTAAAGTCTGTCCAGGAAGCAAAGCAGAAATAATCGAGCAGTGTTTTTAAACAGCTGTGAAGAGAGTGAGGTAAGCGTTTGTAGAATAAATGAAAAGCTGTTTTCTTTTTGCAACATTAAGTACATTAATGCTATATTGGTACATAGGGGGGCTGGAATTCAGAAAAAAAAAGTGAACAAAGGTGAACTTAGCCTTTATGGAATTTTCCTCTGCAGTCCTGGCACTTTTGCCAGGTCTTTGCTCTCTGGACTATGCACATAGCCAGAGACATTACCACCATGTTAATAGATCCCTCTGGTCACAACCAACTTTTACCTGTGGCCATATGCTGCTGTATAGGACGTTTGGTGGGTACACTTTGCCGTGTCTCCAGGACGAGCCTCTTTTATGTCCATAAGTGGAGGCTTCTTTGGCCCCTATTTCCAACAATATCCTGGAACTCAGAGCAATACAGTTTTCATTTCAACAGTAGACCCCTCATTTGTGAGTTCACCTGACAAGAATCTGGTTTGACAATGCCAAGGCTGCTCAAATGACTTGATCCTCTCTTGGGCAGAACTACATGTTCTGGCCCTATCTGTCTTTCCCATCACAGGTGTGAAAAATTGTCAGGTGGACTTTCTCAGGTGGACTTTCTCAGTTTGGATCCAGAGGGGAGCGTTCTCTATATAGAGGTGTTCCAAATCCTTTACGCATTTGCGGGACACCAGACATGGATCTTTGGGCCTTTGCAGTTGATGCACTGGTGAGCATCGCTTTTTGAGCTTCTCCTTCATGTGCTCTGCAGGATCGAGATGCAGGGCGTTCCAGTGATTCTCTTTGCACTGAACTGGTCCAGGTGGATGTGGAACTCCCTTCCTGGCAGACACTCTGCTTTTAACTTGAATTAAAATTCACAGTGGGTTCAGTCAATAACATTTTCTTCCAGCAGTGGTCTGCATCGCATGTTTGTGTGAAGAAAAAAAAAAACCCAAAAATATTTATTTTTGTGTACACAGGCACCTGTGGCTAATTTTCGTGAGCGCCAAACTGTATGCTGCATGTGGTGGTGGGGGAGAGAGTGCAGCCCAATGGTTGGTCATTAAACAATAATAAGTATAACAAACCATATGATCTCTGTATATTTTTCAGGTTTAGGAATCCCTAGACTTTTGGAGGCCATTTTGCAACTTTTCCCAATGGATACCTATGTCCCTGAACCTGTAAGTGCTAGTCTGCAACCTTTAAACTATTTTGGTAAATTATTTTTATTAAAGTTTTGCAGATGTATACAAAAATAGCAAAAAATAAAACATTTACAAAACCCATCTGTCAAAAAAATACTATAATAAAGTAAAACTTTGCATGCCTGTTGCCCAACAAAGCGCCATGGGGTATAATGTTTGAAGCGAAGGAAACATACTGTGTAAACAGGACTGTAAGTTTACTATTATATTTAGTGAAAAGTGCTTTGATTGGCATTCAGTGCGCTTTAAAAAGTGTGTCCATTGGCACATTTTAAATGTGTAAATAAGCCCTAAAGGTGTTGTACTGAAGTTTGTATGCCACCTTTGGAATCCAAGTATGCCAGCACATACAATTGTAAAGGATTAAATGGCTAACCTTTTAATAAAAAGTGCAGAGTTTTTAATAGTATTGAAGAAAAAACGCACAAACCTGTGTATATAGAGGAAGATATAGAGACTGCTCTCTGGTTATATACGGTCATATGCAAAAAAATAGGTACACCCCATTAAAAAGTATTGACTATCTTAACAGACAAACAAACATTTTTTTATTAATATGTTTTATCCATTATCATGATCTAAATAGCCAAAAATTGTCATATGTATAAATTTATGAAAACAAATTTTGCTTTTGTTTTTATTGAAGTGTAGCACCTTTATCACTAAGCACCATTTGAACAAAAATAATGTATGCCTATTCAAATATGTTTAAAAGGCCAACAATTCTACTTGGATATACTTTGTTTATCACCTTTCTAATGTTTGAAAACATTTCCAAAGTTCTAAATGTGGCTTGTTTTGGTATGGTCAAAATCGCGAAAAATGGTTGGTTAAGGTGAAGTTGAAAAAAGACAAACTGTTGTATTCCCTTGGTGAACATAGCATGGTTTTATAAAAGGTTCAAAACTTTACTGCAATGTACAAAGCTATTTGACCCATTTCAGATAGTTTTGACCCCTCTCTCGCTCAATGCATCAGTATGATTGGAGTTATACTTCCCATTGCCCAAATCCTAAAATGTTACCTAACTTAAATTAAGTGAACGCTGTCTGCTTTAAAAAAAATATTTACTCTTTAGGTGAACTATTTAGATTAAAAAATATGTACCATTATGGCACTACAAGACTGTCCTATTTTCTTTGTCAGTTCCTATTCAGCCAACATGCTCTCATTCTTTGTAGTCCTGCAACATCAGTGTTTATGTACAGGACGCCGGGAGAGTTTTTGGAGGAAAGAACCTCCAAACCCTGATTAGGGACTCTAGTTGTGAAGGAGTTAACCCACATGCAATAGCGGCCTTGAAAAGCAGCAGGAAGGAAATGGTGGAGAGTGGAGTGGTTCACATGCTGTGAACAAGTGTGGACTCTCTGGCAACTGAAACACTTATTGGTGAATCCCTGTGAACTTTGTGGCACCCTAAACCCCAGTGTGGGACCAAGAGTCTGGCAATGAGCCTGTTGTTTGATTTTCCTATACCTTGACTATGGACTGTTTGCTTTACTTTTGCTAAATAAAGCTATTTGTGTTTGCCTGTTTTGAGAGATCAATAAAGACTACAAGCATACCCCACTTTTAAGTACACAATGGTGTTTATTTACTAAAGCTGGAAAGTGCAAAATCAGGCTCACTTCTGCATAGAAACCAATGAGATTCTAGGTTTTATTACCAAAGCTTAATTGAACAAGCTGGGGTTAGAAGCTCATTGGTTTCTATGCAGAAGTGAGCCTGACTTAGCACTTTCCAGCTTTAGTAAATAAACCCCATTGTGTACTTAAAAGTGGGGTATGCCTGTATTTACTTTTACAAGCTGGTGATCTCATATAACAGATTTTTTTTCAGTGGTGTTTTACCACTGCACTCTTTGTAGTCACATAAATGTAAGGGTTGTAACTGTATAGATTGTTAGGACTTGAGACACTTTATTGAGACATATACATTTCCCTGTTCTAAAAAAAAAATAGGATCTGTCTTCATTATCACCTGTGTGCAAATTTCTGGGAAAAAACAATAAGCCAATCACAGAAGCAGGACAAGTTTCTGTAAACAAATGGTGTACCGAACGCTCTCAGAAGAATTTGTCAACATTTTTTGACAGTGTTGGAAAAAAAAAAAGTGACCGCACATTAAGACTTAAAGTGGATGTTAATCCTCATATATACCCAGTGAAGTGAACAGCCTCAGATGATACACGGAGATGAAAAAAATCTCCCTACATAAGTTTAACATGTATATCTGCTGTCTTTATATACTGTTTAGAAAGTGCACGTCCTGTTAGAATTCAGACAGCTGATTGGAGGAAAGGCGCACACACCCCACCCTCCGCATAGACAGAGACTTGCAGAGTTGTGCTGTGAATAGACCAGCTCTCTGCTAATCTATAGCACCCACCCTGACACAAAATTAAGGCTGGTTTTATCTCGGTTGTCAGAGAACTTGTCAGTAGTTATCATGCTGATAGCAGAAGAACAGAGCAGGAGAAAACCATGGGACTAGAGCTTTGAAGAGAGATAAAAAGCACTACAGATATATGTGCCCAGCTCAACTTTAATGAATCGGGTTTACATCCACTTTAAAAGGTAATTTAATAACTTACAATATTGCTTATAGTTTTGGTAACATTTAACAAACCTCTGAATCTTACTCTAAAACTTTAACTCTTACATTCTGTAATATGATTGCTGCTATAAGGTTAGGTAAAAATGTAAAGGAACAAGCCATGAACAACCGATAGCCTTCTATTTTTGTCAGTTTTGAGATTTAAGCCACTTAGTTTTTTATGCATATGGGAGGAATTGTAGGAACATATTAAACTTTTAGGTAACGTATCCATTTTTATTCTGTAAGGATAACAAATAAAAAGAAGAAAATATTAAAAGGTAAGATCATTTTTTTAAATCAATCTAAAATAAAATGGAAAAAAGGAACTGAAAGTTATAAAATATTAAAGTGAACCTGTAATGGTTTTAAATCTTTTTAACATTTAAAAAAATAATCTTTTTAAATGTATCTGTAGGCTGCTTTAAATGCTTCAAAAAATCTCGCTGACAGTTCTGAAAATGCTTTGTAAAAGCTTGTTGTTCACACTGCTCTTATACAAGCTGAAGCCTGTGTTAAACGGGCCCCAATTCTCCATGGCATGGATTTCGAATTCCACAAACATTCCTTTTGAGGTTCTGTTCCATCCTGACATGATTGCATCAAATAATTTCCGGATATTTTCAGCTGCACATTCATGTTGCAAATCTCCCATTCTTTCACATATCAAAAGTGTTCTTATGGCCCCTGGCCCGCAATCTGTGTGACTCAATAGAAATCAAGATTCAACAGACCAGGCTACATTTTCCTGGTCTTTGATAACCTGTACCCACTGAAGCTTCAGCTTTCTGTTCTTGGCTGACAGAAGAGGAACCCCTTGTGGTGGAACCCCTTGTGGTCTGCTGTTGTAGCCCCAACATTTGTGTTTGTTACCCCAACATTTCATATTCCTGATATGTGCCTGCTGTATCATGTACTTGTTTAAAAAAGTATCCTGTTCTCTTTGTATTGCTTACTTTATGTGAAATCCCTGGTGTTCTTGCCAGTCCCTCCTGCTTTCCTATTGAAAAAACTTACCACACTAACGAGGGCAGATTTGGGCTGTTTATTGCCACCCCATTGTTTCTTCATTCAGACTCTTTCATAAATGAATTGTGTTTTAGATGTTGTGCCTCTTTGATTTGTTGTTCATTTTCTTTTTGGCAGGCAGCTGTAATGGACCTTGTGGACAGTGATAAAGAGAAAGGCCTGAAAGTACCTGTGTGGGATGAGTACAAGAGACTGCTGTGCAAAGCTGGATGTGAGGTGAGGTACCCACTGTCACCAAATGTTTTGTCACCCTTAAGTAAAGATAACTTTTTTGGTACATGCTTCTTGAGATTGGAGCTGCCTGGATCTTTAATGATCCCCATTTTCAGTACATGAATAATGTTCCCTTTTTACAAAGCAAAGTACCATTGGTTGACTTCTGTATTCCTTACAAAAATGATTTTTGAATTCAGCTGGTTGCCTAAAATACATCTGTAAGGACCTGCCCTCTTGCCTTGTACTACTGTACCTGATGTGACTACACAGTCTTACAATGTCAAGCCCTTATCTCTGAGAGTTTATGCACTATATCTTGTTAGATAATTTGGTATCTAGCTTTGTTTACTTATCTGTCACCAATGTGACAAAACCTATGGCTGTACATGCCACAAAGATATCCCAACTGCCTCCGGGTGATCTTGGGCAAAGACTGGGATATGTTTTGACTCTACACCTAAGGGGAACCTATGTCAGTGACAACACAGAGATGCAACAGAAACCTATTTCCTCAAGTCGTCTTCCAGGGCAGCATTTGAGAGATAAGGCTCCTCCCACCTGCAAACAGGAAACACATTTGTCCACCATTATAAAATGTTCACTCTTATCTGCATGCCTCAGTTCTTGTGTTTCCTCCAGACCAACAGGAGCTACAAGCAGTTTTTATTTTCTTCTAGGCTCTGTGCTAGTTGCAAGGGCCTCCCCAACTGTATGAGGTTTTTCTCCCACTGGGGGGTAAGCAACCATCTCCCCATCTGTAAGCAACGGCCCGACAGCTCCCTGAGTGTCTCTCCCTCATTGCTACAGGGCCAGAAGGCATAAGGGCATCTGCTCTCTTTTTTTACCCCCAGGCACTGGCTCCCAGCTGCTATGTTCGGTCTGGAGCACAGGGTTGACCAAGATAACAGTGTCTTGCTCCTGGGTCACGGTGACATCATCACTTCAGGATGCACTTCTGACTGGCACCATCTTGGTGGAGGTATGAACATGTGTGGTACGCCACACTTCCACTTGCATCACTTCTGTGTGCATCCTGATTGGCTGCAGCGGGTGACATCACTTCTGCTTTCGGCAACGTTTTTTTAAACCGAGAACATGCATCTTTACATTTTTTTTTTTGGAGCCAGACACCTTCTGCAGCAGGGGGGACCGAGCACACTATCAGACGGTATGTGTACACCCATACTAGTGACAGGGCAGTTGGGGGCAGGGCTGGAGCAGGGGCAAAAAAGCTTTACGGAGCATGTGTTGGATGTTGGCCATGTCTGATGCTGCATCCTGCCCTGCAGAGCCTGCAAGCCAGGACAGCTCCAAGCGTAAGACAGAGGCCACCTCTGTTCTTACCAAACCATTATGCAAAAAATGCTATTTAGTGGTAGCAGTGATGTTGTATCATATTGTTTTTTTAAAGGATAAGACCAGCGGCTTGCATTCCCTCCCTAAGCATGTGCTTCTTATGAGGGCAAAATGACAGCCAGCTGGGCAATAAATCTTTGCCAAAAGATTTCTAAAAGGATTAGGTTGGGTTTACACTGAGACTACACGACATTCATACAACTGTCATCCTACTTTGCTCTGTGACATCAGTCCTACATCCATCTGACTTGAATAAACAAGATACTACTTTGATCCAACTTTGTGATAGTCTGACTTGTGCTTTGACCAGTCAAAACAATCCCAGTGTGACATAAATTCCTTTTACTGCTGCTGTAATCCCCATGTCGGATGTCACAAGTCGGATGGTTAGGACAAGGATCCTACTTTGATCCGACTTCAATGAAAGTCAATGGGCTGAAGTCGTACCAAAGTCGTACCAAAGTAGTGCAGGGAGCATTTTCAAAGTTGGACCGACTTGCTCACAGACAGCTCTCATAGGAAACCATTCAATTACACATATCATGTGACATGTGACAAAGTCGGAGCGTATGTCGTACCAGTGTGAACCCAGCCTTAGGCCCCTTTCACACTTGTGCGACTTCAAAGTCGTGCAATTTTACCACGATTCGCGGCTGCTATTTTTGAAGCGATTTTGCCGCAATTTCAAGGAATGTCTGTGTAAGTGGCATCAAAATCGGACCAAAGTAGTGCAGGGACTACTTTGAAGTTGTACTAATATGAATGTCTGTCATTGGAAATCATGGGGAACGACTTGTCATGCTACTTTGCAGTCCCAAATCGTGGGACAAGTCGTATAAGTGTGAAAGGAGCCTCTCCGTGAGACGATCGCGGTCGGACTCACGGAGCTGGCAGGGGGCACAGTGGCAAATTCAAAGGGACGTACAGGTACGCCCATTTGCCTTTCCATGCCATTCTGCCGACATACATTGGCGTGCGCCGGTCGTTATGTGGTTAAATAATTTTTATTCATTTTTAGAAAAAGACAGACATATGACATAACAATATCAAAAATCTCGACATACTAGAATCCAAAACTTGGTTACAAAACATTCACAATAAACATGATACATGACATTCCTAAGGTATATAAATCATACAGTATTGCCATCTCCTATAAGTGAACATTCTGAAGTTTCCACTTTCATATACTCAACTCTTGAGAGGGGATGAGAGAAAATTTTATAAAAAATAACTAATAAGACCCCCCCCCCCCCCCCCCTTCACACTCACATCCCACCTACCATAACCCAATCCTTTTACCCCTGTGAACCAAGGGAGTTAGTAGTTAATGCAATTAAATTAGGGGTCTAGGGAGGGTTGCACAAAGGCCCCCACCCTAGTTCCACCCTCATTCCGTGCACTCCCTCCCACCCCTCTCTCCTTCTCCAAATCTGCCTATCTCCTCTTTTTTTTTCCCTCCCTTTAAACGCCACTTCCCCAGTGCAGTGAAACGAAAGGGAAAATTAAAAAAACACATCCCACTTACCTCGATCCTTTTAACCATGTGAACCTAAAATGTTATGGAATATTTAATTAAATTAGATTAGGGGGTGGGCCTAGAGATGATCACACAAAAGTCCCCCACCCTAGTTCCACCATAATTCCATGCACCTTTCCCCCCCTCTTCCTTCCTCAATTCTATTTATACCCCCCCCCCCCTTTAAACTCCACTCCCCCAGTGCAGTAAGAAGAGAAAAAAAAACCTCCCCATTAACAATACTTTAATTCCTCATATAGCTTAAGTAAGTCCCAGATTGTTTAAACTCAAGCCAACCTCTCCAAGTTCCATAGAATCTCTGTCTGGAATAATTTTGCAAAGATATTAGTTCTTCCATCAATCTAGTTTTTCTACTTCCCTGAACCAATACTTTATTAATGGGATTTTATTTATTTTCCATTGTCTCAGAATTAGTGCTTTTGCTGCATTCAACAAAAATGGAAGCACTGCTGCTCTTTATTTTTTCCTTGTTTCACCCGTGGCGTAGAACAAACACTGCCAGGGATCCTGCCTGATCTCATCACCACTAATCTTCTTAATCATTTTCAATATTTCTCTCCAAAATGATTGAATCAGGGGACAATGCCACCATATATGGGCATGTGTTCCCTCAAGTCCGCACTCCCTCCAAC
This sequence comes from Lithobates sylvaticus, assembly GCA_028564925.1. Taxonomy (NCBI): domain Eukaryota; kingdom Metazoa; phylum Chordata; class Amphibia; order Anura; family Ranidae; genus Lithobates; species Lithobates sylvaticus. The sequence continues at coordinate 177,194,603 of CM053036.1, forward strand.
ACAACGATGATACCTCTGGGTTGATCTTATGAAGTTTTGCTGGGACATAATACCATTTAGTTAACAATTTATAATTTATTTATTTTATCCTCGCATCTATTGACGTAGAATGTATATAATCTATAACTTTACATTTCATTTGCTCTGATATGGTTTGATTTAATTTAAGTTCCCATATCTCCAGAAGGCATGGTGGCCCAGGGCCCGGGGAGGAAATCAACATCCCACATATACTGGATATCCCATGTCCATTTATCCCCTCCTGGTCCATGAGTCTTTCCCATGGGCTAAACTCCCTGATTGAACAAAAGGGGTTTTGGGAGGGCATCCACAAAATGTTGGAGTTGCCTATATCTCCAAACATCTCAGGGTGAGACACCGTATCTCTCTCGTAATTCAGATATTGAACAGAGAGCATTCCCATTCAGAACATCTTTTAGTCTTAAAGTGGATGTAAACCCACTCTCATCCTTTCTAAACTACTGCAATATTGGTTATCTATCTAGAAGGATATACATGCCTCCTGCGTGTATACTTATCTGTCAAATGTCTCCCCTCTGTCTGCTATGAGACCCGAAAAACTGCAGATTTTGTGGGTGGGTCTGTTTTCCAGGGCTCAGTGGGTGGAGTCGTGATGTCAGTAGACTCAGCGCCCACCTCTACACTCCCCTTATCAACATGCATTTTCTCCTGTGTATTTATTACACTGAACTTCTGCTATGATCACTAACATCCAGTCAAAACCCAGAAAAGTCCCCACATGACTTCAGCATGCCAAATCATGCAGAGGTGTGGAACAGCCAATCCTTGCAGAGCTGCTGAAGAAAGGAGTGGGGGTGGGAATTAAAAAATAATGCATGTCTTAGGCTAGTGCACGAGATATGTAAATGACCTGTCAATCACAGCAAGGGGGAAGAACGGACAAAGTTTTCAGTTTGTCCGTTTTATTTCACTGAAAAAAGATATGAGGATTGCTCAGACCTGGATTAACTCTTTGTGGCAAGACTGGGCAAGACTTCAGCTGATCTGAAATCCCATACTCTATATTGTGCCAGCCAAATTTTTTTTTTTTTTCGGGTTTACATCCACTTTAAACTATCCAAAAATGTCCACCTCAGGTATAAAACTTATTCTCCTTCCCTAGTGGGAAGTAGCTTATACCCAAAAGGCGCATCAACAGACTGTTGTTTTGTGATAGCCTGTTTTTAAACGCCACGCTCTAAAAGTTTTCTTGGAGCTGCGTCCCCGGGAAGGCCCCTGTATTGTCTCGGTACCCAGATTATTTGACCCAGGCATATTCCACTTAGATTTTCTTCCAATGATACCCATTTTGAGGTACCCTAAATCCAGTCAATTGTCCTTTGTAGCACTGCTGCCTCATGATACCTCTCAAAATCTGGAAGATATAGTCCCCTCCCTGGACCTCAGTCTAACCAATATCCCAATGGGGATGCGAGGGTTCCTGTTTTTCCAATTAAATATCCTAATCAATATTCTAAGAGTTTTTTAAAGTAGGCTTTTGGGATGTTTGGGGGGTTGAAAAACATATAGGGCTTTCGGTAGAGTCACCATCTTAATCACATTTATCCTGCCAAACCAAGACAGCTTATCCGCCGGATATCCCCTCAAATCTTGCTTAATTTTATTTAACAAAGGCAAGTAATTATCCTGGTATAGATCTGCTTCTGAAGTAGACAGAAAAATACCAAGATATTTTAAGCCCTTCTGCTTCCAAGCAAAAGGATATAGAGATCTAAGATCTCTACGTTCTGCTAGGGGAACAGAAACGTTCAATATTTCTGTCTTCTCTTGGTTAATCTTTAGATTTAAAATCTCTCCATACTTTTCAAATTTTGCTAAAATATTTGGAAGTGTTTGTCTAGGGTTGGAGACATATAACATCATGTCATCTGCAAATGCAGGAACCTTTTGTTCTTGTCTGGCCACCTCCACACCCCTAATTTCCTGATTTGCTGTATAGTTTCTAGCAAGGGTTCTAGAGAAAGGACAAAAAGTAAAGGTGAAAGTGGGCATCTCTGACGTGTACCATTATAGAGCGCAAAGGTACCTGAGAGGGTCCCATTAACCAGTACCTGAGCCAATGGTCTGGAGTATAGTGCCTCTATCCATTTATACATACGTGGATCTATGTCAGACTGTCTCAATGTTGCAAGCATATACTCCCAGTCCAGTCTGTCAAAGGCCTTTTTCAGCATCTACTGACAGAAATAATAATGGTTTCTTCCCCTTTTGGCTCCATGGATTAAAGGTAATGCTCTTATTACATTATCTCTCACTTCCCTCCCAGGGCCAAAACTCACTTGATCGTTTTCTATCCATTTTGACATAAAGGGCTCACGTAGATCTTTATATCTTCATTGATCAAGGATATTGGCCTATAGCTGGCTCACAGTGTTGGATCTTTCCCTTCTTTAGCTAGGACAGTTATATGGGCCCCTAGGGCTTCTTCATGTATCTCCACACCTCCCCCTATGGAGTTCATATATAGCTGAAAGTAGGGAGCTAAAGTTCCTAAAAATGTTTTATAGTATAGTGAGGTATACCCATCAGGACCTGGGCTTTTACCTGCTTTGGTGCTTTTAATTTCGTGTTCTATTTCCTCTTTTGAAATCTCTATGTCCAACTAAATAGATCCTTCTTATAATATAGCCGGTAACTTTGCTTTTTTCTAAATAGTGCTCTTATTTTACTTCTTCTATGTTGTACAGGCAGTCCCAGAGTTACGAACAGGTTAGGGACTGCCTGTTTGTTCATAAGTTGATTTTGTTCGTAATTCGGACGCGCATGCGCAGAACAGCATTTTCCGATGTCGTTTTCCGTTGTTCATCTGCTGTTTTCCGATGTGCCCTGCCGTTCGTAAGTAGGAGTTGTTCGCAAGTCGGAGGGTCGTAACTCAGGGACTCCCTGTATATCATGAGGATTTTGTATGTTATTTACTTTATACAGCAATTGATAATATTCTTGAAAAATCTTTAACATCTTTTTGTAGAATGTTTTAGTTCCCCACTTCATATGTTTCATTTTTGCTATATAATTCAGATTACTTCTAGGTTTAATTACCCCTGCCAACAATTTCCCAGGCTTGTTCCCCATTTTTTATAATACTTTTTACTTGTCCTTTGGAATACCCATTTAGTATCTTGCTCCATCAAGTCCCTCAATGTCTCTCGCTTTTATGTTAATGTAGCCGTTATTTGATCTTTGTGTAGTCCTTTATGTAACTGTTCCAAAGCCTGGATTTCTTGTTGAAGGGATTGTTTGTTTCTGGGCTTGCCAAATTTATTTTTTCCTCTTAGCCCTCTCTGCTATCAGCCTCCCCCTCATATAAACCTTATGCGTTTCCCCGAGTACAGTCGGAGCAATATTTTCTCTATTATTTTCTTTAAAAAATAAGTTAATTTCCTTCTCTAGATCCCCAATTATCCTAGAAACATGTAGGAGAGATTCATCTATTCTCCAAGACCTCTGTCCAGTCGGGATGTCCTTTAACCACTTCAATACCCAGCCATAGTCAAATGACGTCCACAAGGTGGATCGCCCATCCTGGGTGGACGTCACATGACGTCCTCGGCTTTCCGCCGCTACTGCGGAACCCCCTCGGGACACAGCCATCCCCCGATGGGGGTACTGAAGTGGCGGCGGTGTCCGGAGCAGCAGCGTTACCGGCTGTGATTCGTCACTAGCCGGCGCTGACTGTCTATGGACGGGAAGCGGCGTGCACTGCGCACGTGTGCGCTCCCGGGTAAGAGCAGTGCCGTGATCGGGACTGAGGCTGGCTGAGGCTTTTGCCTTGGATTCAGCTCAGACCCGATCAATGTAAAAAACAGAAGTAATTGGCTATTTAGTGACTGGCTGTGTCCAATGACAGCCAGTCACTAAATGTAAACAAAAAAGTGTGGTAACTCCTGTTGCTGGGTTCTCCTCTTCACACACCGATCCTGTGTGAGGAGGAGATCAGCTAACAGTGAGTTACCTATATACCTGTACCCACTAGTATATATTACATCTCTGTGCCCAGATCACCCCCCCCCCCCCCTAAATAAAGAGAACCTGTCATCAGGTGTACCTGTCATCATCAGGAGTACCTGTCATCAGTAGTACCTGTCACCTCACCAGAGTACCTGCCACCTCACCACCTGCCAGAGTACCCTTTACCTCACCACCTGCCAGAGTACCACCAGAGTACCCGTCACCACCACCTGCCAGAGTACCTGCCACCTCAGTACCTGCCACCAGAGTACCTGCCACCTCACCACCTGCCACCAGAGTACCTGCCACCTCACCACCTGCCACCAGAGTACCTGCCACCTCACCACCTGCCACCAGAGTACCTGCCACCTCACCACCTGCCACCTCACCACCTGCCACCAGAGTACCTGCCACTATGTCCAGAAAGGTGTACACCCCAGAGGAGGCATACCAAATACTCAGTCTGAGCGATGAGAGCATCGGGGATCTCTCACCGCTCAGTTCTGTTTCCGTTTCTGGTTCAGAATATGAGCTCCCTGAAGGCAGCACATCAGGATCCGAATTGGAGGAGGAAGCAGTCCGTCCTAAAAGAAGACGGTCTGAACCCCAGGCATCTACCAGCTGTGCCAACGGCGGTAGATCCCAGGAGGAGAGGCCCAGTTCAAGCGCTGCTAGACCCCAGGAGGAGAGGCCCAGTGCGCGCCAAAGAATTAGGGCCCAAAAGCAGCTGCCAGAAAGCTTGGCAAACCCATTGTGGCTGCCTTCTACCACAGGGTCAGCCACGATCCCCCCTTTTACAGCACAGCCAGGTGTGCAGGTCAACACTGCGGGTTTTTCCCAGATGGATTTTTTAAATTTATTTTTCCCAGAGGAATTGCTTCAAGTCGTCATCATTGACTAAACTAACCTTTTTGCCCAACAATTTATTGCAGCCAACCCCAGCTCCAGCTATGCCCGACCTTTTGAATGGCGACCCCTAACAATGGCGGAGCTTAAATTGTTTTTAGGCCTAATGCTAAACATGGGGCTTACAAAAAAAAATGAAATACATAAGTATTGGTCCACCAAATCCATCCATCATATGCCAGTTTTTTCTGCAGTCATGTCCAGGTCCCGATACGAAATTATAATGCGCTTCCTGCATTTTAGTGACAACTCAGTGCCCCCCCCCCCCCCCCCGGAATCACCCAAAATTTGACAAGCTATATAAAATTCGCCCCCTAATTAATTTTTTTTCCAAGAAGTTTGCCGAACTTTATGTCCCTGACAAAAACATATCTGTGGACGAATCCCTGGTGCATTTCACAGGCCGGCTGGGTAGCAATATATCCCCAGTAAGAGAGCGAGGTATGACTTGAAGTTCAACAAGCTCTGTGAAAGCACCACTGGTTATGTGCACTCATTCCGCATGTACGAAGGCAAAGATTCCCAGCTCCAGCCCCCTGTGTGTCCATCGTACATGGGAATTAGTGGAAAAATTGTTTGGGAGTTGGCATTCCCACTCCTTCAAAAGGAGTTTATATGGACAATTTTTACACTAGTTTGTCCCTACTCTGCCACCTGTACCTAAAAAAAAAAAAACCAAGAAAAAAACCGAAAGGGCTTCCCACAGCGTCTTGTCGCCACAACCATTCAAAGGGGGGAATCGGCAAGCTTGAGGAATGAGGAAGTGCTGGCTGTGAAGTGGAGGGATAGTAAAGACGTTTATATGATGTCCACCATCCACAATGACACCTCAGTGGAACTTCACAGAAGACACCGTACCATTCGCAAGCCTTCCTGCATCAACGCATATAATAAATGTATGGGGAGGGAGGGGGGTGGATTTAAATGACCAAATGTTGCAGCCCTATCTTTCAACAAGAAAATCCCTTTTTTGCTTTTGCAATTTACTTTTTTCATTTGGCCCTTTTAAATTCTTTTATAATTTACCAAAAATCATCAGAAACACCCACCACCTTCATAAAGTATATTGAAGACATTGTCACTTTACTTATGTGACAGGAGTGACTTTGGGTCGGGGGTTTGTGGAACTCAGATTGCCCTGGAGAGTTCTGGAGGCTCCTTGTCCAGCTTCCCCGGACCTTCTTATGTGTAAATCACCCTGTGTCTCATATAATAGGGGCACAGGGTGAATGAGAACCCCACTATAATCTGTGCTAGTCAGATTCAATGGTGTGTGTATATATGTATATATAATGTGTGCTGTCTCATGCTGTTGGACTATTTGCTGTGATTCGTTTAGGGTGTGACTGTATTCCAATGTTCTATTGTGTCTGTCTGCCTTAGATATTATGGGATGTGTATCTCTATGGAGGGAGGGGGGATTCCTCCAGCAGCCCCCGTGCTAAGACTGTTTACTGATGAGAAGTTAAACACACCTGACCTGTGTGTCCATTGTCATTGGACAGTCTAACCCGCCCTGTGTTCCAAGGGTGGGGGGAAGTGTTTTGAAGCAAGATATCTGTGTGTCCATGTGTGTAATAAATTAGTTTGTTGTTTGCCACCCTACACCGAGCTACGACTCGTGAATGGGAAAGCTAAGGGGTCTTCGATTGTGTGGTACCGGACAGAGGAAGCATTTACGGTGGACATCTTGAGTACGGGGTCCGTCACAATTGGCTGGCAGTGGTGGGATCGTGCTTCCTTGTCGTGAACACATCCAAACCATCACCTGGATCCAAGGCCCGGATAGCAGGAGAGGAGAGGTACAGATACGTCATCATGGAAGAGGAATTCCAAAAGAGGTTGCGAGAGATGCAAATACAGCACAGAGGACCATTATCGTTGCAGGTCCTGCTGGGATGGTTTGATTCTGTCCGCCTACAATTCTGGAAGGAAGCGCTAGCCCGCGAGCAGCGACACCAGGGAAAAAGTTCTCCCCTCCATCCATGTAAGCTACTGGTCGCAGTATGAAGTACGAATGCTGTTCTTGGGGGAACAACCAAACCAGGAGTGGACAGCTGAGTTAAGCAGGCTGATCCGGGCAGAAATGCGGTTGAACGAGAGCTACAGAGCCCTCCGGTGGTATGTAGCCCAAGTGTGCCCATGGACAGCGGATGACAGGCCCACGGAAGGCTTTGACTATGATAGCCTGGGATTGTTGTACTGGAGGCTGTCCGAGGACCCCGACTTTGGGAGTGATCTGGAGTGGCGTTTGGAGGAAATAATGGAGCACAGAGAGCAAAGACTGAATGTCTCGGAAGTGCACTGGGCACAGGAAGATTGGGAGTTTCTGGCCGTTCAGGAATGGGAGCTTGAGATCGCCTACAGACGGCTGCTAGACTCTGCTCAGCATCAGAGTGGGGCTACCTTTGCCTGGAACTATCAGGAAATACCAGCAGACAGCTCTGAAATCCTGGCTGAAGAGTCGGCAATGTGGCATAGTAACAGTGTGCTTTGCCCACGTGCCCCCGCAGCTATGGACGCGGAGGTCATATGGCAGATGCAGCAAGTGCTGACTGACCTTGACAAACCTGTTTCTGCACAAGACGAGGTTGGATGGAGGAATGTGCCTGTCCAGCAGCATGCCAGAGAATCGGCAGTGGAAAATCTGGAGATTGCCATCCCCAAAGCTGAAGTGCTGACAACAGGGCAGAGCTCTGCTAACCTCTGCCCAGCACCAATAGCATATTCTGGGTTCCACGGACAGGAGATGGTGAACCTCTATCCCCAGACACCAGTTGCAGAGACAGGGATTTGATAGACTTTTCTGCTGAGGAAGAACAATCTGGTGAGCCTCCAGCAGAAGAGCTGGTGTCAGGGCCAAACTTCACCGAGCTTTGCCCTGCACCAACAGCAGCATCTGTGGAGTTACAAGAGACTCCTCCAGCTGAAGCGCTGGCCACCGGACAGAGGGTCCAAGACCTCTGTCCTACACATGCAGCAGTTCCGGAGGCCCAGGGTGAGAAGGAGATGGGCACTCCCCAACAAGGATTCATGCACCTGGAAGACAGTGATAGAGAAATGTCATCCCAGCAGCCAGATGACGGAACAGAAAAGGAAGCAGCCGGCTCACCTCCCCAAAGGCAGCTACACCATTTAGGAGTGGAGGAAGCCAGCCTCCTGCCACAACGGTTAACTGAAGTGGAGGGTGTGGAGTCCCCAGCAGAAGTGCTGGCAACAGGGCAGATTGCTATCAACATCTGCCCAGCACCGGCAACTGTGAAGTTACAAGAGACTCCTCCAACTGAAGTGCTGGCCACCGGACAGAGGGTCCAAGACCTCTGCCTCACACCTGCAGTAGTTCTAGGGGCCCATGGTGAGAAGGTGGCGGTCACTCCCCAACAGTTAGCCGGAGTGGATGATGTGGGGTCCTCAGCTGAAGTGCTAACAGGGCACAATGCTACTGGCCCCTACACACAACTGCAGCTTGAGCTGATATCGGGGGATGGGACTGCAGTCCCCACTTGTATACTCCAGGGATGCTAGGCGGTCGGCCCAAATCCCCAACAGCATGACGGAGTGATCCCAGTCACCCTGTCTTCTCTCCAGCGGCTGAAAGGACTCCAGGGAGAAGGGCCAGTCCAGGCCTCTTCCCTGCGGCGGGCATGTTCTCTGAGAGAGGCAGAGGTGGCTGGGTAAGTAATGCTATGTTTGGGACAATATATTTGGGGTACAGTGTGGATACCGGCATTGGGAGACTGGAACTACTGACTAATTTCGGAGTCAACCCGTCTGGGGTCTCCTCCTGTGTTAGTCTCCTGCCGAAAGGGGAGATGTGTGACCGGAGTGACTTTGGGTCGGGGGTTTGTGGAACTCCGATTGCCCTGGAGAGTTCTGGAGGCTCCTTGTCCAGCTTCCCCGGACCTTCTTATGTGTAAATCACCCTGTGTCTCATATAATAGGGGCACAGGGTGAATGAGAACCCCACTATAATCTGTGCTAGTCAGATTCAATGGTGTATATATAATGTGTGCTGTCTCATGCTGTTGGACTATTTGCTGTGATTCGTTTGGGGTGTGGCTGTATTCCAATGTTCTATTGTGTCTTTCTGCCTTAGATATTATGGGATGTGTATCTCTATGGAGGGAGGGGGGATTCCTCCAGCATTCCTCTGGGGGGAAGTGTTTTGAAGCGAGATATCTGTGTGTCCATGTGTGATAATAAATGATTTTGTTGTTTGCCACCCTACACCGAGCTACGACTCGTGAATGGGAAAGCTAAGGGGTCTTGGATTGTGTGGTACCGGACAGAGAAAGCATTTACGGCGGACATCTTGAGTACGGGGTCCATCACAACTTGTATATCAAGAAGAATCCCCCTCAGATTCTGGCAGCAGGCTACATGAGCCTCATTTTCCGGAACATATTCCACCATCAGCATCCAGAAGACGACGCCAAAAAAAATGTCGGGTGTGCACGAAAAGAGGAATTTTGTGGGCGTTTCCATTGTCCTGGTGCTCCAGGGTCTTTAAAACTGTAATAGGTGGTTGAGAAATGAGATGTGTAATTTATGCATGTAGAACGCCTGACGGTGCTATTTCAATGTTGGGCCTCTGTATGTGGCCAGGCTGTGTAAAAGTCTCACACATTTGGTATCGCCATACTCAGGAGGAGTAGCAGAATGTATTTTTGGGTGTCATTTTTGCTATGTACATGCTATGTGTTGGAAATATCTTATAAATGGACAAAAAAAAATGAACCATTCAAAAGACTCATTATGCCTCACAGATTATACGCTGGGGTGTTAGCTTTCCAAAATGTGGTCATTTTGTGGGCGTTTGCATTTACCTGGTGCTCCAGGGCCTTCAAAAGTGTGATAGGTTGTCATCAAATGAGAGGTGCAATTTATGCTCGTAGAAGGCCTGACGGTGCTACTTGGATGTTAGACCTCTTTGTGGCCAGCCTATGTAAAAGTCTCACACATGTGGTATCACTATACTCAGGAGGAGTAGCAGAATGTATTTTGGGGTGTCATTGCAAGTATGCATGTGCTGTGTGAGAGAAATAACTTTGTTTTTATGACAATTTTGTGCAAAAAAAAAAATTATAATTTTTTTCCAAGAATTGTGGGAAAAAAATACAACTTCAAAAAACTCACCAAGCCTCTTACTAAATACCTTGGAATGTCTGCTTTCCAAAAAGGGGTAATTTGGGGGGTATTTGTACTTTCCTGGCTTGTTAGGGTCTCAAGAAATGAGATAGGCCTTCAGTGCATCAGGTGTGATCAGATGTGATATTTTTTCAATGATTTGCACCATAGCTTTTAGACGCTATAACTTTCACAGCAACCAAATAATATACACTTATTTGGGTTATTTTTACTAAAGATAAGTAGCAGTATACATTTTGGCCCAAATTTATGAAAAAAAATAGAAACAATCAATCAAAAGAAACTAAAAAAAAGTTAGTTTTTTTTTCAAAAATTTCTCTTTTTTCGCTTATATTGCAAAAAATAAAAAACCCAGCAGTAATTAAATACCACCAAAAGAAAGCTCTGTTTGTGAGAAAAAAATGATACAAATTTGGTTTGGGTAGAGTGTAGCATGACTGAGTAATTGTCATTCAAAGTGTGAGAGCGATGAAAGCTAAAAATTGGTCTGGTAAAGAAGGGTGTATAAAAGCCCTGTATTGAAGTGGTTAACCCCAAGACTGCCTCCACTGGAGCATGGTCTGAGAGGGTTATTGATTTTATTTCTGTCTTTCGTAACCCTTCTAAAGCCCCATACACACGGTCGGACTTTTTCATGGATTCTGTCCGATCGGACAAGGTTGTTGAAAAATCAGACCGTGTGTATGCACCATCGGACAGTGTACGTCGGATTGTCCGACGGACAAAGTCTTATCTCCTGCTGGAAAGATTTGCCGTCAACCCGGTCCGATCACACCAAATCCGATCGTGTGTACGGTTGTCCGACCGGACAAAGTGCTACGCATGCTCAGATCACATTACAAGACCAAAGCTATTGGCTACTAGCCTCTACGTAGTCCCGTCGTAGGCAACAAACGTCACCACGTTCAAAATGATCGGATTTTCCGACAACTTTGTCCGACCGTGTGTACGCAAAACCAACATCAGACAAAGTATGACGGACATGGTCCGACGGACCTGGTCCGCGGATTGTCCGACGGTGTGTATGGGGCTTAAGAGCTGGTGATCTAACAAGATATAGTCAATTCTAGAATATGACGAGTGTACTAAAGAATAATATGTAAAATCTTTGGGGGTTACTTACGAAAGGCAAATCCACTTTGCACTGCAAGTGCACTTGAAGGTGGTCACTCTAAATCTAATGCGGCGTACACACGCTCGGACTTTCCGGCGGGATTGTCCGCCGGACCTAGTCCAGCGGTCAAACCGCCGGACTTTCCAGCGGAGCTCCGCCGGACTTTCCAAGCTGTGGACTTGCCCACACACGCCCGGACTTCTCCGGCGGACAATCCGCGGGAAAAAGTCCGCGGGACTTTTGGAAATGAACGAACTTCCCGACACAAGATCGGAAAGTCCGTTCATTTAGAACTTAACTGCAGGTAGACGGGACTAGCGAAGGCAGTGAATGCCACCTCGCTAGCCCCGTCACCTGGCATGGATTTAAAGGGAATCCCCACGCCGTAAAAACATCGTGGGGGTCCCCCCCAAATCCATCTTAGACCCTTATCCGAGCACGCAGCCCGGCCGGCCAGAAAGGGGTGGGGAGGAGCGAGCGCCCCCCCTCCTGAGCCGTACCAGGCCGTGTGCCCTTAACATGGGGGGTGCCCTGGGGAAAGGGGGGCCGTGCGGCCCCCCCACCCCAAAGCACCTTGTCCCCATGTTGAGGAGGACAAGGGCCTCTTCCCGACAACCCTGGCCGTTGTCGGGGTCTGCGGGCGGGGGGCTTATCGGAAATTCGGGAGCCCCCTTTAATAAGGGGGCCCCCAGATCCCCGGCCCCCCACCCTATGTGAATGAGTATGGGGTACGATTAAAGGGGGCTCCCGGATTCCGATAAGTCCCCCGCCCGCAGACCCCGACAACCATCGGCCAGGGTTGTCGGGAAGAGGCCCTTGTCCTCATCAAACATGGGGACAAGGTGCTTTGGGGGTGGGGGGGCCGCACGGCCCCCCTTTCCCCAGGGCACCCCCCCATGTTGAGGGCACGCGGCCTGGTACGGCTCAGGAGGGGGGGGCGCTCGCTTGTCCCCACCCCTTTCCTGGCCGGCAGGGCTGCGTGCTCAGATAAGGGTCTGAGATGGATTTGGGGGGGACCCCCACGCCGTTTTTTTGGCATGGGGATTCCCTTTAAATCCATACCAGGTGACGGGGCTAGCGATGCGGCATTCACTGCCTTCGCTAGCCCCGTCTACCTGAAGTCACGTGCTAAATGAACGGACTTTCCGATGATCGGCAAGTCCGTTCATTTCCAAAAGTCCGGCGGACTAGCATACTAACGGCGGGATTGTCCGCCGGACTGTCGAGTTCAGCGGACAATTTTAAAACAAAACTTAAAACCTAGTCCGCCGGACTTTTGGTGCCAAAAAGTCCGCCGGCGCCCACACACAGGCGGATTGTCCGGCGGACATTCCCGTGGGAAAGTCCGCTCGTGTGTACACGGCATAAGTTTTCAAGACCGGTACTTTTTTTCCTCGCTAAACACCATGGCCTTAATTTATTTTCTGTCCGTCAGATTTTCGAAAAAATGCATCAGATTGAGGCCTACACGGTACACCCATATTACCTTTCTTGTATTTTATGTTCTTCTATATTGCGCAAAACATTACTTTTGGTCTCTCAGTCACTGGCCTCTGGCCCCTTATAACTGGCCTCTGGTCTAGTTATAAATGTAAGTTTGATCTGACCTCCCCAGCCTCGCTATTGACATCCTTTTTTTGGTGATCCTTCCTTTTCTGCGGCTTTCCCTACTGATCAGCGGTTCCCTTGAGGGAAAGTCTATAACCTGGTTAAACTAGCCACATTGCAGGATGGGTTGACTTTTATCTAGTTTGAAAAACGTTGCTAATTCATGACCATTCCTCAACAGCAATGTCTGCGATACCTTCAAATTAGACACTTTTATGCTTTTCATTATGTCCTTACTCCTACATCTCCTAAAACATTTTATGACCGTATATGTGGTTCCTCTCCCAGGGGAAAGGGTTTAATTTCTGACATTGACAGTTCCCTAGCTAGTTTTTTAGCACCTGAGTGCAAATGGAAGAGGATTGCAACCTACAATGCACTCCACAGGATTGGGATGAATTTATTGACAATCTCTGGGCATGCACTAGATCCCTCACTGTTAGGGAGATGGCAATTAAAGTGCAAGTAAAGGCAAAGCCTAACTATTCTAAGCCTAATCTATCTAGCCCTGTAAAGAAAAAAACACAATGATTAACTCTTCTGCAGCCGCTCTGGTCCTGTCCCAGGCTGAGCTGTCAGAGGTGGCTTCAGTGTGTAGGAGAAGCAGCTGATAACTGAAGCCCCATAATAATTCTATGGGTGACGCCACCTCCCAGGCATTTCCTAGCCCAGTCAGCTTTCTCCTGGGTGCTGCGGGAGACTGGATCAGAGTGGCTGCAGAACAGGTATGTATAGCGATTTTTTTTTTTTTTTTGTTATTATTTACAGGGCCTAGATTGATTAGGCTTAGAATGTGGCTGAGAGTAGGTTTACAGTTAGTTAGGTTTTGCCTTTACTTCCACTTTAAAATTTTAACTAGATGGTATTTTGCTCCTGTCCATATCAATGCTATTTTCCCTAATTCATCACATCTATGCTTTTGGGGTTGCCCCTCTCGGGGGACACTTTATCATATGTTTTGGTCATGTGCTGTATTCCAACCTTTGTGACGGAAGATCACTGAGATGGCTAAGATTTTGGGCCACACACCTCAATTAACCTCTTCTATGTGCTGAATGTTTAATTCTATTCCTGGGGCCACACACCAGGAGGAGCAACTTATACATACTGTGTGCATTGCAACAATTTGCACTTGCTCTTCAATGGAAGTTAATTGTTGTACCATTTACTCTTATTATTGATAGAGTGGATTATGTTATGCTGATTTAATGAATACATCATATGCTATTTGATACAATGCACCTCTTTGATGCCAAATGGAATCCCTGGAAGGCCTTCCGACAACTTTTTTTGTCATAACTTCTGTTGGATCAATATTATCATATATTAAGCAATTTATTTCATGCATTTTTTATGTTATTTTTGTTCTGTGCTATATGACATGCGTTGTCTCTGTCTCATACTGTACTGTGATGCTATGGCTTATATTTCTATATTAAATTGGTTGTTTTTCTTGAAAGCTTCTTGTTTTCTTTAGTAATAGCTTGTATATTTACAACCCTCTGGGTCACTTGTACTGTCTTGCTATTCACTAATGAAAATAGTTTGTAAACAAAATAAATCGGTATTACTAATAAATAGCACTGTAATAACAGGATATTGCCTCCTTGTTCCCTAGTGGGTGGTAACCTAACAAGCATAGGATTTGCCCTACGTGTTTCATCATAACATCACTCTTCTACGTTTCTATCATCTGTTTTAAATAAGTGGTCCATAAATCTGGTAATATTATGTCTTACAGGCTCCCCTTGAAAAAGTGGAAAGATTTTCTTTTTATCAGAGAGCAAAAAATGCTTTTGCTGTTGTGGCCACTGGGTAAGTATTCACAGACCTCTCCAGGAAGCAGTTTTTCTAAACTACCTCTTTTGTCTTTGTGTCTGAGAGGCAAACCATCTTCAATCATGCTGGGTTGTTGTGTGAATCAGTGACGTCGCTAGGGGGGAATGGGGGATGGGTGCCGCACCCGTGTGACCCCCATCAGAGGGTGACACCTGGCACGGCACTGGATTGAGAGGCTGTCCCCTCTTCCTCTTTTTCCTGGTATCTCTGCTGTTGTTGCTGTTTCTCCACAATGTTCGGGGAGGGAGGAGGAGAAAGAATTGTGAGGCAGAGGCAGACAGCTCTGGAGTCCCATAGTCCAGTGCTCAGCGCCTACATGTTCTCTGGGAACTGGCACTGCAATCGCCTATTATTGTGACAGGCAGCGGGGAGAGGTGCCGGCTGCATATAACAATTACACTCCTCAGAACCGACAGAGCCCAGGCTCCTCCTCTACACTGACAGTATATACATAACTGGAGCCTAGATGGAGGGACATTTGTGTTGACAGAGCCACGCTAATCAGAGGTCTGTAAATGTAGCGAGGGAAGATATACAGGGGGGTGGGTTACATTGAGGGGATTGCACAGGGGGGATTACATTAGGGGGATTGCACGGGGGAAGGTTATATTAGGGGGATTACACAGGGGGGTTGCATTAGAAGGATTACACGGGGGGGGGGGGGGGGGGGGGTTGCATTAGAGCGATTACACAGAGGGGTGGTTACATTAAGCGGATTACACAGGGAGGTTACATTAGGGGGGTTGCATTAAAGGGATTACACCGAGGGGGTTACATTAGGGGGAGGGTTATATTAGGGGGATTACACGGGGGGGGGGTTGCATTAGGGGGATTACACAGGGGGGGGGGTTGCATTAGGGGGATTACACAGGGGTGAGGGTTTTATTAGGGGGCTTACACAGGGGGGTTGCATTAGAGGGATTACACAGGGGGGGGGTTACATTAAGGGGATTACACAGGGGGGGTTACATGGGGAGGAGGGTTACAGTAGGGGGATTACAAAAAAATTGACGTCCTTTTTTTCCCACAAATAGAGCTTTCTTTTGGTGGTATTTTATCGCCCCTGCGGTTTTTATTTTTTGCGCTATAAACAAAAAAGAGCGACAATTTTGAAAAAAAGGCATTATTTTTTTTTTTTTGCTATAATAAATATCCCCCAAAAATATATAAAAAAACATTTTTTTTTTCCTCAGTTTAGGCCGATACGTATTCTTCTACATATTTTTGGTAAAAAAAAAAAAATCGCAATAAGCGATTATTGATTGGTTTGCGCAGAAGTTATAGCGTTTACAAGATAGGGGATAGTTTTATAGCATTTTTATTAATATTTTTTTTTTATTAGTAATGGCGGCGATCAGCGATTTTTATTGTGACTGCGACATTATGGCGGACACATCGGACATTTTTGACACATTTTTGGGACCATTGTCATTTTTACAGCAATCAATGCTATTTAAATGCATTGATTCCTGTATAAATGACACTGGCAGTGAAGGGGTTAACCACAAGGGTGCATTGTAGGGGTTAAGTATGCCTAGGGGTGTGTTTCTTACTGTGGGGGGGGGCGTGGCTGTCAGCTAGTGAATGCTGATCTCTGCTCCAATCACAGGGAGCAGAGATCGGCGTCACTAGTTGCTAGGCAGAACGGGGAGATGCTGTTTATCTCGGCATCTCCCCGTTCAGCCTTCCCGTGAGACGATCGCGGGTGTCCCCACGGCGATCGAGTCCGCGGGGACCGCGACCGGACTCACGGGGGTCCCGACCGGCGCGGGAGCGCGCCGCTTTCGGCGCGCTCCCGATGGCACGGACAGGCATTAAGGAGGGACTTGTATATACGCCCTCCTGCCGACGTATATCTATCTGTGTGCGCCGGTTGGGAAGTGGTTAATTTGCAGGGATATCCCTTCACTTCCTGTTTTTCCTATGGGACAGGAAGCAAAGGTAAATATCCCAAATGGAAAACAGATGGGGAAAAAAAAAAAAATCTGGCAGGGGTTATAACTCCATCCAAATTGGAAAAAAAAAGTTTCTTTATCGTACATCACAGGACACAGAGCCACAAAATTTACTGTATGGGTTATATAGGCACCTTTAGGTGACGGACACTGGCACACCTTAGACAGGGTGTTTAGCTCCCTATATAACCCCTACCCTTACTGGGTGTACCTCCAGTTTTTTCACCAGTGTCTTAGGTTGGCATCCCAGAAAGTATGTCAGATAGAATTCTTGCCTTTCTGCAAATGGGGTTAGAGATGAAACTGGCCTTGAGTACTATCAAAGGCCAGGTATCGGCCTTATTGGTATTGTTTCAACGTCCGCTTGCTTAGCATTCTTTGGTCCGAAGCTTTATACAGGGGGTAATGCGGCTTAATCTACCGGTTAGAGCACCCCTGAACCCTTGGGATTTGAATTTAGTTCTGTCGGCATTGCAGAAACAGTCTTTTGAGCCAATACGACATATTCCCTTGGTCCTTTTGACAAGAAAGCTAGTTTTTCTGGTAGCCATTTCTTCTGCAGCAAGGGTATCAGAATTATTGACTTTCTTGTAAAGAGCCATATTTAATCTTTCATGAGGATAGAGTAGTATTGCGTCCTCATCCTAGCTTTCTACCGAAGGCGGTTTCATGTTTTCATCTAAACCAGGATATTGTTCTGCCTTAATAATTTTTTCCAGAACACTGTTCTAAGGAAGAAAAGTCACTACATTTTCTGGATGTAGTAAGAGCGGTCAAAATCTATTTGGAGGCGACTGCTCAGATTCGGAAAACGTATGTTGTTTGTTTGTGTTGCCTGAAGGTCCTAAAAAAGGACAGGCAGCGTCGAAATCTACTATTGCTAAGTGGATTCGGCAAGTAATTATTCAAGATTATGGTTTGGAGACGAAAGTTCCACCTTTTCTAATCAAAGCGCACTCCACCAGGGCTGTTAGTGCTTCATGGGCAGTGCATCACCAGGCCTCCATGGCTCAAGGCCGCAACTTGGTCTTCAGTCCATACATTCACCAGATTCCATCAGGTGGATGTAAGAAGGCATGAGGATATCGCCTGGGGGCGCAGTGTGCTGCAGGCAGCAGTATAGGTCCTCAGGTCTGATTACACCCTACTTATACTATACTATACAGTAAATACTGTGGCTCTGTGTCCCGTTATGTACAATAAAGAAAATAGGATTTTTAGAACAGCTTACCTGTAAAATCCTTTTCTTGGAGTACATCACGGGACACAGAGGGTCCCTCCCCTCTTCTAATAGACGTATATTGCTTTGCTACAAAACTGAGGTACTCCCAGTAAGGGGAGGGGTTATATAGGGAGCTAAACTTCCTGTCTAGGGTGTGCCAGTGTCCATCACCTAAAGGTACCTATATAACCCATACAGTAAATACTGTGGCTCTGTGTCCCATGATGTACTCCAAGAAAAGGATTTTACGGGTAAGCTGTTATAAAAATTCTATTTTTGCCTATAGTTCTACTTTAACCAGTTGGCTACCTGGCACTTTTACCCCCTGCCTGATCAGGCCAATTTTCAGCTTTCAGTGCTGTCACACTTTCAATGACAATTGCATGGACCCAACACTGTACCCAAACAACATTTTTATCATTCTTTTCACACAAATAGAGCTTTATTTTGATGGTATTTAATCACCACTGGGGGTTTTTTTTTTTTTGCTAAATAAACAAATAATGACAGAAAATTTAGAAAAATAAAATAAAAACGTTTTCATAATAATTTTTTATCACATTTTGCAAACAGGTAATTTTTTCTCCTTCACTGATGTGCACTGATGAGGCGCCACTAATGTGCACTGATGAGGCGGCACTGGTGGGCGCTGATGAGGCGGCGCTGATGGGCACTAATAGGCGGCACACATGGGCACTGATAGGTGACACTGTTGAGGAGGCATTGGTGGTAACTGTAGGGGCTGCACTGATAATCAGGACACTGATAATCAGTGCCCTGATTATCAGTGTACATGTCCCTTTTAGAGAAGCCAGTTATCGGCTCTCTTCTCCTCTCCTCATGCTATGAGCATGAGGAAAAGTGTGCCAATTTTTAATCGCATCTGTGATCAGCAGTGATTGGACACAGCTGATCACATGGTAAAGGTCCTCTGGACACTGATCACAGAGCATGCCACCCGCGCCGTGCAGCAGGAACGATTATGGGAGGCTGTTATATGGCAGCCTCCCAGAACTAGCTGTCCACCCTGTAACCATCATTCGGCCATAGCGCGGTCGGTAAGTGGCTAGGCTGGCCAGACACTAGTAGCTTTTCAAAGAAAATGTTCGTACAGATATTATCATTGGTACATTTAATGACTTGACAAATTTTGTTCAAAAGTACTTTCAAAAAAGGTTTATTTTAGCATTCATTTTTGGAGTTAATGGACTTTTAGAAAAAAAGCCACATTCACTGTTTAACCACTTTCAGACCGGACCATTTTGCTGGCTTAAGACCAGAGCACTTTTTGCGATTCGGCACTGCGTCACTTTACCTGACAATTGTGCGATGTGGCTCCCAAACAAAATTTACGTCCTTTTTTTCCCCACAAATAGAGCTTTCTTTTGGTGGTATTTGATCACCTTTTGCAGTTTTTATTTTTTGCGCTATAAACAAAAAAAGAGCGACAATTTTGAAAAAAACACATTCTTTTTTACATTTTGCTATAATAAATATCCCCCAAAAATATATATATATAAAAAAAAAAAAAATTCCTCAGTTTAGGCTGATACGTATTCTTCTACATCTTTTTGGTAAAAAAAAAAAAAAAAAAAAAATCACCATAAGCAATTATTGATTGGTTTGTGCAAAAGTTATAGCATTTACAAAATAGGGGATAGTTTTATGGCATTTTTATAATTTTTTATTTTTTTACTAGTAATGGCGGCGATCAGCGACATTATGGCGGACACATCAAACATTTTTGACACATTTTTGGGACCATTGTCATTTATACAGCAATCAGTGCTATACAAATGCACTGATTCCTGTGTAAATTGCAGTGAAGGGGTTAACCAGGGGGTGGCAGTGTAAGGGATAAGTGTGTCCTAGGGGCGTGTTACTAACTGTGGGGGGTGTGGCGGTGTGTTAGTGATTACGGATCTCTGCTCCAATCACAGGGAGCAGAGATCAGTGTCACTTGTTGCTAGGCAGAACGGGGAGATGGTGTTTACTTCTGCATCTCCCCATTCGTCCTCCCCGTGAGACGATCGCGGGTATCCCTGTGGCGATCGAGTCCGCAGGACCCGTGACCGGACTCACGGGGGTCCAGACCGGCGCGCACACGATGGCACGGTGGCATATTCAAAGGGATGTACCTGTACGCCCTTATGCCTGTCTGTGCCATTCTGTCGACCGTACATCTGTGTGCGCCGGTCGGTAAGTTAATTAACAATGTGTTCGTTCCAGAAAAAAAATTCTGTTCTTCTCCTTCAATTTTCTCGTCACTACGGTCGAAAACAAATGTCGTTTTGACTCCACTAATGATTGGAAAATTGAACAAATGTTCCTAAAATTTAAAATTTCAAACAAAATTCTACTTGAATACGTCAAGCTGTAGCCAGATCTCAGCAGCGTTTAACATTTCTTTATACTAAAATATTATTTCTCATATTGATAGCATGAGCATACTAATATACAGCAAGTTGTTTTTCTCTGGATCTGGTTCTCTTCTTTTATATACATAATGAGGGGTTATTTACTAAATGCAAATCCACTTGGCACTGAAAGTGCACTTGGAAGTGCAGTCGCTGTAGATCTGAGGGGGGGACATGCAAGGAAAAAAATAGCATTTTAGCTTGCTCATGATTGGATGATAAAATCAGCAGAGCTTCCCCTCATTTCAGATCTTCCCCTGAAATCTACAGCGACTGCACTTCCAAGTGCACTTTCAGTGCAAAGTGGATCTACCTTTAGTAAATCAACCCCATAGCCTCTTATCTTAAGAGGATTCAAAACAACAAAGTTCAGTAATAAATTCGCTATGTGAATAATGTGGCAAAATAATTCTAAAACTAAAAAAAAAAAATATTTTCTCCTTTAAAATTCTTGTGTTTCTGTTTATGCAGTAAAGTTTAATGATTTCTAGTTTATGAAAGGGTTAATCACATTTGGTTTGTATTTAACCCTTTACTGCTCCCTCCCAGCGGCCCTTTAATTCAGTCTTAACACTGGGAGGTGGGACAGACTTCAGAATTATGTGATCACTGTGATTGGCTGTGAAAAAAGAATCATTGCTCACAACATTCTTTACTGCAGGCTTACTATGTGAAACTGACTTGTCGTCTTACTTTCTAAAAATAAAAATGACTGAAGTTAAAAAGAGAGAGAGAGATAAAAAAAAGAATGGTTGTATAAGAGAGTTGTCCTTGAATGGTCTTCATGCCACTTCAATGGCGACATGTAATTCTGAATCAAAAATCAAACATCAAACCTAGTCAAGTTCAATTCAGTGCTAAAAAAGCTTTCCATTAAACATTCTTTGTGTGTAAAATAGCCACACAATGTAATTCTTTTTTTTATTCTCATACTCAGAATAGCTACAGCTGTCCTTTTCTAGGAAACAGCTAGTTAGTTGCATAGAAAGCAGGACTCTCGGGGTCCATTTACATTTTTGAGCTCTAATAGTGCACAGGCATTTGCATGTATTGCATTAACGTGGTCATATCATTTAAATGGGCAGCTTAAGACACCAAATGTTGCATGTATCATTTCTGGCAGCACACTGCAGCACACATCATTGTGCTGCCTTGTGTTGAGCTGCAACACATCCATCAGACGGGTGTGCTGGGGTACCATTCAGAGTAAATTGAACTGCATCCTATTATCTCATGTAATATGCATTGCTGCACACCCTAGCAAAATACAGTAGTGTGGACAAGCACTTAGCCTTTGAGGAAACTCCCTTCAAATTCCCTCCCCGTTCCTGTGTCAAGAGATGCATAACCATATTCATCTTATGTTAATATTCAGTCAATATTCAGCATAGTGGCAGGTCAGTTACATTACCATCACAAGAATCATAATTTGTGTTTATATCACATTCATTAACAAGTTCACTTGAAATCATGTCAGAAAACAAAATTGGCTCCAAGTGCAGTATAGTCAACCATTAATGGACCTATTGTTACTTTTACTAGTAGTGCAAGAAGAGAGATGTTTGTTTTATATGCCAGGAGACAGTGGCTGTGTTCATTTTGTAGGGTTGCACATTACAAACAGTTTAGCTTTTTTCTTCTATTTCACCAACCACTTGGCCCCTGACTGAAAAACTGTGAACTGGCCTTAAATTAAATGCTTTGAGGACCCACTCTAGCCTAACTTTTAAAACTTCAGCTAATCAAAAACTTAACTATTTGTCCACCTTACACTGACTCCCAAACAGGGATGAGCCAAACACCCCCCCCCCCCCCCCCCGGTTCGGTTTGTGGCAGAACATGCAAACGGACAGCGTTAAAGTCTATGGGACCCGAACATGAAAAATCAAAAGTATGAATTTTAAAGGCTAATATGCAAGTTATTGTCCTAAAAAAAGTGTTTGGGGACCCAGGTCCTGCCCCAGGGGACATGTATCAATGCAAAAAAAAGTTTTAAAAACGGCCATTTATTCGGGAGTAGTGATTTTAATAATGCTTGAAGTGAAGAAATAAAAGTGAAATATTCCTTTAAATATCATACCTGGGGGGGTGACTATAGTAAAGTGGCGCGTGTTTAGAACAGTCCCTGCACAAAATGACATTTCTAAAGGAATTAAAGTCATTCAAAACTGCTTGCGGCTGTAATGAAATGTCGGGTCCCGGCAATATGGATGGAAATTTTTGAGACAAACAGCATGGGTACCCCCCTAGCCCATTTCCAGGCCCTTTGGGTCTTGTATGGATATTAAGGGGAACCCCTGCACCCAAATTTAAAAAAGAAAAGGCTTGGGGCCCCCAGGCCCTATATACTCTGAACAGCAGCATACAGGCGGTCCAAACAAGACAGGGACTGTAAGTTTGTTTGTAAAGGGGTGTTCCTGACGTTTTTTTTTAAGTCAGCAGCTACAAACACTGTAGCAGCTGACTTTTAATAAGGACACTTACCTGTACAGCAAGCCAGAGATGTCGCCCCCGCCCCCCCGAGGCTGATCCGTCCATTCGATCGGCTGCCGGCACCGCCATCCTAACTAAGGGAAACAGACAGTGGAGCCTTGCGGCTTTACTGCCCGTTTCCTACTGCGCAAGCCGCGCTGCGCTTTGTAAATAGGCCCCATTGTTTCCTGGGACACACGCATGTCCCAGAAGACAACGGGTCCGCTCGCCTAGGAGGAGGAATTGAAGAAACAGCGCCACGGAAGAGACAGCCTAGGAAGACTGCCTATAAATTTTTTTTTTTTTAAGAATGTTAATGTCTTTTTTTTTTAGGGTGGCCCTCCACTTTAAGTTGAATCTCTTTGTATTTTGAAACAGGTACATTTTGTAAGTGTAGCGCCAGCCAAAAAATCTATTTTTAAGCTTTTTGGATAACATAGGGAAGGGTTAACACCCCTGTAACATTTGTTGTGCTGTCTGTGCCCCTGTTCAGAAGATTTCACCTCACCGGGGGGGGGGGGGGGTGGGGGGGGGGGGGGGGGGGGGGGGGGAGGGGGGGGGGGGGGGGGGGGGGGGGGTGGGGCCGAGGGGGGGGGGGGCGGCTGGGGGGTCGTGGTTTCGCACCAAAAAGGGGTGAGGTGGGGGGTCGGGGGGTGCAGGGGATGGGGGGGGGCGCGGGGCTGGGGGGGCGGGGGGGGGCGGGGGGGGGGGCGGGTGGAGGGGGGGGCGGGGTGAGGGGGGGGGAGGCGGGGGGGGAGGGGGGCAGGGGGGGGGAGGTGGGGGGGCGGGGGCTTGGTGGGGCGGGGGGGTGGGGAAGCCAGGGGGTGGGGAGGGTGGGGGGGGGGGGCGGGGGGGGGGGGGAAGTGGGGTGGGGGGGGAGGGGCGGGGTGGGTGGGGGTCGGGGGGGAGGGGGGGGGTGGGGGTTGTGATGGGGGGGTGGGGGGTGGGTGGGGGGGGGGGGGGGGGGAGGGGTGGGGGGGGGGTCTGGGGGGGCGGATGGGGGGAGGGGGGAGGGGGTTAGGGGGTGTGGGGGGGGGGGGGGTGGTGGGGGGTGTGGTGGGGGGGGGGGGGTGCGGGGGGGGAGGGGGGGGGGGGGGGGGGGGCGGCAGGGGGGGCGGGGGGGGGGGTGTGGTGGTGTTTAGTTTTTTTTCACTTTCAATGACAATTGGATTTTGAAAATTTTGGGTTATTAGGGAAACTAGGATTGGTGATAAAGCATCAGTGGAGACACCTTTTTCCCATATTAACTCTTACAGGCGAAAAATTTCCCTTCCTAGGGGTAGATTTCCTCTCACTTCCTGTGGTCTCCCTCCGTTTGTAAGTAGGAGTCGTTTGTAAGTCGGATGTTTGAAAGTAGGCGACCGCCAGTATATACTATATGACCTGCCCTATATACTGTGCAGAAAATTGGGCCTTAGGTGTTGGTGGTACCAGAAAACTGTAAGCCCTCAGTTACTCTTGGTGGGCACTGGAACAGGCCCTGCTGTGAAATATTATAGCAAGAATTGTAATTTCATGCCCCTGTTGAAATTGGGCCTTTGGTGGTGTGGTGGTGGTGCCACAACACTGTAAGCCCTCACAGTTACTCTTGGTGGGGGCAGGAACGAGCCCTGCTGTGAAATATTAGATCAAAAATAGTAATTACACGTCCCTGTTAAACAGGGGCAGAAAAATTGGGTCTTAGGCAGTGGTGGTGGTGCCACAACACTGTAACCCCTCACAGATTCTGTTTGAGCGCAGGAACAAGCCCTGCTGTGAAATATTAGAGCAAATAATGTAATTACATGCCCCTGTTAAACAGGGGCAGAAATATTTGGATCTTAGGCAGTGGTGGTGGTGGTGGCACAACACTGTAAAGCCTCACAGATACTTTTGAGCGCAGGAACGGCCCTGCTGTGAAATATTAGAGCAGATATTGTAATTACATGCCTCTGTTAAACAAGGGCAGAAAAATTGTGCCTTAGGCACTGGTGGTGGTGCCACAAAACTGCAACCCCTCACAGATACTCTAGTTGAGCGCGCCCTGCTGCAAAATATTAGGGCAAAAATTATAATTATACGCCCCTGTTAAACAGGGGCAGAAAAATTGGGCTTTAGGCACTGGTGGTGGTGGTGGTGCCCTGAAACAAAAATGTTCTTAGAAGCTATCAACATGAACATTGAGGAGGAATAGGATTGTCACTCAGCATATGCAGTCTTCAAGGGATCTCACATTCATAGAAAAATTTATCGGTTACATCAGCATCGGTAGCTGGTGATCCAAGACTGATTCATTTTTATGAAGGTGAGCCAATAAACTGAGTCTGTGGACAGGCGCACTCTGATCGGTTACAAAGCCTCCAGCAGCACTGAATGTGCGTTCAGAAAGAACGCTGGATGCAGGACAGGCCAGTAGCTCAATTGCATATTGTGCAAGCTCTGGCCAGTCATCCATCCTCAAGACCCAGTAACCCAGTGGATTGTTGGTTGGAAAGGTCTCCAAGTCTGATCTTGCCACTAGGTATTCCTGCACCATGTAAATCAGATGCTAGCGATGGTTGCTGGAACCAATTTGACCTTGGGGCTGCGGACTAAAGAATTGTCTGAACGCATAGGTCAGATGGCCACCTTCTCCACCGCTCCTTCTGTGACTGACCGAAGCCTCAGCAACACGTTATCCAGGAAGACCAGGAAATTGCAACCTTCCAGGCTCTGGAAACGCATTGCACAAACCTTTCTGCAAGGCCTCCCGAAGAGGTTTTATCCTCTGCTCCCTCTGCGAAGGCTGGATAAGTTCTGCAACCTTACCCTTGTAACGTGGATCAAGAAGGGTTGCCAGCCAGTAATGATCCCTCTCCTTGATACTACAAATCCGAGGGTCCTTTCGCAGGCTTTGCAGGATCAGGGAGGCCATGCAGCGAAGGTTTGCTGAGGCATTAGATTTGGAGTCCTCTGGGTCACTAAGGATGACATGAAAAGGAAAAAAATTGCGCTATTGTAGGCACACATTTAGCTCTTTGATTGCCCTAGATGTTAACCCCTTTCCACCCAGTGCCATCAGCACAATGACAGTGTGTATTTTTAGCACTGATCACTGTATTAGTGTCACTGGTTCCCACAAAGTGTCAAAAGTGTTTGTTAGTGTCAGATTGGCCGTCATACTATTGCAGTCCCACTATAATGCCCCGTATACACGATCGGAAATTTTGCCAGCAAAAGTCCGATGAGAGCTTTTGGTTGGAAATTCTGACCGTGTGTATGCTCCATTGGACTTTTGCTGGCAGAATTACCGCCAGCAAAAGATTGAGAGCATGTTCTCTATTTTTCGGTCGGAAAAAGTTCCGATCTGAAATTCCGATCGTCTGTACAAATTCTGATGTGCAAAATTCCTACGCATGCTCGGAAACATTGAACTTAATTTTCTCGACTCGTCGTAGTGTTGTACGTCACCACGTTCTTGCCGGTCGAAAGTTCATGGAACTTTTGTGTGACCGTGTGTATGCAAGCCAAGCTTGAGCGGAATTCCATCAGAAAAACCATCCAAGTTTTTTTTCCGACGGAAAATCCGCTCGTGTGTACGGGGCATTAGTCGCTAAGCGCTGCTATTTTTAGTATAAAACAAAAAATTCCACTTATATGCCAATGACACCCACATCTGTCTACTCCTCACCTCACTCATTCAGTCTCCTCTTGCATTACTAACTGACATATCAGCATGGATGTTGCACCACTTCCTTAACCACTTCCCGACCGCCCCATGTATATATACGTCGGCAGAATGGCACGTACAGGCAAAATCACGTACCTGTACGTGACATTCTTCCGGCGGTTGGGGTGTCCGATCGGAACCCCCTCCGCCGGCGGGGACGGTCGGGATGGTTTCAGAAGCTATCCAGCACGAGGGGACGGCCAGTGGTTTCTGGCCACCCCCTCGCGATCGCTCCTGGCCAATGAGATGCTTCCCCTTCTTGTGTAATTGTAAACACAGCAAGGGGAAGTGATGTCACGCTCCTCGTGTCGGTCTTTCTGACCGGGACGCCGAGCGGAGAAGATATCAGGTTAGTGCACCAACACTACACTGACACCAGGCACACATTTCACCCCCCTGTCACCCCCTGATCACCCCCCAGATGACCCCCTGCCCTCCCAGTCACAGTGTCACTGATTGCAGTGATCATTTATTTTACTGATCACTGCATTTAGTGTCAGTGTGACTGCAATAACTGTCAGGGCAGTTATTTTTAGGCCCCTTTAGGTCTAAGGTAGCCCCCTACCCCCCCCCAATAAAGGTTTAACCCCTTGATTGCCCCCTAGGTAACCGTTTCACCCCCTTTTGCCAGTGTCACTAAGCGATCGTTTTTCTGATCGCTGTATTAGTGTCACTGGTGTCGCTAGGTAGCCAGTTTTTTTTTTTTAGGTAACCGCCAGGTTTATATAGGTTCATAAATAGGTTTATAGGCTAGGTACCCCCATATTACAACCTAAATAAAGGTTTTAACCCCTTGATTGCCCCTAGAGTTAACTCTTTCATCAGTGATCACCGTATAAGTGTCACTGGTGACGCTGGTTAGCCAGTTAGTTATTTAGGTTCCCCGTCAGGTTTTTATATAGCGTCAGGTACCTCCATATATTACCTAATAAAGGTTTTAACCCCCTGATTGCCCCTAGTTAACCCTTTCACCAGTGATCACCGTATAACTGTTACGGGTGACGCTGGTTAGTTAGCTTGTTTTTTTATACTGTCAGGGCACCCGCCATTTATTACCCAACTATCGGTTTAACCCCCTGATCGCCCGGCGGGTGATGTCAATTAGGTTTTAGGGTCAAATAAGGTCTGCGTCGCCCCAGGTTAGTGCCAGTACCGCAAACACCCACGTGCAAAGCATACACCTCCCTTAGTGGTATAGTATCTGAACAGATCAATATCTGATCTGATCAGATCTATACTAGCGTCCCAGCAGTTTAGGCTTCCAAAAAACGCAGTGTTAGCGGGATCAGCCCAGATACCTGCTAGCACCTGCGTTTTCCCCCTCCGCCCAGCCCAGCCCACCCAAGTGCAGTATCGATCGATCACTGTCACTTACAAAACACTAAGCACACATAACTGCAGCATTCGCAGAGTCAGGCCTGATCCCTGCGATCGCTAACAGTTTTTTTGGTAGCGTTTTGATTCAGTCGCCAGCAGCCTAGGAGCTTTTTTTCCCTGTGAATCTCACTAGTGTACTACTAAATTTAGAGCCCAAAATGGCAAATCGCAAGTACACTAGTGAACAGGCCTACTTGTTTCTGAGTATGTCAGATAGTGAAGAGGAGGTCACTCATCTGTCAGAATCAGGCTCAGAATACGATCCAGTAGACGACAGCGGCTCCATGACAGATAGCTCTGGCGACGGAGGTGAGGTCCCTGCTAAGGTCAGGCGTACCCGATCCCGATCTTCTGCTGTTGTTGAGGTGCAGGAACCACAGGTCTCTCGTATGGAGCAGAGAAGTACTAGCGCCGCTATTCCTTCTGGTGAACTGGCAAGCACCAGCGGCCTAGTACACCCTGGACGTAGTCAAACCAGCACTGCAGTAACACTTGGTGACGTGGCGAGTCCCATAAGTGCAGTTCAAGCTGGCGAGGTGGCAAGCACAAGTAGTGTCCCGCTGCCACCAAGAAGAAGACAAAGGCAGGCCCGTCGATCACATAGTGTCCTTCCTGCAGAATTCGCCAATCCTGATTGGGTGCCCACCACTTCTGCAGGACCAGTACTTCCCCCATTCACTGGCCAACCCGGTATTCAGGTGGAAACAGCTGATTTTAAGCCATCCGATTTTTATTCGCTGTTTAGATCTATAGATCTATTGTGGACCAAAGTAATATATACGCTGGTCAATACATCGCCGCTAATCCCCAGTTGCCTTCCCTTGCCAGAGATTGGAAACCAATTACGGTTTCCGAATTTAAGTCCTTTCTGGGCCTTTACCTCAACATGGGCATACATAAATTCCCGACTCCGAGGTCTTATTGGTCCACCTCACCGCACCACCAAATGCCCGTGTTCTCTTGCTCCATGTTCAGGGCACGATACGAACAGATCTTGCGGTTCATGCACTTCAGTGACAATGAACTCTGTCGTCCTCGTGGAGACCCTGAATTTGATCGGCTCTACAAAATTCGGCCCCTCATAAACCACTTCAACCAATGTTTTGCAGCCTTGTTTACGCCCAATCAAGTTGTCTGCGTTGACGAGTCCCTGATTACGTTTTCTGGCCGCTTGTCTTTCAAACAGTTCCTTCCCAGCAAGCGTGCCAGATACGGGGTCAAGCTCTACAAGCTCTGTGACAGGGCAACAGGCTATACGTGGAGCTTTTCGGTTTATGAGGGAAAAGATAGTTAGTTACATAGAGCCGGAGAACTGTCCAGATTACATAGGGAGCGCTGGCAAGATAGTGTGGAACTTGGTGTCACCCTTTTTCGGAAAGGGGTACCACTTGTACGTGGACAATTATTACACGAGCGTGCCACTGTTTAGTCACTTGTTTGATCAGCAGATTGGAGCATGTGGCACCGTGCGACCTAATCGCCGGGGCTTTCCCCAGCGGCTTATAGATTCCCGTCTTAGGCTGGGGGAGAGAGCCTGCTTGAAGTGTAATAATTTGCTCGCTGTGAAGTGGAGGGATAATAAGAATGTTTTCCTTCTTACCTCCCTTCATGCAGACACGACAGTCCAAATTCGTACGGCGGCTGGTGTTGTGACGAAACCCCTCTGTGTCCACGAGTATAACCTTAATATGGGAGGGGTGGACCTCAACGACCAGTTGTTGGCGCCGTACCTAGTTGCCCGTAAGGCTAGACGCTGGTACAAAAAAAGTGTCTATTTATTTGTTCCAATTGGCTTTGCTGAATGCTCATGTGCTATACAGAGCTTCAGGCGGGACGTTACCCTTCCTTGAATTCCAGGGAGCGGTTGTCATGGAACTCCTGTATCCAGGCGATTCCACACCTCAACATCCCCTACCAAATGCAGTAAGCCGGCTGCATGAGAGGCATTTTCCTTATGCCCTCCAGAGTACCCCTACCCAACGAGCCCCCCAAAGAAGATGTCGTGTCTGTAGCAAGCGGGGATGTAGGCGTGACACCCGTTATTATTGTCCACGCTGTCCTGACAATCCTGGTCTCTGCATTGGTGAATGTTTTGAACGCTACCACTCACTAGTCAAGTATTAGCGTAGGGTACAGCATTTCACAGGCTAGGATACACTTTCACATCGCATCGCATTTTGAGACCCGACCGTTACAGTTAAAATTATAGTTATAGTTTAAAAAAAAAGTACAACCCCCCCCCCCCCCCAAAAAAATATAAAATAAAAAACCAAAAATAGTTGTCGTTTTAGGCCTCATGCACACGAGACGCAGTTAAACGCGCGTTCAGAGGCAGTTGGACACTTTTTTCAACTGCACCTGAACGCATGCAATGTTATCCTATGTGTCCATGTACACAGTCTAGTTTTTTCCCGTTTTTATGCAGTTGCGTTTAACCTCGTTTTTCCAGAAGCAAAAAAATGCGTTCAGACACTTTGCTTTTCCACGTTTGACGCAAAACGCAGCTAAACGCGGCTAAACGCAGGCACCTGCGTTTAGCCGCGTTTGCGTTTATAAGCCTTTTTAAAGGAACCCAATTTTTTTGACCAGAAAACTCAGAAATATGATGGTAAACCATAAAAAATACTAGAAAAAATTGTTTAAAATGTCGTAATTAGTTTAGATAGTTCATAGAGCATATATACTCACTGGTGTATACATGTTTGTGAAATGCATACATGTTTGTGAAATATCCAACGGACATTCGCTGTGCCATCAACGGATGGGTCCAATATCGCCAAGCTCTGATTCTGGACCTCTCATGCAAATTTGCGACGACGTTGCTGCTTCATCAAGAGCAACATCAGGAGCATTTCCTGACATATATTTAATATGGGATCCATTTCCAAAAAAAAAACACAGAAAGAGAGGCAAATGCAAGTGTACAACTGCTCTCTCTGCTGCTGCTGCTCACAAAATGGCAGAAATAGTTAATAATACATGCTTTCTGAGCTTGGGGAGGGTCTATATGATGTTATCTTTACAAATGCTTATAGACGCAAACGCGTCTAAACGTGTCTAAACGCAGCAAAACGCGCGTTTTTAAACGCAGGTTTCTGCTTTTTAAAACATGCGTTCAGCAGAGTTTGCATCTGCGTCTCGTGTGCATGGGGCCTTATTGTTCTCTCTCTCTATTGTTGCTCTTTTTTACAATATTCTATTCTGCAATGTTTTATTATGTGTTATCATGCTTGCTTTTCAGGTATGTTTTATTGTTAACCATTTTTTTGTTTTCAGGTGCGCCATTCAGTTGCAGCGTGGATTTATATATCTTGACAGCAACAGCGTTTGCTCCCACGATACATAAAGCCGCGACTCCAACGCTGTAGGAGGTGATTTCACCACCACAGTTAAAAAAAAGAGCATATATGCCGAAGCATGGGGGCAGCAGAGGGCGGAGGAGCGATTTTGCTCCTAATGCCACGTACATACGGTCGAAAAAAAACCGACCATGTGTACGTGGCATAACTTTTTTGCGGGAGGATGCCCCCATGCTTCAGCATATATAAATGGTGCATGTATGCCCATCATTAGAAGTGGGTGGATGAAGGGAGGTATTCTAATGGTGGGCATACCCACCGCGCCATTGGGAAATTGGGAAAGCATTTTATCACACCGATCTTGGTGTGGTCAGATGCTTTGAGGGCAGAGGAAAGATCTAGGGTCTAATAGACCCCAATTTTTTCAAAAAAAGAGTACCTGTCACTGCCTATTGCTATCATAGGGGATATTTACATTCCCTGCGATAACAATAAAAATGACAATTAAGAAAAAGGAAGGAACAGTTTTTTTTTTTTTAACAGAAAAAATGTTTATTGAAATCAAACAAACAGTTACATGTTAGGTATCACATGCAGTTCAGTATTCAAGCAAAAAATAAAGAGAAAAAAAATAAAAAATAAAATAATAGTAGTAATAAATGTCTTTGCAAAAGGGTTTCTCCTATCCTCAAACAGGTGGAGAGGAGACAATCAAGAATACAGAAGCAGAATAGGAATAATAACAAAGACATATCTCAATGCTTGCATAAGAAACTGGAGCATTACATTTAGTCCTAGGTATATAGACATTCTTATCTCTTAAGGACAAGGTAATTATCTGAGTAGATGAGCCCTGGTGTTTGGAGCAATTGTTCACCAAACTATACTACCAGAGCCATGTCCTTGACCAAGTCGAAATTGCATATGCGATTGAAAGCCCTGAGTGCCCCCCAGTAGGGGGCGGGGGGGAAAGGAAAGGAAAAGGGGAAAAACAAGAAACTAGGGAAGTAAAGCAGAGCGGTGTTAGCCCGGGTGTGTACTATTCAGATATGTGAGGAGAGTTCCTAGCGTTTACTATCAGTGCCCCCAGCTCCACACTAGGGGGGAGAGCCCACCTATTCCCCATATGGTGACCCATAGGGGGGAGTCACCAGAGTGTTGTCCTGCCACCACATTACACAGTAAGGTGTCTAGCCTCCGCCCACGATGCCCATATCTTCTGGAATTTCGCGGGGCAGTCTCTACCCATATAAGTCAGCTTGTACAGGGGCAGGGCCTTGTTCACCAATTCCCTCCAGACAGAAATTCTTGGAGGGTCCGCCGTTTTCCAATGGAGGAGAATTGTTTTCCTAGCGTAATACGCAGTGTAAAAGATAAACAGTTTTTTGTGTGTGGAGGTGGGTAAATTGTCTGTAATACCTAATAACAGGATCAGGGGGTCAAGTCCTACAGCCACTCCGCTAATCTTAGCTACGTCAGCAGCCACTGCCCGCCAGAAGTCTTGTATCACCGAGCAGCTCCATACCATGTGTATGTAGTTACCTATCTCCCCTCTACACTTCGGACATTTGTCTTCAGAGTTATGAAACATGTGTGCCAGCCTTTGAGGTGTGTAATGCACCCTATGTAGAAATTTCAGCTGGACAAATTTATCTCGGGCGGAGATCATGAGAGGAATGAACTGTGAAAGGTTCTCAGACCAGTCCTCAACCGTCAATGTCGGTAGATCGCGTTGCCAGGCCAGCAGGGCCCTGCCAGCCCTGTTATCCACCCCACATGCGAGACGGAGGTAAATAGACGAGAGAGTCCTGTCTATAATACGTGACGTCAGCAACCTCTCCACCTGATGAGGTTCTACAGTAATGGGGTCTGGGAACTGTGCCCTGAGAGCATGTCTTAGTTGCAGGTATCTAAAATACATCCAGGGGGGAAGTTCAAATTTAGTCTTGAGCCTGTCAAACGTAGGGAGCCTTCCCTCAGGAAGGAACAGTTTAACCGCTTCAATACCCGGCCATAGTCATATGACGCCCACAAGGTGGATCTACCATCCTGGGTGGGCGTCATATGACGTCCTCGGATTCCCGGCCGCCTGGGGGGCGCGCGCGCGCCATCGCTCGGGACCCGGTGCGAGTGCCCGGCGGCCGCGATGTCCGCCGGGCACCCGCGATTGCCCGTTAAAACAACGGGACCGGGCGGGACCGTGGAGCTGTGTGTGTAAACACACAGCTCCACGTCCTGTCAGCGGGGAGGAGACCGATCATGTGATCCCAGTACGGAGGATCACATGATCGGTCTCCTCCCCTTAAGTCCCCTCCCCCTACAGTTAGAATCACTCCTATTAGGGACACACATTAACCCCTCCAGCGCCCTCTAGTGTTAACCCCTTCCCTGCCAGTCACATTTACACAGTAATCATTGCAATTTTATAGCAACGATCGCTGTGTAAATGTGAATGGTTCCAAAAATGTGTCAAAAGTGTCCGAAGTGTCCGCCGCAATGTCGCAGTCACGAAAAAAAAAAAAAATCGCAGATCCCCGCCATTACTAGTAAAAAAAAAAAAAAAAAAAAAAATTCAATAAATCTATCCCCTATTTTGTAGACGCTATAACTTTTGCGCAAACCGATCAATATACGCTTATTGCGATTTTTTTTTTACCAAAAATATGTAGAAGAATACGTATCGGCCTAAACTGAGGAAAAAAATAGTTTTTTTTAAAAAAAAATGGGATATTTATTATAGCAAAAAGTAAAAAATATTGTGTTTTTTTTCAAAATTGTCGCTCTTCTTTTGTTTATAGCGCAAAAAATAAAAACCGCAGGGGCGATCAAATACCACCAAAAGAAAGCTCTATTTGTGGGAAAAAAAGGACGTCAATTTTGTTTGGGTGTAACGTCGCACGACCGCGCAATTGTTAGTTAAAGCGACGCAGTGCCGAATCGCAAAAAGTGCTCTGGTAAGGAAGGGTGTTTAAAAGCCCTGTATTGAAGTGGTTAAAAATAAAAGAAAAAAGCTAAATAAAAAGAAAAACTAAAAAAAAAAAAAAAAAAAAAGCACCCCTGCCCCCCTTCTCTTGCGCAAAGGCGAACACAAGCGTTGGTCTGGCGTCATATGTAAACAGCAATTGCACCATGCATGTGAGGTATCACCGCGAAGGTCAGATCGATGGCAGTAATTTTAGCAGTAGACCTCCTCCGTGAATCTAATGTGGTAACCTGTAAAGGCTTTTAAAAATGTATGTAGTTTGTCGCCACTGCGTGTTTGTGCGCAATTTTAAAGCATGTCGTGTTTGGTATCCATGTACTCGGCCTAAGATCATATTTTTTATTTCATCAAAAATTTGAGCAATATAGTGTGTTTAAGTGCATTAAAATAAAAAAAAGTGTATTTTTTTCCACAAAAAATGCGTTTGAAAAATCGCTGCGCAAATACTGTGTGGAAAAAAAAAAATGCAACACCCACCATTTTAATCTGTAGGGCCTTTGCTTTAACAATATATATATATATATATATATATAGTTTTTGGGGGTTCAACGTAATTTTCTTGCAAAAAAAAAAATACGTTTTCATGTAAACAAAAAGTGTCAGAAAGGGCTTTATCTTCAAGTGGTTAGAAGAGTGGGTGACGGGTGACATAGGCTTCTAAATGTTGTGCATAAAATGCCAGGACAGGTTAACCCCCCCCCCCCAAATGACCCCATTTTGGAAAGTAGACACCCCAAGCTATTTGCTGAGAGCAATGTTGAGCCCATTAAATATTTTTTTTTTTGGTCCCAAGAGATTGAATAATGAAAAAAAAAAAAATAATATTTTTTTTTACAAAAAGTTGTCACTAAATGATATATTGCTCAAAACATGCCATGGGCATATGTGGAAATACACCCCAAAATACATTCTGTTGCTTCTCCTGAGTACGGGGATACCACATGTGTGGGACTTTTTGGGAGCCTAGCCGCGTACGGGACCCCAAAATCCAAGCACCGCCTTCAGGCTTTCTAAGGGTGTAATTTTTTTATTTCACTCCTCACTGCCAATCACAGTTTCGGAGGCCATGGAATGCCCAGATGGCACAAACCACCCCCAAATGACCCCATTTTGTTAAGTAGACACCCCAAGCTATTTGCTGAGAGGTATGGTGAGTATTTTGCAGATCTCGCTTTTTGTCACAAACTTTTGAAAATTGAAAAAAAAAAAAGATTTTTTTCTTTACTTTCTTCATTTTCAAAAACACATGAGAGCTGGAAAATACTCACCATGCCTCTCAACAAATAGCTTGGGGTGTCTACTTTCCAAAATGCGGTCATTTGGGGGGGGTTTAGTGCTATTTTGGCATTTTATGGCCTTCGAAACTGTGATAGGTAGTGAGGAGTGAAATCAAAAATTTGCACCCTTAGAAATCCTGAAGGCGGTGCTTGGGTTTCGGGGCCCGTACGCGGCTAGGCTCCCAAAAAGTCCCACACATGTGGTATCCCCATACTCAGGAGAAGCAGCAAAATGTATTTTGGGGTGCAATTCCACATATAACCATGGCATGTGTGAGCAATATATCATTTAGTGACAACTTTTTGAATAATTTTTTTTTTATTTATTTTTTTTGTCTTTATTCAATCACTTGGGACTAAAAAAAAAAAAAATATTCAACGGGCTCAACATGCCTCTCAGCAAATAGCTTGGGGTGTCTACTTTCCAAAATGGGGTCATTTGGGGGGGTTTTGTGCCATCTTGGCATTTTATGGTCTTCAAAACTGTGATAGGTAGTGAGGAGTGAAATCAAAAATTTATGCCCTTAGAAATCCTGAAGGCGGTGCTTGGTTTTTCGGGGTCCCGTATGCGGATAGGCTCCCAAAAAGTCCCACACATGTGGTATCCCCGTACTCAGGAGAAGCAGCAGAATGTATTTTGGGGTGTAATTCCACATATGCCCATGGCATGTGTGGGCAATATATCATTTAGTGACAACTTTGGGCAAAAAAAAAAAAAAAAAGTTTGTAATATTCCCGCAACTTGTGGCAAAATATAAAATATTCCATGTACTCAACATGCCTCTTAGCAAATAGCTTGGGGTGTCTACTTTCCAAAATGGGGTCATTTGGGGGGTTTTGTGCTATTTTGGCATTTTATGGCCTTCGAAACTGTGATAGGTAGTGAGGAGTGAAATCAAAAATTTGCACCCTTAGAAACCCTGAAGGCGTTGATTGGGTTTCGGGGCCCCGTGCGCGGCTAGGCTCCCAAAAAGTCACACACATGTGGTATCCCCATACTCAGGAGAAGCAGCAAAATTTATTTTGGGGTGCATCTCCACATATAACCATGGCATGTGTGAGCAATATATCATTTAGTGACAACTTTATTTTATTTTTTTGTCTTTATTCAATCACTTGGGACTAAAAAAAAAAAAAAAAATATTCAATGGGCTCAACATGCCTCTCAGCAAATAGCTTGGGGTGTCTACTTTCCAAAATGGGGTCATTTGGGGGGGGGGGGGGGGTTGTACTCTTAATCTTAATCCTCTTGTATTTTATTATATTATAACTGCATTGTCTCCCTTTTTATATTGTGCTATATAAATTCTGTATAATATAATAATAATAAAAAAATATATATATCTATACCATTGTTTGGTTCGCGTTAAAGGCATAGCATCTACAATCAATATACACTTATTTTTTTTTTTTTTTACCAAATAATGTAGCAGAATACATATTGGCCTAAATTTCGATTTTTTTTGTATTAGGTATTATAGCATGGGGGACCATTAGCTCTCGTGGCAGATGCATTTGTTAGTGATTCAAGCCAGTCAGGAACTATATTTAAGGGCATGGTAGCCCATTTTTATTAAAAAGGCAAATACAAGTCTGTGACATAAAGGTTTCCCACACAGGGGTTCTTCTCCAGCAAATAAACACACAGAAAATGCTAGCCCACCTGGCTCTTTAGCAGTACCTCTTTATCCTGGTCACACAGACCACAGGATTCCTCAATGTGGATGGCTTCTCTTTAGCGCCCACAGCCCTGCTCTGGCCTTAGTCCACAGGCCGTTGCACTGCCTCTTGCAGGCACACGTTCTGGCTGCCTCCTGCAACCTCTCTGACTCCTGGAGACCTCCTGTCTCTCTGGGTGTGGAGCAGTCTCCAACTGGGAGCCATGTCTTCCCATACCCTCATACCCTCATTATAAGTGCTGTGCTCACCTGAGCACACACCCTGCTGGTAATTTACAAAGTCTAGACACAGGGTTGGATATTCCGTCCCACCCAAGACACTATGGAATCTCCAAACTACAGAGCCCCATGACCGAATATCAAAACCTGGAGAAAGCTGCAAAAGCAGTTTTCTCCAGTCCACATTTATGCTCTGTAGCCTTGCACCAAGCAAATGTGCATACCCTGAACAGAACATAAACTTTTTTTTTTTTTTTTTTTTTTAATTATCTGCATTTTTTTTGTTTAGCGCAAAGAATAAAAATCTAGTGGTGATCAAATACCACCAAAACAGCTTTATTTGTGTGAAAAAAATTATATAAATTGAATTTGGGTAAAGCATTGCATGACCGCGCAATTGTTAAATAATGCAGTGCCAAACAGCAAAAAATGGCCTGGTCAGAAAGGGGGGTAAAACTTCCGGAGCTGGAGTTGATAATCTAGCACTGAGATTTTAATGCTGATGCTAATTCCATACTTTGTTTCAAGAAAATAGTGGCCCACAAAGTTTTGTTCCATATGGTAAACCTCATCCTTTGTTTTCTAACCTACAGTATGTATTTGTTATGCCTTCATTTGATCCATAGCCATCTATGTATTTTGTATCTAGGGGTTCCTTGAGCTGTGGTTGATTGACCCTCTATTGGCGCCTTTTATAGTTTTGCGTCTATCAACACTTGGCAGAGACAGTGCCAATAAACGAATGATCTTTTTTAGCATTCTGATCACCACTGTAATGGGGCATCCTTCCCACTGACCACCGATGTAAGGAGTGTTCTTCCCACTGGCTCCCAATTAATTGTTTTAGCAGGACTTCCTTGAGATGTTTTGAAAAATGATTTCAAGCGTTCCCCAGGGGTAAAGCTTCTATAGATGATTATTGTCAGATCCAGGGAATAAAATTTGTTGTCTATGGACCCCTAAATGAGCAAAAAGTTCAACATAAATACATACTTAAAAAAAAAAAAAAAAAAATTTCGCACACTACTTATGTTTTTATTTAGATTATGCTAGACTCTTATCTTACATTCTTATTCTTTTGTCTGTTGCAGAGAAACTGCTCTCTATGGAAATCTTATCTTAAAGAAAGGTGTTCTAAGCCCCAGCGATCTGGTTTGATCATGATCATAATCCTAGATGACATTGTTCTTATGTCTGAAATATCTGTATGTGTAACCTTGATTAAATATATACTATACAAATATGAAGCAATGTTTTTTTTTTTTTGTGCTTGTGTTTTTAGTTGTTATTTATTCTATTAGGGCATAAAAATATATATAAAAAAAAATTAAATACAGCTATTAACTATTTAGAATCCATCTTGGCCTGGGTTTGCTTTTGCAAAGTGAAGTCTGGTTGGTTGCTGTGGGTTACTGCACTTTGCCTAGTGCACTGTGCCTTGATCTGGGGAGTAGTAATGAGTTATTCTTACTCTATGTCTGGTTTGATGGAAAATAGGGTTATGTTTATCTTCATCTGTAGGTATAATCAGTGTTGATGTTTTAGTGGTATGTTGGCTATACATTTTTGCTACGGTTGTCATCAAATTTAGCATATTGTATGTCATACATACAATTATATGATGTATTTTTTATATACTTGAAATGTATTTAAATCAGTGCATTCTGTGCTACTGTATGTGGGTTAACATCCTGCTAGCTATTATGTAATATGAAAACATGTGGCAGTGCATCCAGACACTAGACAGTAGGCCAACCAATGACAAACATTCCTTTCCAGTGAGCCGGTGTGTTCAGGTCAGCATTGGCTGGATGTGCTGTCACTCAGAGGAAAGCTGTTGCCATGGCAACCCTTTCACCTTACTTCAAAGGTATCAGACTAGAAGCACCATGGGATGGGATGCAGATTATCGCAATGGGAGCAGTAACTACGTTATTGCGGCACTTGCCTGCAGTGCATGAAAAATACCAAAAGCTCAGAACCAAATTGTATGAACTAAACACAGTGTTCTAATGCTTACAGCATATGGAAATAAATAAGGTATATTTTATGTAGACATTAAAGAAAATATACGTTTAGTAGAAAGTGCTTTATTCTGCTACTTGCTAAATCACTAAAGCAGGTTTGCAGAGAAATATAATGTATCCCAAAAAATAAAATCATTTTATTGCAATATATCTCAGTCTGATGCTTTGCACGGATTAACGTATGCAAAACATATGCTTAATTATAACCCCTTGTAATATTGAGACAGATAAATTTGCAGATGAAGCATGTTTCTGTTCATGGCTTTCTGCTGCCATGGTACAGATGATCACGATCTTCTTCAGGACCATCAAGGACTTTACGAGCCTGCACTCTCAAAGGTTCTCTTTGAAACTGTTGCTGGAACCTCCGATGGGAATGATGCAGATGGTCTCTGTCCTCTTCAGCTGTAAGAAATGATACACAATAATACAATTTATTGTTGTATGATTTTTTTATTTTTTTTAAGTAAAACCGCATGGAACCCCAGAATTTCACATCTTACTGCCAATGAAGAATTTTTTTTTTATACCCGACTTACACAGGTAAGGAGGGAGGTCATGGACAGAGGATGTTTTCTAATAATAGAATCACAAGGAACACATCCTACTGATTGTATGTTATGTCCTTTTTGTGCTGATTTTTCTATTTTAGCTACACTTAAAGTGTTTGTTACCCTAAAAAAATGGATCCTGTTCCTTTAACGTATGAATAACAGCGCAGTGCTTGTGCTTTGTAATTTGGCCCATTTTATCACCTGAAATACCTGGCTGATCCTGCCTGGTTCTGTCCTCTCCCCTGGAAACTGACCATGGTTTATCGTGGCTGCTGGGCCCTGACACAGTAGTCAGTTTACATGCCTCCATCATCTGCAGCTATCTGCAGCTCTCCTCTGTCTTCCTCTCCCCCCCCCCCCCGTCTGTCTGCTTATACCAGTACCTGCCCCTCCCCTCCTGCTGAAATAACTTGTTAATTTTTAGGCAATCCCCTGTCTTCCATAATGCAATGTCTCCACTGTATATGCTTTATTAAAAAAATGCCATTCTATACCTTATTTCATAGTGGCACTCACGTGACCGACTGCCTCTCTCCACCTCTCCTCCTGACTGACATCAACGGGGGATTCTCGGCCCCTCCTGCTGTAGCTGTCAGATCCAGAGAGGGGAGAGGCGGCTGGTCAAGTGAGTGCTGAGTGGCGCTATAAAATAAGGTATAGAACGGAATTTTTTTAAAAGTGGAGACATTGCATTCTGTAAGACAGGGGATTGTCTAAAAATTAACAAGTACCACTTTAAGCCAGCCATAGATGAATTGAAATTCACTGAATTTCGACCAATCTATAGGCAGACTGATTGTACTGAAGTCGATCTATAGATCAACTTCAGTACAACCAGTCTGTCGGATTATTTTGGTGTGGTTGCTCTCGGTAGCTATAGCCTCCAGCAATGTTCATTGTGTTTTGCAGGTGAGAAAGGCTTCCTAGCTGCAAAATTACAAAAGCTCAGCAGGAGAGATCCATCAACGTTGACTGCGTTGATGGGGAATCAAGTAATTTTCTTTCCCTCAATAAAGAAGATTGTATAATGTATGGCCTGCCTTGGGCTTTAAAACAAGAAAATGTATTTGTTTTATCTAATTAGCATTTGCTGATTTCTTTATAAGCAAGGGTGAAGATGTAGGACATACAATATTCTTGATATTGTCAACAAAACTTTGTATTTTAATCCCTGCCGCACAGTGGGTGGTGGGCAAACTTTGGTAAAAAGGTGTTGCCAACAATATTAGGGGAGGTTTTCATAAGCCAAAGGCTAATGGTCTGATCTTTTCGATATATATAATGTTTGTAGTCTTGTAATATGATTCCTCTTTTTGTAATCTGCTTAAAGCGGTTCTGCACTCATTTCATTTAGTAAATCTCTTTGCCTTCCAAATCAGGCAAAGAGTACTAAATGAAATGTTTTTTTTTTTTTTTTTTTTTTTACTTACCTTGTAATTGAAGACTTCCGGTCTTCTCCCTCTGCGGCGGCGGGCGGGGTCTTGCGTCGATCGTCGTCACGCCGCACTGTCTCCTGGGATCTGGTGTCATTGATCCCAGGAGCCAGTGCGGGCATCTTCCGAAATCTCGCGAGATTTCGGCCACATCTTCCGAAATCTCCCGAGATTTCGGCCGCATCTGCCGAAATCTCGTGAGATCTCGGCAGATGAGCCGTTACTGCGCACGCGCGAGTAACGGCAGTGCATGCTGGGCCATCTAAAGTCCCTGTGGGTGTTTCACATGCCCACAGGCAAGATGGCCCCCAGCACTAAAGAAGAAGACGAGGAACTTCATCGGACGAAAACCGGCGGCGATCGAGATGGAAGATGGAACAGGTGAGTCCCCTAATAAAGGTAAGCATACTTTATATTACATCCTAAAAAAAAAAATTTTTTTTCAGAGTGCAGAACCGCTTTAAGTTTAAGTAAGGCTGATTTTCTTACCTTGGTGTATTATGGGTGAATCCATGGCCACAGCAATATCATCTCTTACTGGAGGTTCAATAGCCAGCAAGCCTAGTTCACTGCAAATAGAGAAGATTCTTTCTTCAAGACCAGGTGTATGCATACATGAAAATACATTGCTTCAAAGCAAACCAAAGTTTCAAAGTAAAAGGTCAGTTCATACAAAAGAGACATTCCAGTTTTTGGTAGACCTAAGACAGTTAACAGAGATATATGAAGCTTGACAATTTCTTAATTTTACCCTATTTTTGGCTGTCTGTGCTTGAGTTCCTGGGTTTGCATAACGGTTGTGGCTAATATGAAGGGGGTTCCCCTCTCCCTATTGGATTCTTAGTTATTTTGTAGAATGCAACAGCAAGTGCTGAAGCATGCAAAGGCAATGGCGTCCCTAGGGGGGGGCAGAGGGGGCCCTGACCCCCCCCAAATGATGCTGTGCCCCACCATGTGCCCCCCCCTTTTTTACAAAAAGGCAATGTCTTTTTGTTTGCATCCGTAGCGGATGCGCCCCATCTTACTCAGGCTGCCGCTGGAGTAACACAGTCTCTATTGAGAAGGGGAGTATTCTTCTAGCCTGGACGCGTGGGTAAGTGTGTGCACTGCAGTACACTGTAATTACTGAACTGCATTATCTCCATCCCTTCTCTCCCCCATCTGTCGCTCCCCCTCTCCTGTTCTTTCAAGACCTTCACAACTTACTTTCACTTTCAGTTAGGCAGGTAATAGACTATGCAAATTTCTTTACTGCATCCACAGAGTGCAGGAAAGAAACTTGCATGATTCCCCCATTAACACAGACAGTGGTGACAGGGGAATATCCTTCCTGCCCAGCAATTGTATTCTCCCAACAAACAGTCATTATCACTAGTGGCTATAGCAACCACTAGTGATAATCATAAGAGTATCTGTCAGGCTGGTTGTTCCCAATTTGATCGATCAACTTGGTACATTCAGCCTGCTCATTAATGGTTCAAACCTCAACCAGCTGAGATTTAAGCTGCCTATGGCTGGTCTTAGCACTTAGGCAGCCCATACATTGATCACTTTTTTCATTTAACTAGTAGGTTGCATGAAAAAAAAAGAAATGATCCAATTCTCCCATCTACACATTATTTTTTTTTAATAACAAGGTTGGTCTTTATTAAGTAAAAAATAACATTACAAGAAATCTTGCATTAAACAGGTTTGTACAAATGGTGGAATCATACATGAAAGGTAGAAGCCTCGACCTGGTCACCATGACATTTGCGTGCTAATACATTAAGTACCCTTGATGGTTACAGATAATGATGACAGTCAAATTATCCTATCCTGATCCCATGTGGGAGGGGGGGGGGAGAGATCGGGGGGAGGAGAGGCCCAGAGCTGCGGGTCCGGAATGGATCTGAAGTGCTTCAGAGATGGGTTACCCCACAACGGAGTGTGAGGAGACCACTGGTTTTGTGTCAGGAATCTCTTTCTAGCTACTGCCCAGACCCTCAGGGTCACCTTAGTGACGTCCGGGAGGGAAGGGAAAGCTGCTGCCCCTCTGTATACCAAGTTGCCCAGATCTGCCATGGACCCCAGCACAGCTGCTTCGAGATACGTGGCAGCGTTCGAGTCTGACTGCTCGAACCACCACCTCACCGTGACCAATATTGCTGCCCAGTAGTACGTCATAAAATTTGGTAGTGCCAGACCCCCACACCGTACTGGGAGTTGGAGAGTGGACCTAGCCAGCCTAGGAGAGGCGCCTCCCCAGAGGAACGAGCCTATGAAACCCTCAAGCTCCTTAAAGAAGAGCCTGGGGAGCCACACCGGGGAGTTTCTAAAAATGTAGTTAAACTTGGGAAGATATAACATTTTAATAATATTGATCCGGCCCAGCAAGTTTAGGGGAAGGTCCCTCCACCTGGCACAGTGTTCCTTAAGCTTTGTGACAATGGGCTGGAGATTAAGGCGACTGAAGGCTCGGACATCTCTAGATATTATGATCCCAAGGTACTTAAATTCCTCTACCCATAGCAGGGGAGAGGAAAACCCCCCCCATCCTGGGCTGTGGGTCTATGGGGAACAATAGAGACTTAGACCAATTTATGTTGATACCCGAGAATCTCCCGAATTCATTAAATATCTCTAGGGC
This sequence comes from Lithobates sylvaticus, assembly GCA_028564925.1. Classification (NCBI taxonomy): domain Eukaryota; kingdom Metazoa; phylum Chordata; class Amphibia; order Anura; family Ranidae; genus Lithobates; species Lithobates sylvaticus. The sequence goes on from CM053036.1 coordinate 177,238,439, forward strand.
TGTTTGGAGAGACGTCTCAGCATCATGCAGGTATAGCAATGTATCATCAGCGTATAGAGAGATTTTCTCCTCCAGAGGGCCAACCCGGAGGCCCTGTATCGCCCCTGACTCCCGAATCCTGGCGGCCAGGGGCTCGAGAGCCAGAGCAAACAAGCTGGGCGATAGAGGGCAACCCTGTCTGGTGCCCCTCTGAAGGGAAAAGAACCCTGAGAGAGTATCGTTAGTGCGGATCCTCGCTCTGGGGGACCTATATAACATTCCTAGCCAAGCTAGGAACTTCAGGCCAAATCCAAACCTCCGGAGCACCTCCCACAGATACCTCCACTCTACAGAGTCGAATGCCTTTTCGGCGTCAAGGGAGGCTATGACTCTAGAACCGCTGTTGTCGTGGGTTATGCCTAAATTGAGGAAAAGCCTACGTATGTTTATATCGGTGCCCTTACCCGGCATGAACCCGGTCTGGTCGTGATGTACCAGACCCTCTATCACTTTGGTCAGCCTAATAGCCAGAATTTTGGCGATCAGTTTGGCGTCAGCGTTAATTAGAGAGATAGGTCTATATGACGAGCACTCTTTTGGGTCCTTACCAGGCTTGGGCACCAACACCACCACCGCTTCTGTCATAGTGTCCGGGAGTAGTTCTTGCGAGGAAAACTGCGCAAGGAGGGAGACCAGTCTAGGGGCCAGCAGTTCCTGATAGGTCGAGTAAAATTCTATGGGAATACCATCCGGGCCTGGGGATTTACCTGCCTGCATGTGAGCCATCGCTTTTTGGATCTCCTCCAGGGTGATGTCACTGTCCATGGTTTGTCGTTGGTCAGGGTTAAGTGTGGGGAGGTCAACTAAGTCCAGGTAGGAGGTCAGTTCGTCGTCAGTGTAAGTAACTTTGGATGCGTACAGTTCCTGATAATATTGAAAGAACCTATGACTAATTGCCTCCGGAGTGGTCACAATGTCACCTCCTGGAGCCTTAATTCTACCTATGTGGGTCGCGGCAAATTGTCCCTTAGCCAGCCACGCCAGTAACTTCCCATTTTTGTCACCGAATTCGAACACCCTCTGGGCACTGGCCAGCATAGCTTTTTTGGTCATATCTATCCTTAATAACGATAGCTCACGGAGAGTTGCCTGCCAGGGGGCATAGTTTATCTGGGTAGGATGCCTAACATATTCCCTCTCCATATTAAGGGCCCTATCTTCTAGTTGTATAAGCGAGTGCCTATATTCGCGTTGTCTACCTGCTATTTTTTTAATATATGTGCCCCTAACCCATGCCTTGAAGGCATCCCAAAGGACCTGCGGATCAGCAGAGTCAGCGTTGTGTAACCAAAAACTGCAGATGTCCTCAGGCATGTCCTCCTGTATTTTCACTTCCTCAATCCAATATTTTGACAATCACCACAGGCGCGCTCCTCCAGGGGGAGCAACCCGTACCTTAATCAGTAATGGAGCATGATCCGATATGCCCCGGGAGAGGATCTCAGCAGATGATATCTCCCGTAGCATATCAGACGAGGCAAACGCCATGTCCAGCCGCGACAGGGTCCTGTATGTTGTCGATAGGCATGTATACTGCCTGTCAGACGGGTGAAAGTGTCTCCACACATCTGTCAGGTTAAACGCTGAAGCCCAAAGGGCCAGTCCAGCGCTGGAAGAGGGAGGTGGGTGAAGTCTGTCTATACCCCTGGCCATTACTAGATTGAAATCCCCAACCATCAACACCCTGCTGACGTCAAATTGTATCACTGTATGCATTATTTCATGTAACAGAGTGACGTCCGCTGGGGGAGGTAAGTAAATTCCTACTATAACATATGGGATATCCCCAATTCGAGCATGTATCAGGACGTATCGTCCCTGGGGGTCTAACTTGACCTGTTCTAGCTGGAAGGCTAGGGACCTGTGGATCAGTACACTAACCCCTCTTGCATAATTAGAGTAAGTGGCATGGTAAGAGGCGGCAACCCAGGCTCTTTTTAACCCCAGAATCCTAGCTCCGATCAGGTGTGTCTCTTGAAGTATGCAGATTTGGGGGCAGTGCTGTCGAATATATTTAAGTACCAATGAGCGTTTAATGGCTAAGTTAAGTCCCCTGACGTTCCAGGACATCACAGAGAAGTCAGTCATGGGTTCAACTCAGTCATACTAAAAGGATCGTACCTGCCAGTGCAGGTGTCAGGAGGTGTCATCATTTCTCCGTTAATACAAACCCCACCATGTGCATAAATTTTTACAAAAAGACCATACCAATAAAAGCATAACCAACATAATAAAAACTGATTCCCAACATACCAGCGGGCGGCAACGGCCGACCCTCCCCCCCTCCCCCCACCCCATGCGCTCCCAAACAGCGGGAGGCATCTGGATCCCAAAAACTGTACACCCCTCATAGGAGATGTATTGCCAGGTCGGGGGGCGCGGGCCCGATCAAAACTGCGCCAAACACTGAGTCTGAGTTAGAGTGGAGTCTTTTCTCACAACCACTCCTTACATGAGATGCTGGAAACATGTACTATAGGAGAAGGGTCATATTTGAAAGAAAAAAGAGAGGGGGCCTATATGTCGCAGGGGGAAAGAAGAACCAAAACAAGGGAAGGCCATAGAGGTGTCTGAAGCGCCCCATAGAAGTGGAGAATGGGAGATAGGGGGTAGTGAGGCCACTACTCTTGCCAGGAGGAAGGGTGGAATCTTTCGGGGGTCTATGACCTCCGGGGCAGGGTCCAAGACCGGGTATCCAAAGGTAGTCCGGATCAGTTCGTTACTGGGTCCCCCTCTGGAGAGCGTCCGGTTGCAACAGGGGGCATTTCAAATCCCAAGGTAAGAGGAAGGGGGGGACCCAGCCCAGCCACCAGGAGACTGTGCCCAACAGGGAAACATTACACGGGGGCAAATAAGTCTCAGTCATACCTTAGGGGCGATCCGGTTCCATCAAGTCCCATATTCAGTAGGTATACAGCTAGTTAGCGGTCATCATCCCGGGGGCAGGGTGTCCATCCATGCACTGGCGTCTTTCGGTTGATTGAATATACGGATCGTTTCGCCGTCCACCACCCGCAGTTTCGCCGGGAACAAAATACTGTAGCGGATGTTTCTGGCCCTGAGGGCCGCCTTCACCGCATCGAATGACCGGCGTTGTTTTTGCGTCTCGAGGGTGTAATCGGGGAACATCATCAGCTTGGTGTTCCTGTAGTGGATGTCCCCAGCCGTTCTCGCCGCACGGAGCAGTTCGTCTCTGTCCCGGTAGTTCAATAGACGTAGGATTAGTGTGCGCGGGGGGGCCCCCTCTGGCCCGGGCCTAGGAGGGACGCGGTGGGCTCTCTCCACCGTAAAGTGAGGGGAGAGCTGGGCAGCGGGAAGGGCCGTCCGGAGCAGGTCTTCAGTGAACCCTGAGGGATTTCGCCCCTCCACCCCTTCAGGGAGGCCCACGATACGGAGGTTGTTCCTCCTGCTCCGGTTCTCGGCGTCCTCGGCCCTGTATTCCAGCGCTCTCACCTTGGTCTGCAGGGCCCTGATGGACGCTTCGTGGGTGGTTACCGCATCTTCCGTGTCCCCAACACGTTCCACCGCTGTGATCCTAGAGCGGATTTTGTCCAGATCTTGGCGGACTAGGCCCACATCTAGTTGCACTGCCTCTATTTTATTAGTTAGCGCCGACTGGCACAGACTTATAGCTGCCATCACCTCCGGGATACCAGGCGGCGTCTCTTCCTCGTGGTCCGTCTGGGACGCCATGCTGTTATGGAGTGAGGGAGTAGGCCTCGGATCCGGCACCGTCTCAGGAGCGTCCACAACCGGAGGGAATTTTAGTTTCTTGGCCTTCTTTGGGCCCGTCGAGCACCTAGAAGGCATGCACGGGCTGTGTGGCACGGATGAGGGTAATTATCCTCCAAAAACGGATCATTTAGCGGGTTCCTTTCCAGCAGAGCTCAAGGAGTGCGACCGCTCAGTTCAGCATCCTGGCCACGCCCCCCCATCTACACATTATAGGTGGATGGGGGAATCCTTGCAGTGTGGACCAGTGGTGGAACTACCAGGGTTGCTGTCCTGGCTATTCACAGCGCTGGTCTCTGTCTCCATGGCAGCAGTGGCAGGAGTGGCACATTGGAACCCAGTGCTGGTTACTTTATGGGGCTAATGTACAGGAGAGCCAGCCCAATTTGTTGTTAGAGATGGGCAGGGCATGTTCAAAATCCCACATGCCCGAGCCCGTCAGGAAGCCCACACTGTACGGCACTAAGCACAAGCAGTGAGACATTTCCTGGTCCACTCAGGAATGTCTCACTGCCTGTGATTAGCCGTGTGCAGTGCAGCTTCCTGGCGGGATCGGGCAAGTGGGATTTCAAACACACCCGAGCCCATGTCTAATGGTTGTAGAGTAGACAGTTGACCTCCCTGCAGGTTGCTTAGCAGCAGTACAGCCTTCTCTGACATGCTGATCGTGATGCAATCCAGGTGATGCTCCTAGTCAAATCCTAGTGTTAAATATCATAGTGATTTCATTGATCAAAGCCCACACCTTACAGGCATAGAGCCCACATGGCTGCTGAACATACGGTGGATGTGGTTGTACTCTTGATGCTAATAAATACTGTGTTTATTAGATCTGACTGGGAGCATCACCTGGATCACATCCCGATCAGCATGTCAACAGAGAAGGTTATACAACATTACTGCTGCTAGGTGACCAGCTGGGGGCTCGGCTCTCTACAACCAATAGTGCCAGCCTTCCCCTGCATGCACCCATAATGTCACCAGCACTAGGTCCTAATAGACTGCTGCCACTGCTAAGGACACAGATGCAAGACCAGCACTGTCAATAGCAGGGGCAGGACAGCAAGAGGAGGCTGGGGAACACCACAGTGGCAGAACACCAAGGCCCGGTGGCAAGACAACCTTTGCAACCCTGATAGTTCTCCCACTGCTTTGGACCCTTATATTTTCTTGGTATGTTGGTGACATATATCTCTTGTTTTCTGCCACCCTGGGGATCGTAGTAAAATTGCATTTTTATAGTTGCCCCCCTACTTTTGTCCCTGTGCCCCCCCTAAATATGAAAGCTGGAGATGCCACTGTGCAAAGGTAGTGGTAGAAGTGGTGGTGGTGGGGGGGGGGGGGCTGGGGGGCGCGGTGGAGCTATGGCAGAATATCTTACTTTTTGCGTATCCAGGAAAAAGAAAATAAAGCAGTTGATGACTTAACCTACAATTAAATAACTGCCCATTTAATGTAGTTATTCTTTATTCTCATACTATATAAAACATGATGGGGAGGGGAGGATTCACCAAATGAAACCTTGTGAACAGTAAATACATCATACCTCTGCAATGCTTTCTCTGGTAGATCAAACAGAACATAAATGTGGTAATTAGGTATGCAATAATATTATTGCAGATTAGTTCATTTAATAATAAAGTGTGCACTGCCTCCTCATTGCTGAGTCATTCTTATCCAGCAATGACCAACGACCACCAGCAGAAGTTACAAAGTAGTGACAGCCTATTTTTGGCTCTGTATTGAAGTCTGAATTACAGCTTGCTATATGTATTCACCTTACATATTTTCAACTTCTGTACATTTGTAGTGTTTGTAATGTATTGTAATTATAAGAAAAACAACGCAACAAATGTGACTTGGAATGGAAATGTAAGATGCACTATAGGAAATTAGAAATCTTCCGAATCTTGGCATGTGGGAGACCAAGCACAGGAGGCAATTGCAATTTTCTTCTATCTTTGATCAATTTAAGATTTGATACTTTTAGAATGTGAGAGTTTCATAGGAATGGTGCATTGTTCTTGAAAATATATTGGGGGTTTTAAAATGTTTGGTTTATCAAATATTTTAGCTAAAAATGCTGGCTCCCAAGTTGAGCCCTAGCTGTTATCAGTTGGAGGAGTCTCTCCAGGCCTGGAAAAGAAGGTATTAATAACTGAGGCAATTGTAGGTCCTTACTTATAAGGTAGCCAAAGGCCAACAATCAGCAATTTTCTTTTGCATTGCTTTAATTTAATGAGGTTCTACATATGTGTACATATAATGACAATTGCAATAATAACCCAGCCTTCAATATTACTCTGTTCATTATATGTAGTTGAATAGACTTTTGGAGTGTTAGACAACCCTTGTATTAAGCATATTCGTGGCTAACAAGAGTCTCTTAAAGTGATACTAAACAGAGACATGTCAATTGCCATAGTCAGTATCGATATTCCCATCACATACTTTCCTGGATAAGGCTTTAGGAGTGGCCGGTGCTGCAGCAACAACCAAACTGGAGACATTACAGATTAAATGAACATGTAATCGTGCCTGATGAAGGGGTCCTGCATGGCTCCAAAAAACATTGTACCATGTCTTTTTGTGATGTGCTCATTCATCAATAAAAGATTTGGAGGTAATTGACGTTCAGTGGTGTGCTGGCGAATATGTGCATTTGAATTGCCATAGTCATTCACCTAAATCATATATATCGTGCCACAGTGTGTTTTCTTTCCTTTTTTCCTATCTTGTAAGTACCTTATTTCTGCAGTGCTGTTGTGTGGTCACACGATCTTTCCCTGTTCTTTGGCATCTGCAGGGAAAGATCCTGGGGAGGGCCTTCTATTACTACAGTATGAGTCTTTCTGCACAGCCCTGATTGGTACTGTGCCAGTCACATGACTAACAAAACAGTTTCAGAAGACCAAATTATAGCTCCCTATAAATCTTTATTGAACATCAAATGTGTGTTTTTTGTGCATTAACATGATGTAGGCAGAGTCAAAGATGACTTGACACTAGCTTTCATTTTGTTAAACACCATCTGCATCCAAGGCTCTCTTTTTTTTTTTTTTACTTTACAGGTATTAACAATTAGATTTGATATACCGTATTTAATACTTCTTTATATAAAAACTAATATTTTTGTTACATAGTTAGTCAGGTTGAAAAAAAAAACACAAGTCCGTCCAGTTCAACTAATAAAAGAGAGAAAAAGAGAAAAAAAAAATACAATCCCTATATACCCCAGCAAAGCATGATCCAATTTGCTACAGCAGCGGAAGAAAATTCCTTCCTGATCCCCTGAGAGGCAATCGGATATTCCCTGGATCAACTTTACCTATAAATGTTAGTACCCAGTTATATTATGTACATTTAGGAAATAATACAGGCCTTTTTTAAAGCAATCTACTGAGCTGGCCAGAACCAGCTCCTGAGGGAGTCTATTCCACATTTTCACAGCTCTTATTATGAAGAAACCTTTCCATATTTGGAGATGAAATCTCTTTTCTTCCAGACGTAAAGAGTGCCCCCTTGTCCTCTGTGATGACCTTAAAGTGAATAACTCAACTCAACACCAAGTTCACTATATGGACCCCTTATGTATTTGTACATGTTGATCATACCCCCCCCCCCCTTAATGCCTCTTATCAGTTTGGTTGCCCTTCTCTGCACTTTCTCCAGTTCCCTGATTATCCTTTTTGAGAACTGGTGCCCAAAACTGAATTGCATATTCCAGATCCAAAGACATGCAGGTAGGTTAATTGGCTTCTGTCCAAAAATTGGCCCTAGTATATGAATGGGGACCTTGGATTGTGGGCTCCTTGAGGGTAGGGACCGATGCGAGTGTGCAACAGTGTACAGGGATAGGGACAATTGTAGACACTCACTCAGGTTGAACTGGATGGACTGGTGTCTTTATTCAACCTTAGAAACTATGAAACTATGAGGTCTTACTAATGATTTGTACAGGGGCAAAATGATATCTCTCTTTCTCTCTGGAGTCTCTTAATGCAAGAAAGAACTTTGCTCACTTTGAAAACCACAGCTTGGCATTGCATGCTATTATTAAGCTTATGATCTACCAAAACCCCCATATCCTTCTCCACCATTGATTCCCCCAGTTATACCCCCCCCCCCCCAGTATGCATGATGCATGTATATTCTTAGCCCTCAAGTGCATAACTTTACATTTATCACAGCATTAAATCAAATTTGCCACATAGTTGCCCAATTAAACAGTGCATTAAGGTTGGCTTGTAAGTTGGAGACATCCTGTAAGGACGTTATTCCACTGCATAGCTTGGTGTCACCTGCAAAGACTGAAATGGTCACTTTTGTGAGTTTCTTAGTGAATGTAATCAATCAGCATACTATATCCCGCCCTCACAGTGTTTACCAATAGAAGGACATGAGGGAGGGGAGTGTAATTTACCACCAGTGTATACGCCCACATGTGTGACTATAGCCATGTTGGCTGCGCAGATCAGAATAAAGTAAGACATTAAGAGCTTAGAAGGGAGCTGAAATGGGAGCATGCTCAGTAGAGGACACCAGCTGGTCTACAAAATCTCCTGGCTGCAGTGGGTACACAGAGAAGATGAGAGGGACAGCTGATGGCAGGATGAACCAGGTATATTTCACTCTACGTTGCTTTAGTTGCTTTGTGAGTATGCACACTCTGTTATATAGCATACTGTATAATGGAGAGTTTTTCATAGTTTGGGTTTAATGACACTTTAAGAAAAAAATCCTATATATTATGGGGTATATAATATGTAAGAACTGTCTCAGGTGTTATTCAGGGTTAATATGCCACTTACATGTCACGCTTCATTGCTCTTTGTCTCTCTTCCTTTTCTGTCAAAGCCTAGAATTGAAGAACATTACTTTTATGAATGATTTACTGCTAATCAACAAAATTTTGTTAAGATTTTGCATGATATTTTTCCGCTAGGTTACCAAGAATTAATTTATTTTGATGCTTTTGTGCTGATGGACTAGCTTGAGCATATTAGGAGTATAAAATTAACCTCCTGAGATCCGCGCTATAGCCGAATGACGGCTACAGCGCGGATCTAACTTGCCTGCGCGCCCCCTGTGATCAGTGAGTCTGTGAGACTCGCTGGATCACAGATCCGAGTAAGGGGAGCCAATGACAGCTGATCATGTGATAACAACAGAGCCGGTAATCGGCTTTTTTTCCTGACAGCGCGAGGAGAAAAAAAAAAGTCGATCACCGGCGGCAGTGAGAGGGACATTAGTCCCGATCATTGCAATGTGCCCAAAGGTCCATGGTGCCCACCTGTGCCCTATGCAAGTGCCGCCTACCAGTGCCCACTAGCTCCACCTGTCAGTGCCCACAGTACCATCTGTCAGTGCCCACAATGTGTACATCAGTGTCCCCTACCAGTGCTCATCAGTGCCACCTATCAGTGCCCATCAGTGCCACCTATCAGTGCCCATCAGTGCCATCTTATCTGTGCCCATCAGTACCGACTTATCTGTCCCCATCAGTGCCACCATTTCTGTGCCCACCAGTGCAACCTATCAGTGCCCACCAGTGCCGCCTCATCAGCGCATATCAATGAAGCAGAAAAATGACCTGTTTGCAAAATTTTATAACAAACTATTAAACATGATTTTTTTTATTTATTTTTTAATTTTCCATCTTTTTTTGTTTGTTTAGCAAAAAATAACAACCCCAGCTGTAAATAAATACAACCAAAAGAAAGCTCTATTTGTTGGAAAAAAATGATAAAAATTTAATTTGGGTACAGTGTTGTATGACCGCACAATTGTCATTCAAAATGCGTCAGCGCCGAAAGCTGAAAATTGGTCTGGGCAGGAGGGAGGTTTAAGTGCCCAGTAAGCAGGTGGTTAAACAATGAGCAAATAAACCTATAGTAAGGATTCAATTTTAATTTTTATAAATCATTAATTAGGGAGATACATTCCTTATGTTTGTTTAAAAAGCTAAGTCTTACCTTCGTTTTTCCTGGTGTTATTGCCATAATGAATATTACGCCAACACAGCAAATCAATAAAATCCTAAAACAGAGGTAACAAAAGTTATAACACTCATCTGCATAGACAAGGGATTGTTTTTTTTTTAAATTAAGATATAGCTGTGGTGCTGCATGCCAACCAGTGCTTGCAATCAATGTGATGTTGTCACACTAGCCCCCGAGGCTGTGAAATTCCAGACCAGGCATTTTCATCAATTATTGGAGACTACATACTGTCTTCCAGTGATAGAGAGGGAGGTTGCACAATGCAATTAGAAGCAGCATAACCATACAGAAACACCATGGAAAAATTTGTTTAATCTGATTCCAGCAGGGGGGGTTACATAAAACTGAGGTCAGCTAAATAGCCTTTATAACCTTGGCACATTAGTATTTTTTAGTATAATTAGCAGTAAGCTGGTTATTTTTTATTTTGTTTGCTAAAGCAGTGATTGATTATTTTCTCTTACCCTTTTACTGCCACCAATATGACAATTATTGTTACTAAAAGGATGCAAACATAACCCGAGGCTGGAACAGCAGCCATACATTTGTTCACTTGTTTACATTTCGCAAGAGGGTCATTGGGTTTTATTTACTAAAACGGGAGAGTGCAAAATCAGGTGCAGTTTTGCATAGAAACCAATCAGCTTTCAGCTTATATTGTCAAAGCTTAATTGAACAAGTTGAGGTTAGAAGCTGATCGGCTACCATGCACAGCTGCACCAGATTCCGAGTGCACCAGTTTTAGTAATTCTTCCCCATTGTGATAAACAAATCCAAAAGTGCAAAGCTATGAGCATTCTCTAGTTCACAGGCTTAACATATTAACAGAGGCCAAAGTCTATATAAGGGGAGCTTCTAACTGACTGACTGAATGGTAACTTATCCGTTTGCTATTGATAGTATTAGAATTATCTTAATAAAATAATGCAATATAGAGAAAAATATTTTACGGACCTCACACAAACATGCACACATACAAGCAGTATGTCTTTTATATTTCATGTTGAAATCAGACATTATATTGTGTATGTACACTAAAAGTTTGTATATTCCATGTAAATAAAATTTTCAGAAGAATATGTAAAAGTATTGTGAAAAAATGGGACTATTATATTTGTATTATGTAGGTCTCTCGTAAAGCTTTTTTTCAATTTTTTTAAGTCCATAATGTGCATTTTATCATGTGTGGGGAATCGAAAAATTGATCTGACAGCAAATATAGCCACAAACCACCATCCCTGCCACCCTGCAGGAGGAATCCTAGTAGGATTTTTTACATTACAGTGCAAGATATCTATTTCCTTCTGCCCTGTGACAATTTATAAGGCTCTATAAAGTCTTGCAGCAGTGATGGTCTAGAAATGGGGTCTGCAGGATACCCAACGTCATTTCCTGATGAAGTAGTATGCCCTTCGGTGCCATATTTTATGAACCCCCTGTCCAGCAGAGAACTCCCCTGTCATTGCTGAGAAACTCACTGGAAGTATTATTGTCATATTAAAGTGAAATGCAAGCTGCTGCCCTCTCTTCCCTTTCTCTACAGATACAGAGCAATGTCCTGCAGCATCTGTTAACATGCCATTGCAGTCACAATGATGGCATAACAATTACTACATACTTGCTTGCTCATGTTCCTGCTGAGTGCAGCAGATTCTTTGGGTAATCAGGATGTAGGTTGTTTTGGGTTTTAAAAGACTAATCTTGCCATAAATTCTTACTTTTCTTTTACAAAAGGTTTTATTGATAACCATAGCAATTTCACCATTTAGCAGTGTAGAGAATGCATCATAAATAAACATAAAATTTTGCATCTTATGAATAAAATAAGTATGCTAGTAAATCGGGGAAAAACAAAACAATAAAAATATAACAGAGGCTGAGAACAGTTGTAAGTTGGAAACATGAAAGTGGTTGGACACACTGAGGTTTCAGGAATGCCCGTAAGACCTCGTCCGATTTTTAACAAATACTTGAAGAGTTTGTCTCAACAGGGGCCTAACTATAAAAATAGTCCTGAGTATCTATCCACGTAACCATCTCATCCAAGGCTATGCCCGGTGGCCATATGGATTCATAGGTGCAACTGAGAAGTAAGAGTATAGAGAGGGAGGTTAAAGAAGAGATATGGATTGAGATTAGCTAAGAAGGGAGGAGTAAAGAATAGGGGGGAAGGAGAGGAAGAAGAGGAGAGAGAAAAAAAAATAGGGGGGGGGGTGGGTCCTCGCGGTGGGGAGCAAGAGTGCATTAAACCCGAAGAACGGTGGTATCAAATCTGGTGGGATTAGTATATTCGACCCATGGCCTCCAAACCTTCAGGAACTTATAAGTGTCCGAAAGGACAGCAGTCAGCTTTTCGTTAACCGCTATATCGTCCATGTGATTTTTAACTGCCTCAAAACGTAGTACCTGTGTCTTCCATGCCCTAGCTATCATTAGTTTGGTTGCAGTAAAGAGATGCAGAGCCAGTTGGCGCTCTGGCAGTTCTGCAATTGGGTTGCAGAGGAGTGCTTCGTATGGATCTTTTGAGGTCAGCATGGAATATGTTTCGGAGGAGGAAGTAAACTCTGATCCATAACCTGCGTATCCTCTGACAGGTCCACTAGATGTGCCCTCCTTGGAGCACCCTCGGAAACACAGGGGGGAGTAGGCTGGAATAAACCGGGCCAGTCTAGCCGCTGTGTAGTACCATCTGTAAAGTACCTTATAGGCATTTTCTAAAAAGAGGACGTTCTTTGAGCATTTGGCTATTGCTAGTCATGACCTGCCAGTCCTCCGGATCTAGCTGTTTTCCTAGTTCCCTTTCCCATTGAAGGTGATAGGGCTGTGTCAGTGTTTTTTTAGAGGTAATAATAGAGGAATAGATCATTGTCTAGCTCTGCAGAAGTTCTCAAAGGGGGTCAAAGTATAAGGGGTCGGTCGGTCATAGGTTAGGGACTGAGAGTCCTCCGTTGATTCTGCGATCATATAGTATTTGCTTATTGATTTTATGCTGATTTATTTGTAGGATATGCGGTGGAATCGGGACCAGTAGGATTTTCGGCAGGTATGTCATACGAATTGCCATGATCCTGCCGAACCAGGATAATGGGAGGTGAGCCCAGGAGGACAACATGTCCGTCAGCTTCTTAAGTATAGGAGGAAAGTTTGCCTTATAGAGTCCCGCGTAGGTTGGGGTGAGCTGGATCCCCAGGTAGGGTAATGAGGTCAGCCATTGGAACGTAAAGGTGTTTTTTAAGGTTATCAAGTCCGAGGGGAGAAGATTGATTGACATAGCTTTTGATTTGGTGGGGTTAACGGACAAGCCAGAGAGGGAGGCAAGAGTCTAGTAAAGAGAATAGGTTAGGTAGGGTAATTCTAGGGTTTGTTAGGGTTAGAAGGATATCGTCTGCGAACAGTGATATCTTATGGGGTGTGCCTGCTATCTCAACACCAGTTATGTCCAGGTGAGATCGGATCGCCTCTGCCAACGGTTCCATGGCCAAAATAAATAGGAGTGGGGAGAGTGGGCAACCTTGCCGAGTTCCCCTCCTGATGGAAAAGGGAACTGATTCGAAACCATAGTATTTGACCTTAGGAAGTCATATAGTGCCATTACCCATTACAAGAATGATGATCCAAAGCCATAGTGGCTGAGTACCGTCGTCAGGTAAGGCCAGGACAAAGTGTTGAAGGCCTTGTTCATGTCAAGAGACAGTAACAGTTGCTATGGACCGGCTATGGGCTATGTGCTGAAGTTGTATTATACAGCCATAAATTCTTACTTTCATGTGAAAGTAATTAAGGGAAAAAAGTAATTCCATGGCACTAGCATGTTTGCCTATGCGCATGGAAAGTTAATAAAGGGATACTGTTTTCCCCTTATAATGTTATGTTGATGAGTTCTCATAATTTTTTTTCATTATTGAAACTTTGAGAATGTTGGAAAGAACCTTGCTAACCATGACCAGCATTTGTCCTATGGGATATTAAATGTTGGTCGCAAAAGGTGAAGCCATGGCTCCTAGCAAACCTCAAATCCAGCTTCAAGGATTTTACTCCTCTGAGGTCCTTTCTTTCCACACATTTCAGACAAGTTGTCATGGTCAGGGGTCTAGCTCAGAGACCAGTAGCTATAGCAGTAAAGAGGCTCCCACTAACCAGCTGGATAAATACAGAAGCGGGTCACCTTGGCAAATGATACAGGCTCACCCGAGGTGCAAGCCTTGAGCCAGGGTTCACCAGAGCTCCTGATGGTGGAGATGGGTTTTGCTGCATGTTAGTACCAAGTTGTGGTTCTCAGGATTGCCCCACCAGGAGGTGTGCAAGCCGGGGTCCAGCAGCAAATATAGCAGGTAGAGGTCAATCAGAAGCATAGTCAGTAACAAGCCAAAGCTCGGTAACAAGTGCTTCCAGGTTGGGATCAAGCAGAAGTGTAGCCGAGGAACAAGCCAAAGGTCAGTAGCGAGGTGTAGCAAAGACTCGAACAGCAGCAAAAGTGACAAGAGTGGGATATTGGCTGTAGAGAGCGCAAAAGTCTGCTAAACAGGAATTGCAAAGGCATGGCTGAAATAAAAGTTCATGGGCAGAGCAAAGGATTCAAGGCATGATTGTCCAGGAAGAAGAGAGACTACCAGACACAGCAGAGGTTGCAGGTTCAGACCCGGTTCCTGACAAAAGTTCTGGAGCTTCATACCACTTCCAAAGGGTAGGTAAAATCAATGTTATTGTTCCACACAGAAACACTACACAGGATCCTCCCTCTAACATGTTTCCCCCCTTACTGGGGCTTAATTATAAAGACACGTTAGGGCTCTGTGATTAAGACTAAATGATTAGGTTCCAGTAGGGGGAAACATATTATAGGGAGGAACTTGGAAGGAATGTCCATGCTTGTGCAAAACATTAGTGGATTTTACCCTTTAAAAGTGGTGTGCTGCTCCAGAATTTTATTAAACGTTAGTGTTGATGATTTTCTGTTCTTATTTCAGTTAGAATTATGGCCACTGCATTGTGAGCTAACTGTAGACATGTAGTTTGCAATATTAGGATTTTTTAAGTTTTTTTTTTCTGTGAAAGTAAATTATTTGGTAAAGCCTAAAAAAAGCTATGGATTCAAAAAACAGCACGAAACATCTAACTAGATTTTTGTGCTATACTATATAAATGGTGAACACCTATAGAGCAATTAATTGTGATATTTTCCATTGGTTTAAGCATTGCTACAATCCAGTAGAGCGCAATTGTGTAGGTATTTGTTTAAGATCAGCACATTGTAGTTTATTAATAAACCTTGCCATGCACAGGGAGACAGTTCAGACAAATAGTATGGGGCCTGTCCATTCTTTAAATTATCATGAAAGCCGCAAGCTCTAATCCCAGCAGGAACCCTTGTTCCTATTGATTTTTTTCTTCTGAAAGGATTACTTATGATATGTAACTTTACATGTCATATAGCATGCTGATACAGACCATGTAGAGTATAAATATGCTGCCTGATATGATGAACTTTCTGACCTAGAAATGCTACTAAGCATGAGTCATCTGTAACAAGTCAACTGCAATTCTGTTTTGCAGACAGGTCGCAAAGAAGATACAATAATTAATAAATATCCTTACAGAATCTATATACTGTTTTTTCTAACACTAAGGTAATAATAGATCTACCATATTCATTTGATGCCAATCAAAAGTAGTCCAAGCATGAATATATTTTAGTATTTATACCTTATACTTTATATATTTTGTACACTTTTGTACACTGTTGAGGTTTGATGTGTAAAGCAGACACCCTTCCAACCTTGACTGAAAGAGGAATATTGTTTTCTTATGCCGCGTACACACGGTCGTAATTCTCGTCGGAAAAAGCTCTGATGGTTTTCCCGTCGGAATTCGACGGAATTTCGCTCAAACTGTCATGCCTACACACGGTCACACCAAATTCCGACGGTCAGTAACACAGTGGCATAAAACATGTTCGACAGCACAATAAAAGGGAAGTTTAATGCTTCTGAGCATGCGTCGAATTGTTTCCGAGCATGCGTCGGAATTGAATACACACGATCGGAAAATCCGATAGAAAGGTTTTCCGTCTGAAAAATTGAGAACAGGTTTTCAATCCAAAGTCCGTCGGAAATTCCGACAGAAAAAGACAGATGGGCATACACACGGTCGGAAAATCCGTTGAAAAGCTCCCATCGGACTGTTTCCATCGGAAATTCCGACCATGTGTACGCGGCATTACACTGCTCTGGAGCATTACAAGTTTATAGACTGTAGATAATTGCTTTATGTTAGGGGGACTGGTGGTGATATATTAAGAGTAAGGGCATATTTTTCTTTTCCAGCCCCAGGAACCACACCTATATTACAGTTATAGTTTTTCAGTATTATTATCCTTATGTTTTAAAAATATATCATTCTGCAATATGTTTTCTTTATGCATCTCCTTTTAAATGTTACATATAAAAAATGTATGCATTTGAGCTTGGGGCTCCCAATAAAGTGAACCTTTACACTTTTAAAAACGTCTCTTTAAAAATAAAAGTCCTGGACAAGTTTCCCACTTTTACCGTTATTGGCAAGAAAAGACTGTTCTGTGCCACTCTCTCAATTAGTTTTACTTAGCTATTGGTGCTTACCCCTTTCCAATGAGTGTGCCTTTGCTGGCCACTGAAGTACTTGCACTCTGAAGTGGGGTGGAAATATGGCTTTGCTGTTTAGTCGCAGCAACCCAGTTCTAATTAGCAAACTAAAACTAAACCTTGGTATACACTATAAGAAAATTGGAAGAAAAATTCAGTACGAGGAATGATTGGTTGATTATCTGATTGCTTGTTAGTATACATGCCTGTAGTGCTTGCGACAGTCAATTACGACTGTTCGGACAAAAACAAAACAAAAACAAAAAAGGTACAAAAATAATCGAATAGATCAGAAGCAAAGAATGACCCAGGAAAAAGGTGGCAACAAACATAGAAATCATACACAAGAAATAATAGTTACCCCTTCATGGCTGCTCCTTGATGAGATGGTATCTCTCAAGCTGTAGATGAAGATATATAGCTTGTCTGGGACAAAGTTCAAAGCCCTACCCATTCTGAGAACTTTGGTCTCATCTGACAAGATTAGTGTACAATGTTTCTTACAGTGATTTTGTTTGGATTTTCAGAATGTAACGGAATATCACATGTATAATCTCATTAGACCAAATAAATAAAAAAACTTTACAGTACATTACATTGTTTTATTGAATGGAAGAAAGTTTTTCATCCAAAGACATGCTGTTAGGTTAATTGGATCTTGTCTAAATTGGCCCGTTTATGTATGAATGTTAATTAGGGACCTTAGATTGTAAGCTCTTTAAGGGATAGGGACTGATGTGAATGTACAATGTATATGTAAAGCGTTGCGTAAAAAATTGACGGCACTATATAAGCACCTGTAATAAATAAAATAAATGTGTGATCAGTAATGCTGCAATATACCAGGTCAGCACATGCCATGTTATAGCAGCAAAGGTTACTGCAACTGGATGTTTTAACTTCTACTTTATTACTAGGCAAAGCACCCGAAACTGATACAGTGTTTTTCTTATATCTCAGAGAATCCAGCAGAGCAATTTAACCACAGTATTTTGTTTCTTCACCTCACCCCAGTTTCCTGGTTTGGTTAATCCATCTGGCGCATGTAACTCCATTGTTTTGCTTTGTAATGGCAGTTGGGTAGATCTGAAGATTTTTTTTGAGGGTAATCCATAAAATATTATTCACTGATAATATGCCTCTGCATTGATATCCAACATGTTTTACAAATATTCGAACTTGGGCATTAGTAGTGTTTTGTCTACTTTCTCATTAAAAGACAGAAAAAAATATTAAGTCTACTAAACCCTGACACATGCCCCTCTTATTTTAACATTAACAATGGTGGTGTCCAGATGAAAAGTTTATAAAAGAAAAGTGTGTTGCCTGTTTTTAAAGTTTGACCTAGCCATTTTTGTTACCAGGTTACACCAATGGGGTGCATTGCCAATGCTTCTCGACAAGTTGATTCAGTTGAGACTACAAACTATGCCTTCTTATACCTGCTGTTTTATGTCAGTAATGGCTTGCATGCACTGGGCAGCACAAAGACAAGTCTAGGGCATACTACATTGGTAATTATCTCACAAAGTCATGCAGGGAGAACAGAAAATAGTGATTGCTTGGCTCTTGGGCTGCATAGTTCTGCTAACATGGATGCTTGCTCCTTCATTGTCTATTCAGCAGTCTGAAGGCTAGAAGATAATTAAGACAGAACTTTAACAGTCTTTTTCTTACAGTCAGCAAAGAAGGATTAAAGTACCTGTTGTTTATTTTGTGTCCTATTGGGTAATATCCCTTACCTTCCTGCCTCATAGAAATTTACAGGAAAATAAAGGAAATCTCTCTAAAGTGAGAGAATCTCTCTTAGAGCCCTTTCACATGGCCAGTGCCTGGGCGTCGGCGGTAAAGCGCCGCTATTTTTAGCAGGGCTTTACCATTGTTTTTGCAGAGCTTTTCGGGTGCCAACGCGGCACTTTTAACCCCTGCTAGCGGCTGAATAAGGGGTTAAAAGCGCCGCTGCTGGGGCGCTTTGCAGGCGCTTCGGCGGTGCTGCCCATTGATTTCAATGGGCAGGGGCGCTTTAGAGCGGTGTATTCACCGCTCCTAAAGTGCTGCAAAGAAGCTGCTTGCAGGACTTTCTTTGACATCCTGCCAGCGCAGCGCCCCAGTGTGAATGCACTCGGGCTTTCATACTGGGATTGCAGATGGGGCTCTTTACAGGCGCTATTTTTAGCGCTAAAGCGTGAAGCGCTAGTGTGAAAGGGGTCTTAAACATTTAACCCTAGGACAAGTGTCCACACTGGATGATTTCTTCTCTATATATGCTCTGTTGATGACTCAAAATGTCCATCACTTTCTGTACACGAGTTCCCTGAACATATAGAGAGGGTGGATCTCCCCGACAGGGGCAGAGACAGCAACAAAAACCTGACATGGGTTCTGACACATTCATACTGTATCCAAAACAAAAAAAAAGTTTTAATCTCAAATGCACTGTAATGCACATGATCGGACTTTCCGACAACAAAACCATGGATTTTTGTTCGAAGAGTGTTGGCTCCAACTTGTCTTGCATACACACGGTCACACAAATGTTGACCAACAATTACGAACGTAGTGACGTACTGGACGTAGGTGATATCTATATTACAACCGCTAGTTTTACAAGACCGATCGCTTCTGGCTCGTACTTGATTTAGAGCACGTGTGGACTTTTGTGTGACAGACTTGTGTACACACGATCGGAAAGTCCGACAACAAACATTTGTTGGCGGAAAATTTGAGAACCTGCTAGCCAACATTTGTTGGCGGAAAGTCAGACAACAAATGTCCGATGGAGCATACACATGGTCGGACTTACCGCCAACAAGCTCACACCCAACATTTACCGTCTGAAAATACGATCGTGTGTTCGCGGCATTACATTTGGTCACAGTTGAAGTGTAACTCCACTTGCATAGGGAAAAAGTAGCAAAAATTACCTTTCCTTTTCAATCTGCAGTACTGTAATCTTCTGTAAAATACAATGCAATATGGCAACCTGGAGGCATTCTGTACACAGATGGTATACAAAATGCCCCCCAGAAATGTAGTTTCCTGCTTGTGTGATTGTCTTAGTCTGCATTAAGATACAAGCCAGATTTTGGGCATCTCCTGCAACAAATAATTTCATTTTGGTGAGATACTCCCTAAGGGAAACCATTATTAAAAAATTGAGTCCATACAGATTCACTCTGCAAACCGTTATTTCTTCAGAATAACAAAGGTAGGAAATTGCAACACAGTTTTTTTTTTTAAATCCTTGCAATGTACCGTATATACTCGAGTATAAGCGAGTTTTTCAGCACATTTTTTTTTGTGCTGCAAGTGCCCCCCTCGGCTTATACTCAAGTCAAGCACTTTTCTGCAGCAGAGAATGACATTTTTCGACCCGAATTTGGGGCCCTGTATCTCGGGCCACTTAGTGCTAGGAACCCCAAATTTGGTGTACAAACCCAATGGGACTAGCACTACAACATATCCAAGTAGCCCCAGGATACAGGCCCCCAAAGTCAGTCAACTGTGTCCATCTGCAGTAGTCATTTCGGGACCCTTTGGGTCCAGAGACCCCAAATTTTGGCTGCAGCTAGGGGGCATCTAGGAACCCTTAATTATCAAGTTTGACCTATGGGACCTATGGCTGCAAATGGGCACAGTGAGGCATGCAAATGGGCACAGTGAGGCATGCAAATGGGCACAGTGAGGCTGCAAATGGGCATGGTTGATCCTCTTTTCCACTTACAGTAGCTGCGCATTTCTCACCCTAGGCTTATACTCGAGTCAATACGTTTTACCATTTTTTTGTGGTAAAATGAGGTGCCTCGGCTTATACTCGAGTATATATGGTACATAGGTCACCTAGGAAAATTAGAAAACCCGAGGAAAATGATTTTTTCTCAACAAAAGTGTAGTTGCTCTTGAACCACTACCTGCTGCTGCCTTCCAGCTTGTTAAGAGGTTCTAAATGTTGGGAGGAGGGCATTCCAATTGTGACCACTGTGATTGACTGTCACATGATCAGAAAGCTCCTGATCACAAGTAGGCATTGGGAGCTTTCTGGTAACTGTGCTGAGAGCTTGCAGGGCGAGCGTTCTCAGCACATAAATATTTACATTTGAGATGCATATATGCATACAGCTAGGGGGAAGAGATTAAACAATGACAGTTTCCAATTGTCTGGTATGCTTCATATTATTGTAATGTTGAAAGATCTGATGTTTTCCTTCGCTCTCTGGAAATCAGAAAGTAGCAGCTTTTATAGCAAAATAATTGGATATTTGAAGGGTTAGTTCACCTTTACAATAAACATTATAGTGCACCATATGGGCCCAAGTGGATTATAAGTCATTGTTGATATATACAATGACATCCAATAAAAGTTGCAGTCAGCTGCTGTTCTGAAATTAAACCAGGATGGATGGAGCGTTGAGATAAAATATACAATGTAATCCAGGCACACGTTTACTCACCTCCCTCCAAACCTTCCTGGCCAGGCTTACATTTGGATGCATTGAGTTTTGAGACATATAGTTTAATCACTGGACACTGAACTACAGGCCCAGATGAGGTGTATAAACCCTGAAATACAGCTCTGGGTATGTATCATTTGAAAGGAAGCCTGAAACACAATACTTTAGAATGGAGTGGTAAGCCAATGTTTAGGATAATAAGGTTTCCACATACTGACTAGCATCGAACGTAGGTATAACTGCTGCAGAGAAAAGAAAAATTGAAATGACAAAGGTGAACTAACCCTTTAAGGCTCCCCCCCCCTTATCTATATATTTTTCATTGTAGGGAATGTAATAAGCCATCATTTCATGGCATCCTGCTGCACTCTAATTTTTACCCAGCACTTCACTGATGATAACTGACACAATCCTACAGAAATCAAAGCACATGTGCCATCCTAAGAAATAAAATGTCATAAAGCATTTTTCTGCTGTTAAATATCAATAGAGTTAATATTCTAATTAGATTAAATGGAGGCTGTCCCCCTGTCAGAACACAACAACTCAGTGGGGAAATCGCTGTACTAGCATCACATATTTAGTACAGAAAGCCCCTCACAGTGGTACACTGTGTGTACCAGGCTTAACTGGCTCATTGGCCTGACCCTCCCTTTCCCGATCCTGGGCCTGTACAGGGGATTAAGGTGTCATGTACACTACAGAACCTAAAGTTGAGTTTAGAAGCTTTTTTTTTTTTTTTTTTTTGCCAAAGCTCCTAAACTCAATGTACACATAGGCTTTTAGGATTGTTTAGGAGCTGCTGGGGTTGGGGGAGGTTAAACCTCCCTCTCCTGAACGTGTAAGAACCAAGTTCAGGATAGGTTTGTTTGACCGCCGGCCGCAAAACCCTGTAAAATCGATGTGTGACTTTTGCTACATTTTCCGTTTTCCCACAGCCGGTGGTCATAATAGGCTATGTGTACATGAAGCCTTAGGCCCCTTTTACACTGGGGCGGGAGCGGCGTCGGCGGTAAAGCAGCGCTATATTTAGCGCTGCTTTACCGTCGTTTTAGCCGCGGTATTCGGCCGATAGCAGCAGTGGTATTGCCGCGGTATTACCGCGGTGTCCCATTGATTTCAATGGGTATGAGCGGTATAGGAGCGGTGAATACACCGCTCCTTCACCGCTCCAAAGATGCTGCTAGCAGGACTTTTTTGACCGTCCTGCTAGCGCACCGCTCCAGTGTGAAAGCCGGAGGGCTTTCACACTGGAGTGAATAGGGCCAGATTTTTTCAGGCGCTGTACAGGCGCTATTTTTAGCGCTGTAGCGTCTGGAAAACGCACCAGTGTGAAAGGGGCCTTATGCTGCGTACACACGAACAGAAATTCGGCAATGCAAAAGACTGATGAGAGCTTTTGGTCAGAAAATGCGACCGTGTTTATGCTCCATCGGACCTTTGCTGACCGAATTCCAGCCAAAAAAAGATTGAGAGCATGTTCTCAATTTATCGGTCGGAAAAAGTTCCAATCAGAAATTCCAATCGTCTGTAGCAATTCTGACGCGCAAAATTCCAAAGCATGTTCGAAAACAATTCAACGCATGTTCAGAAGCATTGAACTTAATTTTCTCGGCTTGTCGTAGTGTTGTACGTCACCGCGTTCTTGACGGTCGAAAGTTCAGCGAACTTTTGTGTGACCGTGTGTATGCAAGCCAGGCTTGAGCGGAATTCCATCAGAAAAACCATCCAAGATTTTTCTGACGGAAAATCCGCTCGTGTGTATGCGGCATTAATGATGCTGACATAAATTCAGTACACTATTTGCATTTAAATTAACTGTTTTAGAAAAAATATGCACTGCGTTAACTGGTTGCATTTGCAACACACTTGGGCATTCTAACTACATTCTATCAATTGGACAGTTCTTCCCATCACTGTTGCAGAAGTCCTAACAAATGTGTTGCACTGGGTTTAAGTCTGGAGACTGTTCTGGCTGTTCCATGATTTGAAGCTTACCATCTTGTTCTTTTCTTCTAAAGTAGTTCTGACACAGCCTGGAGGCACAGTACTGTGCAAACACTTTAGGCAGGTGTGAAAAAAATGGTGTAAAGTATGAATGCGTTCAAAATATATATTTTAATTTTTTATTTTTATCAATTTACAAAATGCACTGAGTGGGGCAACCGAGTACCAGTAGGCCTGCTTGCCTTATGGGAAAGAGGGCTTCTATAGGTGAAGAACACAGTGACCAGCTATAGCGTCTGACCACCTGCGTTGGGGTAGATGTGACATAAGTACCCTTGCACACAGTTTTTGAAGGAACTCAGCAGGTAGGTTGTTCCAGACATCTTGGAGAACTAACCACAGATCTTCCGTGGATGTAGGCTGCCTCAAATCCTTCTGTCTCTTCATGTAATTCCAGACAGACTCAATTATGTTGAGATAGGGCTCATGAAGGGCCAAACCATCACTTTCAAGACAACTTGTTCTTCTTTACGCTAAAGATAGTTCTGACATTGGCTATATACTGTATTTGGGGTTGTTGTCCTGCTTCACAAACATTTGGGGCCAATCACACACCTCCCTGATGGTATGGCACGATGGATGAATATCTGCCAGTATTTCTTAGCATTGAGGACACCATTGATCCTGACCAAATCTCCAACTCCATTTGCAGAAATGCAGCCCCACACTTACAAGAAAACTCTACCATGCTTCACTGCTGCCTGCAGAAACTCATTATTGCACCACTCTCCATCCCTTCAGCGAACAAGCTTGTCTAATGCTGCTTCTAAGACTGAGAACTGAGTGATCAAAGAACACTGATCGTTTGTCTCTCAGTCTTCAGTGAGCAGTAAGATGTCAGTCACTGGCTCACTGCTCTGTCCACCAGGCTGTGGAGGGGTGGGAACAGCTAGCTCAGGCTCTCAGTGTCACGTGGAGAGACTGAGCCAGCTGCTGGTCCATGCATCTGGGTGGATCTCAATTGATCCAGAGCCTGAACCAGCTGAGTGATGCTGTCGGCTATAAACGGGTTACAGGAGTGCATAATGGACTCTTCCGAACAATAGGAAAAGTAGGGCCAAAAAAGCTTTTCCCATACTTCTCCTTTAGGCTGGGTTCACACTGGTATAACACGAATGTGGATGTGACTTTGCCCTACGACTTGAAGTCCAACTTCCATCCGAATTCTATGAACGGGATCCGACTTTGATCCCGACAATACCAGGCCCTTTGTGTCTGGTATGAATCTTTAGGGGAAACTCCATGCCAAATTGAAAGAAAAAACGGCATAGGGTCTCCCCTCCAAGACTATACCAGACCCTTCGGTCTGGTATGGATTTTTAGGAGAGCCTCCACACCAAAAAGAAAAATAAATGGCGTGGGGTCCCCCCAAAAATCCCTACCAGACAGAGCACGCAGCCCGGCAGAACAGAAAAGGGGGTGGGGACGAGGGGAGAAGAACCAGGGGAAAATGTAATCAGTGGATGGAGAAGAACCGGAGGATGAAGAAATCATCGGAGGGAGAAGAAATTGGAAGGAGAAGGGACGCCGGAGCTACTTTAATAAATACCAGTCTGGTATGGTTTGGAGGGGTTCCCCTTCAAGATCATCAGAGGACAAGTCGCATGCCAAAGTCAGATCAGTTAAGACGATGATCCGACTTTGATTTGACTTCAATGAGATTCAATGGGCTTAAGTAGGATCAAAGTCGGACCAAAGTAGTGCAGGAACCTTTTTCCAAGTCGGACCGACTTGTGTCGGATCAGTTAAGACAGCTCTCATAGGGAACCATTCATTTATACACGTAATGCGACTTGTGCTCCCAATGTCGGAGCGTTTGTTGTACCAGTGTGAACCCAGCCTAAAGAGTGTGTAGTCTGCAGAGAGCTTGTACAGACAGAGAGGTTGTAAGTAATCAAAAAAAGTTGGCACACCTGTAGGATTTGTTAGCATACACTTTCAGGGCAGTTCACAACGCATGTAGTCCAGTGCATCCCTTTTCTGCTTCAAAAATTTCTGCTTCAAAAAGTTTCCAATGGCATAGTTCACACCAGTGCGGTCAGTTCCAGTGCGTTCTAGTTCCAAAAAAAAAAGCAGAGCACGATGCATTTTTTCTGCACTAAACTGTACTGGAATGCAGTAGAACACATTTAAAAAACACACCAGAACTCACCTACATCCACCAGAATGCACATGTCCTTCTTTAAGGTGAAGAACAAAAGAGGGGAAAATGCAACAAAATGGATCAAAAACACACCGGAATGCGTCAAAAATGCATCAAAAACGTTCATGCAGAAACACATCCAGACTGTGTTTCCATGGTGTAAACTGACTCCAAGGCTTAATTTACTTATACTGCTACAGAACAACTGTAAGTTGTTATCCTACTACGTCTTACCTGAAAAGGCCTTTTTGTGTAACTGAAATCTACAAAATATTTTTTTCAGCTTTTCCACCACTGGCAGTTTACTGCTTACCTTTGTACCATTTCAGGGTATTCAATGGACTTGTCAGGGCAAGTCTGATCATTGGAGGAGAGTTCCTTCCCAGCATAGCTAGAGAACTGACCATGGTGTGCTCTCATACTTAGGCTCCTTTCACACTGGGGCGTTTTTCAGGCGGTACAGCGCTAAAAATAGCACCTGTACACCGCCTGAAAAAAACGGCCCCATTCACTCCAGTGTGAAAGCCGGCGGGCTTTCACACTGGAGCTGTGCGCTAGCAGGGCGGTAAAAAAAGTCCTGCTAGCAGCATCTTTGGAGCGGTATAGGAGCGGTGTAATCACTGCTCTTATACTGCTCCTACCCATTGATTTCAATGGGACACCGCGGTAATACCGCGGCAATACCGCCGCTACGCGGGGGATTTTAACCCTTTTTTCGGCCACTCGCGGGGGGTAAAACCCCCCCCCCCCCCCGAGCGGCCTAATACCGCAGATAAAACGACGGTAAAGCAGCTGCTTTACCGTCGCCGCGGCTCCCGTCCCAGTGTGAAAGGGGCCTGAGTGTGGTTCGTTTTAATAGCAAAGCAAAGGGACTGGTAGGATTACCAGGGATTTCACAGAAAGGAAGCAATACAAATAGAACAGGATACTTTTTTACACAAGTACATGACACAGCAGGCACTTTTTAGGAATATGAAATGTTGGGTTTACATACTCTTTAATTCTTGAAACACTTTTTCCTCACCTTTTTCTGTTTGACTAAGGTTATCTTGAAGACAAAGACAATTGAGATGGTCAGAGTCTGTGGATATGGTATATAAGATGGTCAGTGACTGCCATCATGTTACACAAGATGGTCAGAGACTGTGCAGACATGATACAAGAGATGGTCAGTACTGAGGACATGTTTCATGGGCCAGTCATAGAGACTGGAGTCATCTTTAACCACCTGAGATCTGCGCTATAGTGGAATGACGGCTATAGCGCGGATCTAATTTGCCGGGACGACGTCTATTGACATCATCCCGCTCACGAGCGGCCTGCGCTCCCCCCTCGGTCGCTCGTGAATGGGACGACGTCAATAGACGTTGTCCCAGCAAATTAGATCCGCGCTGTAGCCATCATTCGGCTATAGCGCGGATCTCAAGTGGTTAAAAATGACTCCAGTCTATATGACTGGCCCCTGAAACATGTCCTCAGTACTGACCATCTCTTGTATCATGTCTGCACAGTCTCTGACCATCTTGTGTAACATGATGGCAGTCACTGACCATCTTATATACCATATCCACAGACTCCGACCATCTCAGTTGTCTTTGTCTTCAAGATAACCTTAGTTAGAAAAAAAAAAAAAAAAGCCGATCACCGGCGGCAGGGAGAGGGACATTAGTCCTGATCACTGCAATGTGCCCCGGCTCCACGGTGCCCGCCTGTGCCCCCTAAAAGTGCCGCCTACCAGTGCCCACCAGCTCCATCTGTCAGTGCCCACAGTGCCATCTGTCAGTGCCATCTGTCAGTGCCCACAATAAGTGCCTTTACAGTGCTGCACATCAGTGCCCATCCGTGCCCATCAGTGCCATCTTATCTGTCCCCATCAGTACCGACTTATCTGTGCCCACCAGTGCAGCCTATCAGTGCCCACCAGTGCAGCCTATCAGTGCCCACCAGTGCAGCCTCATCAGCGCATATCAATGAAGCAGAAAAATTACCTGTTTGCAAAATTTTATAACAAACTATTACATTTTTTTATTAAATTAGATTTTTTTTTTTTTTAATTTTCCATCTTTTTTTTGTTTGTTTAGCAAAAAATAAAAATCCAAGCTGTGATCAAATACCACCAAAAGAAAGCTCTATTTGTGAAAAAAAATGATAAAAATGTCATTTGGATACAGTGTTGTATGACCACGCAATTGTTATTCAAAGTGCGTCAGCGCTGAAAGCTGAAAATTGGTCTGGGCAGGAGGGGGGTTTACGTGCCCAATAAGCAAGTGGTTAATGAGACTGCTAGAAATAACTGCTATAAGACTACATTTGCATGGGTGACTAGTGCCAGTGCAAATGACAGTGGCAGGAATTGCTGCAGATTTTGCCACTTGTGAGCAGCTAGCTGAGGCCACCGAACCCTGTACACTTCAATGGCAGGTCGCTGCCAGCCAGAGCTTTCTGTGGCTGTGTTCACAACCAGTAATTAGCTTTAGTGGCAGCTAGCTGCTCACAGGTGGTAAAAACGGCAGCAGGATTCAGCAGATTCCTGCTGCTGTCATTCACATTGTGGCTAGTCACCAATGCAAGTGTAGCAATAAGGAAACACAGATTAGGGCCCCTGAGGGCCACACAAAAAGTTCTGAATGGCTGCAGGTTGAACACCAGGAATCTATAGGGTTTATGTGTTCTATGCTTTTTCAGTTATCAGTCAGGTCTGAAAATATGTCTTTCTTTTGTTTAGTGGACATGAGTCAAATATCCTTTGTCCCCTTTTTTAGGCAGCCCTGTTGGACAAAGTGATATCACCAACACAAGTGTTTTGGTACTTGTGTCTCGAATATTATCACCATTTGTAACATCTTTAACATGTAGCACTTCTTAGCCATTTTTCTGAAGTTCCATGTAGCACATGAAGTTGTTACAGCACAAAAGAAACATCCTGGCCTATGAACCATTCATTTATACACGTAATGCGACTTGTGCTCCCAATGTCGGAGCGTTTGTTGTACCAGTGTGAACCCAGCCTAAAGAGTGTGTAGTCTGCAGAGAGCTTGTACAGACAGAGAGGTTGTAAGTAATCAAAAAAAGTTGGCACACCTGTAGGATTTGTTAGCATACACTTTCAGGGCAGTTCACAACGCATGTAGTCCAGTGCATCCCTTTTCTGCTTCAAAAATTTCTGCTTCAAAAAGTTTCCAATGGCATAGTTCACACCAGTGCGGTCAGTTCCAGTGCGTTCTAGTTCCAAAAAAAAAAGCAGAGCACGATGCATTTTTTCTGCACTAAACTGTACTGGAATGCAGTAGAACACATTTAAAAAACACACCAGAACTCACCTACATCCACCAGAATGCACATGTCCTTCTTTAAGGTGAAGAACAAAAGAGGGGAAAATGCAACAAAATGGATCAAAAACACACCGGAATGCGTCAAAAATGCATCAAAAACGTTCATGCAGAAACACATCCAGACTGTGTTTCCATGGTGTAAACTGACTCCAAGGCTTAATTTACTTATACTGCTACAGAACAACTGTAAGTTGTTATCCTACTACGTCTTACCTGAAAAGGCCTTTTTGTGTAACTGAAATCTACAAAATATTTTTTTCAGCTTTTCCACCACTGGCAGTTTACTGCTTACCTTTGTACCATTTCAGGGTATTCAATGGACTTGTCAGGGCAAGTCTGATCATTGGAGGAGAGTTCCTTCCCAGCATAGCTAGAGAACTGACCATGGTGTGCTCTCATACTTAGGCTCCTTTCACACTGGGGCGTTTTTCAGGCGGTACAGCGCTAAAAATAGCACCTGTACACCGCCTGAAAAAACGGCCCCATTCACTCCAGTGTGAAAGCCGGCGGGCTTTCACACTGGAGCTGTGCGCTAGCAGGGCGGTAAAAAAAGTCCTGCTAGCAGCATCTTTGGAGCGGTATAGGAGCGGTGTAATCACTGCTCTTATACTGCTCCTACCCATTGATTTCAATGGGACACCGCGGTAATACCGCGGCAATACCGCCGCTACGCGGGGGATTTTAACCCTTTTTCGGCCACTCGCGGGGGTAAAACCGCCCCCCCCCCCGAGCGGCCGAATACCGCAGCTAAAACGACGGTAAAGCAGCTGCTTTACCGTCGCCGCGGCTCCCGTCCCAGTGTGAAAGGGGCCTGAGTGTGGTTCGTTTTAATAGCAAAGCAAAGGGACTGGTAGGATTACCAGGGATTTCACAGAAAGGAAGCAATACAAATAGAACAGGATACTTTTTTACACAAGTACATGACACAGCAGGCACTTTTTAGGAATATGAAATGTTGGGTTTACATACTCTTTAATTCTTGAAACACTTTTTCCTCACCTTTTTCTGTTTGACTAAGGTTATCTTGAAGACAAAGACAATTGAGATGGTCAGAGTCTGTGGATATGGTATATAAGATGGTCAGTGACTGCCATCATGTTACACAAGATGGTCAGAGACTGTGCAGACATGATACAAGAGATGGTCAGTACTGAGGACATGTTTCATGGGCCAGTCATAGAGACTGGAGTCATCTTTAACCACCTGAGATCTGCGCTATAGTGGAATGACGGCTATAGCGCGGATCTAATTTGCCGGGACGACGTCTATTGACATCATCCCGCTCACGAGCGGCCTGCGCTCCCCCCTCGGTCGCTCGTGAATGGGACGACGTCAATAGACGTTGTCCCAGCAAATTAGATCCGCGCTGTAGCCATCATTCGGCTATAGCGCGGATCTCAAGTGGTTAAAAATGACTCCAGTCTATATGACTGGCCCCTGAAACATGTCCTCAGTACTGACCATCTCTTGTATCATGTCTGCACAGTCTCTGACCATCTTGTGTAACATGATGGCAGTCACTGACCATCTTATATACCATATCCACAGACTCCGACCATCTCAGTTGTCTTTGTCTTCAAGATAACCTTAGTTAGAAAAAAAAAAAAAGCCGATCACCGGCGGCAGGGAGAGGGACATTAGTCCTGATCACTGCAATGTGCCCCGGCTCCACGGTGCCCGCCTGTGCCCCCTAAAAGTGCCGCCTACCAGTGCCCACCAGCTCCATCTGTCAGTGCCCACAGTGCCATCTGTCAGTGCCATCTGTCAGTGCCCACAATAAGTGCCTTTACAGTGCTGCACATCAGTGCCCATCCGTGCCCATCAGTGCCATCTTATCTGTCCCCATCAGTACCGACTTATCTGTGCCCACCAGTGCAGCCTATCAGTGCCCACCAGTGCAGCCTATCAGTGCCCACCAGTGCAGCCTCATCAGCGCATATCAATGAAGCAGAAAAATTACCTGTTTGCAAAATTTTATAACAAACTATTACATTTTTTTATTAAATTAGATTTTTTTTTTTTTTTTAATTTTCCATCTTTTTTTTGTTTGTTTAGCAAAAAATAAAAATCCAAGCTGTGATCAAATACCACCAAAAGAAAGCTCTATTTGTGAAAAAAAATGATAAAAATGTCATTTGGATACAGTGTTGTATGACCACGCAATTGTTATTCAAAGTGCGTCAGCGCTGAAAGCTGAAAATTGGTCTGGGCAGGAGGGGGGTTTACGTGCCCAATAAGCAAGTGGTTAATGAGACTGCTAGAAATAACTGCTATAAGACTACATTTGCATGGGTGACTAGTGCCAGTGCAAATGACAGTGGCAGGAATTGCTGCAGATTTTGCCACTTGTGAGCAGCTAGCTGAGGCCACCGAACCCTGTACACTTCAATGGCAGGTCGCTGCCAGCCAGAGCTTTCTGTGGCTGTGTTCACAACCAGTAATTAGCTTTAGTGGCAGCTAGCTGCTCACAGGTGGTAAAAACGGCAGCAGGATTCAGCAGATTCCTGCTGCTGTCATTCACATTGTGGCTAGTCACCAATGCAAGTGTAGCAATAAGGAAACACAGATTAGGGCCCCTGAGGGCCACACAAAAAGTTCTGAATGGCTGCAGGTTGAACACCAGGAATCTATAGGGTTTATGTGTTCTATGCTTTTTCAGTTATCAGTCAGGTCTGAAAATATGTCTTTCTTTTGTTTAGTGGACATGAGTCAAATATCCTTTGTCCCCTTTTTTAGGCAGCCCTGTTGGACAAAGTGATATCACCAACACAAGTGTTTTGGTACTTGTGTCTCGAATATTATCACCATTTGTAACATCTTTAACATGTAGCACTTCTTAGCCATTTTTCTGAAGTTCCATGTAGCACATGAAGTTGTTACAGCACAAAAGAAACATCCTGGCCTAGCCACCTGAAAGAAATCCAACTGTGGCGCTTCATACTACTTTTATCACTACATCAAACATTCTTTGAGTTATTATATGCTATTTTATTCCACTGAAATAGTGTAAAATGTTTTTCCATATTTTAGAAGCTATTGCAAATGAATAATTTCTAAAGGATGCCTGTAAACTGATCAAAGCATACATCACTATACCTCCTGAATATTCATGATGTTTCAGTACTTGGTCTGATAGAAAATGTGTGAAGATGTCTGCATGATAACTTCACATCCTCCTCCTGTTGATATCACTGTTTAATTAGAACTTCTAAACATTAACCCCCCACTTGTGATAAGCTTATACCTACTTCTGTGGAAATGCAGTAAAGAAATTATGGCCTTCTGTTACCATTTAATGTGCCAGCTAGTCTCCAGCATTTCATGTACAAAGCTGTGAATTGCAGGTATTTTTATATCTGTCCTCATTGTGTTTGAAGTAGGGAGAAGGATTATTTCTACTAAAGTAAATCTGTCATATGAGAGGCCTTTGCTCAGTGTCAAAGAGATACATGAACACTACAAAATTTGCTTTACTTTTTAAAATTACACTGCTGTTGTTAAATCACCAAAAATCAGCAGTTTTGGCACCTTCTATTTTAAACTGACACTGTAGCAGAAACTTGTATAGAGTGGGGAGATCTGCGCATAGATATATATATTAAAAATGGGTGCATTGGGAATACATTTTGTATTACAATGAAATCTCAATCCAGTACTGATTGATTTTGTGGAAACATGTTTTAATTAGTGAACTGCTGCATTTCCGCTCTGGCTGTCTTAATAATGCATTTCCTTTAATGGCAGTCTAAAGCCAGGTAGACATGGCCGAATGTCGGGAGACAACGTGCGGTCAAAAAAAATAAAATGGCCAACATTTGGCCCATGTATATGTCATTCTGTCTCACAGAAGCAGGCCATGCATGTAGAAAAATCAGCAGCCGGCCGACTCCCAATCAGCGCTCTCAGCCACTGGCAGAGAGCGCTGATCGAAGTGTTCTGGCGGGGGGCCGTCCCCCTGTCAGAACACAACAGCTCAGTGGGGCAGAGCACTGAACTAACCTTGCATGGTTAGTACAGCGGCTCCGACCGGAGCTAACAGGTTTTTTTTTTTCAACCCGCAGGGTTGAACAAAAAAAAAATAAATAGTGTGTACCTGGCTTTAAAGTTCACCTTTACCAAAAACTACCTATACAGATAAAGGATGCCTGTAGATAACATAAACTGTGCTGCTTTGGCCAAAGATGAATAATGCCCTTGCTATAAGTGTAGGCCATTTATATACCTCATGAAGCCTCAAAACTCCTAGGACAGTGATGATGAACCTTGGCACCCCAGATGTTTTGGAACTACATTTCCCATGATGCTCATGCACTCTGCAGGTTAGTTGAGCATCATGGGAAATGTGGTTCCAAAACATCTAGGGTGCCAAGGTTCGCCATCACTGTCCTAGGACATTGCTAAGAGACTCCTAGCTGTTACTATTCATTGTCACAGGAGTGAGCTCTTTCTCTGATTCAAACCCCCTCACCTGCACTTTCTCTCCCCTGATGTAATAGATTTAAGAGCTCGGTCCTGTGATAGTGAAAGTTAACTGTAATGGGTAGACGTCTCTTAGCAACATCCCAGGAATTTTCCAGTCAGTGGTGCGGTGGCAATAATTCACACAGGCGGGAGCAATAAAGAACTTGTATTGAAGTATGCAGAAACAGTTCACAACAGAACCTGGGGGGAAGACCACCCAACCGGAAGTACTCACGGTTTATAGCAAAGTGAATGGAGCTGGACTGACGGCACCTGTAAAGAGGGCAGAATGCAGCCTGGGTGTCTCATGCCTAATCGGGAAGATGTCCAGAGGAGTTGCAGACCCTATGCTTTCCTTCCTCATCACGAACCTTTTCCCACTACTAACACTGTCCCTAACAGACAGGATACCTTTCTCCACACTGCCCACACATGAAATATGTGCCCGACCTGGGAGCCAGGGCCTTAAATAGGCTCTGCCTGACCCAAGATGGCCACCAGAGTCACATGGGGCATAGTATTCTTCTACATATTTTTGGTAAAAAAAAAAAAAAAAAAAAAAAAACGCAATAAGCGATTATTGATTGGTTTGCGCAAAAGTTATAGCGTTTACAAAATAGGGGATAGTTTTATGGCATTTTTATTAATAATTTATTTTTTACTAGTAATGGTGGCGATCAGCGATTTTTATCATGACTGCGACATTATGGCGGACACATCTGACATTTTTGGGACCATTGTCATTTATACAGCAATCAGTGCTATACAAATGCACTGATTCCTGTGTAAATGACACTGGCAGTAACGGGGTTAACCACTAGGGGGAGTGTAGAGGTTTAGTGTGTCCTGGGGAGTGTTTCTAACTGTGGGGGGGCGTGGCTACGTGTGACATGTCACTGATCTCTGCTCCCGATCTCAGGGAGCAGAGATCAGTGACACTGTCACTAGGCAGAACGGGGAGATGCTTGTTTACATTAGCATCTCCCCGCTCTTCCTCTCCCTGAGACGATCACAGGTATCCCTGCGGCGATCGAGTCCGCAGGACCCGCGACCCGACTCACAGAGCTTGCCGCGGGTGCCCGCAGGCCGCCTCTTAAAGGGCAACGTACAGGTATGTACCCTTCTGCCGCAGTATATCTGCGTGAGGCGGTCGGCAAGTGGTTAAATAACATGAAAGTAAAATGTGATTGGTGGGTTGGTTAGTCTCAGCCTGTCCCATTTCCTCTCGTTCACAAAGCATTTCCCATAGAGCAGGGGTAGGCAAACTGGGACCCTCCAGCTGTTGTGGAACTACATTTCCCATGAGGCATTGCAAGACTGGCAGTTACAATTACTACCAGTGGCATAATGTTGCAGAACTACAAAGTTGTAGTTCTGTCGCAGAAGTACAATGTTCTGCAACAGCTGGAGGGCCCCAGGTTGCCTACCCCTGCCATAAAAGAACAAACAATTGGTGACTACAATTAATAATTTGGATCCAATTTCTTGCATCTCTTTTTCCCTCTCCACTGAGGACTCCTTTGAGCTTGGGGGAATTAAATCTTCTTGCCATTTATAAACTTTTTTGTTATTAAAATCTTTTAGGCCCTTTGATATTTTTTGAATTTTTTCTGTTTTATCTATCCATCATATTTCAATAGATAGGTCTGTAATTTTTGGGCTTCTTCTTGGTATTCATTAGTTCCTATGAATGGTACCATTTTCTCTTTAAGCTCCGATATTTTGGATTCCAACAATGTATTGTTTGTTTTTCTCCTTTTAATCATAAGTTGCATAAGCTTTTTTTTCACATGAGTTAAAGAACTGGTACCATTCATCTAATAAATTCAAATATTCTATACCACTGTGCCGCCCAAAAACATTGGGCAGCACAGTGGTGTAGTGGTTAGCACTCTCACCTAGCAGTAAGAAGGGTCGCTGGTTCGAATCCCAACCACGACACTTCCTGCCTGGAGTTTGCATGTTCTCCCTGTGCCTGCGTGGGTTTCCTCCCACAATCCAAAGACATGCAGGTAGGTTAATTGGCTTCTGTCCAAAAATTGGCCCTAGTATATGAATGGGGACCTTGGATTGTGGGCTCCTTGAGGGTAGGGACCAATGTGAGTGTGTGATGTACAGGGATGGGGACAATTGTAGACACTCACTCAGGTGGAACTGGATGGACTGATGTCTTTATTCAACCTTACTAACTATAAAACTATGAAACTATGAAACCATCATTAGGACTCATGTCCCATCTTAGTCTCCGGGGGTGAGTTTTTTCCCTAAATATATCTCCAATGATGCAATATCCCACCGTGACCTAATTTGCTTTTCCATGTCATGTTGGAGTTGTTTAAAACCCCTATCTAGATCAACATTTGAGCTGGGGTTCTGCTGGAAACATGTTTCTTAGGTTGGCCATACATACTACAATTTCCTTGTACAACTTTCTTTTAGATTTATCAAAACCATATAATATGAGGCCATACCTAAACACTTTCAAAAAATTGTATGGTGTATGACCAGCTTAAGTCAATTTTCCTCTCTTCCTGTCTTTCATGAAATCAAAAACATTCATGGCTGCGTAGGTATACTGTTCAGAAAAACTTTTCCTAAAACTAGCAATCCAAAAAATTTAAAAGAACCGTGTGCCAATAACAAAGTGAAAAGGATTTGAAAATAAAATATACTAGTGAAGCTGGTACCCTTAAAGTGTAGACGTGCTAACTTGCAAAGTGGTAATCAGGAGTGAGGGGGCGCTAAAGATGCAATAATGTGAACACAATAATTACAACAATGATATATTGCACAATTATCAATTTCATATGCAAAAATAAAGTGCAACATGCTCAATATATGTTGTTGATACAATTCTGAGAAGTCCATATATTGTTTAGTGATAATTTTCCAAAGTGACATAAAATAATGACGCCTTCATCATATGGCAGTGAATCTGCAAAA
Source organism: Lithobates sylvaticus (assembly GCA_028564925.1). NCBI lineage: Eukaryota > Metazoa > Chordata > Amphibia > Anura > Ranidae > Lithobates > Lithobates sylvaticus. The sequence goes on from CM053036.1 coordinate 177,274,169, forward strand.
TACACCCGATATGCTGGATAAAGTACCATGCCATCTCACTTGTTGGGACTCTGTCCTGGGTGTCAGTAGTTTAACGACTGCCTGGATGGGTTCCTAGATCCAGACTGCCCATAGTTCTTGGATATGTGTGTATAACAACCACACTGCCAACATTTCCAGTCTTCATGGTCCATGCACAACGGGTTCTCGCCCTTGGGTTGGGTGGAAGAGGGTTGGGGGAAGTCCTTTTTGGAGGCTACTTCCTGTTTCAAGGCAGCCACATCCTGAGCCAGCTTTGTCAGCGATGTTTGCTTAGCCAACAGAGGTGAAGGTGCTAGGGCCTTCTCCGTGAGGTATGCAGGCTCAAACTTCTTGGTGACTGCCATGATTTCATTCACCTATTCTTGTTCCTGTGCAACAGCATCCACCACCGCATTGTGGAAGGAAGTGGTCGGTAGCACCTTAACTTTTTCTTGCAGGGCACTTGAATTGGGCCTGCCTTCAGACCAGTAATGAGTCAGTCTCTCAGTATATGATCTGAGTCAGTGATGTCAGCATAGTCGAAGACATCTCTCTTTTCCAGGCGCCTCTAGAAATTCTGAATGGCCACTGCATAGTGGGTAAGGCTCTCCTCCTGTTGCTTCCTTAGGAAGAATATTTGCCGCAGCTCTGGCAGCAGTAGCTTCTCCCTGAACATGCTTTCCAAGTGTGACACAATGTGTTCTAAAGTCTTCCACTCATGTTCTGGAAGAGACATCACCACGTGGCGGACATCGACCTCTAAGGCATTAATAGCCAGCTCTGCCATCAGCTGGGCCGGAACCTGGTACAGACGTGCAGCACTCTCCAGTCTCTCCTACCACTCTGCCAGAAGAACGATAGAGCCATTAAACTTTGGTATTAGGGCTAAAGCTGAATCTAGCAGAGCAATGCTGGAGCCCAATCCTCTTTCCGCATCCACTGTAATGGATATATCTTGCTGACTTCCACCAAGTGTAGGTGGTGTTCAGCGTGGTGTGGTGGCAATAATTCATACAGGTGGGTGCAATAAAGTTATATTGAAGTATGCAGAAACAGTTCACAACAGAACCTGGGGAGAAAAACACCCAACCGGAAGCATTCACGGTTTTCAGCAAAGTGAATTAAGCGATGAGGGCAGAATGTAGCCTGACCGTTTTGTACCCAATCGGGAAGATGTCCATAGGAGTTGCAGACCATACGCTTTCCCTCCTCGTCAGGAACCTTTTCCTACTGCTAACACTGTCCCTAACAGATGTGGTACCTTTCTCTACACTGCCCACACGCAAAATGTTCGCCAAACTCGGAAGCCAGGGAATAGGCTCTGCCTGACCCAAGATGACCACCAGATTCACGTGGGGCGGCAGCATCCAATAGGACCCAGAAAGCCATAGAGGAACCCTGTTCCTCTTGACTTCCTCTTCAATGACAGTGCCACTGCAGAGCGTGCCACCTGCAGTGGAGAACGTAAACTGCACCAGATTCATGAGGTATGTAAATGGCCTACACTTATAGTAAGGGCATTATTCAAATTTGGTCAAAGCTGCACAGTTTGTCTTTGGCTACAGATGCCTCTTATCTGTATATGCAATTTTTTGATAAAGGTGAAGGAACCTCCTCTAGTGGATTTGGAGTTTAAAAAAAATACCCCAACTGCGAATTGCAAGACATGACTGCTGAGGTGCAATGAGTCCAGGTACTATGAATTGTAAATTACCTGTATAACCGTCTTTTAATCCTTGCCCCTTCATCCCAATAGATAACACGCTGACAACTGCTAAGTTGGAAAGGGCAAGGCCACAGCTTTATTTCTTTAAATCCAACACATAACATATGAATACTCCAAACAAATGAATACTTCAAACAGTGCCTGTCACAGTTTTACTGTGAGCACATAATCCAAAGGAGGGGGGAAGGAGATAAGAAGGGGGGAGGCCTGCCCTTACCATAAGTGCTGGACAGGCCGTCTGCTTCCCATTTCCATCAACAGCAGCCATTTTATGCTGGCAAGGTCAAGAAACCGCAGCAAGCTGTGACGTACCAATGAAAAAATTATAGGGTGGGACGGTGGGCAGCTCTTCCAACGGATCTTCCAGAAGGATCCAGAATTTCTGGGCGCGGCACTTTTGTTGAGCTCAGGCCCAGCCCCACCCACACCCCCACCAATCTTTAATGACCCTCTGGTCACTTTGACCCGCCCTGGACATGCCCCCAACAGTCAGGGCTCTCTTTCCCTATGGGGGTCAAGAGGCCTTCATGACTGCTGAGGTGCAATGAGTCCAGGTACTATGAATTGTAAATTACCTGTATAACCGTCTTTTAATCCTTGCCCCTTCATCCCAATAAAATAACACGCTGACAACTGCTAAGTTGGAAAGGGCAAGGCCACAGCTTTATTTCTTTAAATCCAACACATAACATATGAATACTCCAAAAAAATGAATACTTCAAACAGTGCCTGTCACAGTTATACTGTGAGCACATAATCCAAAGGAGGGGGAAGGAGATAAGAAGGGGGAGGCCTGTCTTTACCATAAGTGCTGGACAGGCCGTCTGCTTCCCATTTCCATCAACAGCAGCCATTTTATGCTGGCAAGGTCAAGAAACCGCCACCCGCCTGTCAGTGACCAACTGACGGGCGCCCCACCGCAGCCAGCACCTGTTCCACACCCCGTTGTAGACCAAGATTAAAGATGTCTAAACCATACTTCATTGAGGTGAACACCATCCGGTCTCAAAAGGTCAGAATTATCACCCTCCAAATCTCTGTGACGAACAACGAAACCCCCGAGCTGTCAAACAAACTTGGAAACTTGCGCGTTAACCTTCCTACGAAAACGTTCCAAACTGGGGCCTGGGATCACCCGCGCCCATACCGAACAGGGCACGATTTCCGACCAAACGAGGACCAAATTGGTGAAGACCGCAAAACAGTAGGCAATGTCTCGCTTGATTGCGGAAATCAGGTCTACGGAACGCAGGAAGCCCACATCATTTCCGCCAGCATGGAGTACCAAAACGATGGAACCAGACACGTGTGCTCGGAGTTGCAGGCATTCCGTAAGAACCTGGGACCATCTCAACCCACGAAGCCTGAGCCAGCGGACCCTGGCAAGATCGTAATCGAAATCCAAGTTCCTCCCGTAGGTCCGGGCTTCCGCACGGCGGGCTGCCCAGTAAATGAAAGAGTCACCGACGATCCACACCAAGACCGAGCGAGAACCTGAAAAATTAACACAACAGATGTGGACGGACATACAACGTAAAACGAGACGATTCCCATCTACCCAGGCGCTGAAGTTCCATATCGGAAAAACCCATGCCAGACGCAGCAGTCGCCGCACCGATGCGAAACGAGTGCGTAGAAGAATCACGCGAGGGAAGTCCCATAACCTCGAGACAATGACGGAAAACACGTAAAAATTGAAACCTACTTAGAGAGGAGGAGTCTGAATGAACGAAAAAAGCTAGAGAAGGGGGACGCGCAGTCCGGAAAAGAGAGGCCAAAGATACCGGACAAAAGGGGCCACCACAAGGGTACAATATCACCCTCCGGCCCCTGCCCAGGCTGTCGGTCTTCAAAGTACTCAACAGGACAGTCACGCAATGCTCCGCAAAAACGACGTCCGCCGACAGGATGCCGCCCGCCGTCGACGTGGCTCTCGAAACTAGTTCACTAATGCGAAAAGCGCCGAAGAACGCCCAAGAAAACGCCACGCAAAACAGGAGGGTCTCAAACTCCGAAGAGCACACGGAAGGCAACGTGGAAAGGATGCCCGATAGGATCTGAAGAGAAACCAGGCGCCTAGAATCGGGGGAATGAGTAGCGCGCTTCCAACACCGCAGCATCCGTCGAACCGGAAAAGCTTTCGTAATGTCCTCCCAACCTAGGAGCTGAAACCAAAAGGACAGCGCTGATAAGGATGAGGAGACAGTCGAACCCGAAACACCCTTCTGCAGTAAGTGAACCAAATAGACAAACAAAGCCATGCGCCTATCGGAAGATGAATAAATGGAAAACTCACCGCCCGAAAATGTGCGACCACTCGTGCCAAACCCTGCAGTACGATGCCCACGTCCGCGCAGACAGCGACGACCGAAGGAGATTCAGTAAGCCTCCGAAACGAGGTTCCATAAGTGGGCCGGACAAGGAAGGCCCTCCAGGGAGGCCGACGGAACCAGAGAGCGGAAACGATCGAGCTGTAAACGGGAGAGAGCATCAGCAATATCATTAGCCGTCCCGGGAACATGCTTAGCCCTAACATAAATGTTAAATTGCAAACACTTCAAAACTAAAAACCGAAGCAAAGAAACTACTGGGGGGGAACTGGCTGACTGCTTGTTCACTACCTGCACCACACTCATATTATCAGACCAGAAGACCACTTGATGGTAACGCAACCGTTCACCCCAAAGCTAAACAGCAACAACGATCGGAAAGAGCTCTAGGAGGGTGAGGTTGCCTAACAAACCCAAGCGGGCCCATGAGGCCGGCCACTGCTCAGCAGACCACATCCCCTGAAAGAAAGCGCCGAAGCCACAGGAGCCTGCTGCATCGGTGTATAGCTCCAGCTGTGTGTTCGGCACTTCCTCCCGCGGCCAACAAGACTGGCCATTGGAGGCTTGAAGGAATGACAACCAAATCCCCAAGTCGGCACGCATGGGCCTGGTGATCCGAACGTAGTGGTGAGGGGCGGACACCCCTTTCATGGCCCATGCCAGGCGCCTGCAGAAGGCTCTCCCCATCCGAATGACCCTGCAGGCAAAAACCAAGTGACCCAACAGAGATTGCAGTTGTTTCAACTGCAATTTCTTGGCACCCTTGGCCAAGCGGACAAGGGAAAGGAGCCTGGCAACCGAAAGACCATCGCCACCGTGTCAATCTCAATTCCCAGGAAAGCCAGAACAGTCACCGGGCCTTCAGTCTTATCAGCGGACAGTGGAACCGCGAAACACCGGCAAGTGTCTTGAAAAACAGTAAGCAGCCGCTGGCACCGACCACTGTCCGCTGGGCCCACAAAGAGAAAATCGTCCAAGTAGTGCAACAAGGACTGGCAACCAGCCTCCTGGGCCACCACCCATTCAAGGAAGCTGCTAAACAGCTCAAAGAAATAACACGAGATGGCACAACCCATGGGTAGGCACATGTCGAAAAAATAGCTTCCTTGAAAGTAACAGCCCAGGAGGTGGAAACAGTCCAGGTGGACCGGGAGGAGGCGAAAGGCGGACTCTATGTCCGCCTTAGCCAGCAACGCCGACCTACCGGCAGCCCTGACTAACTGCAGCGCCCTATCAAACGAGGCGTAATGGACCCTGGATGCTTCCTTGTCGATGCCATCGTTAACTGAGGAGCCAGAAGGGTACGATAAATGATGGATGAGGCGGAATTTTCCCTCCGCCTTCTTGGGTACCACACCGAGGGGGGATACCCTCAGGTTGTAAAAGGGGAAGGTCAAATGGATCCGTCCCAACTCAAGTTCCTTCCTGAGCTTCTCGGCAACGACGGACTCGAATTCAACAGCCGATTTCAAATTGGGTGCCATGGTAGGTGTGTCCGACGGGAAAAAGGGGATCCAAAAGCCACGGTCCAGGCCATCGCTCAGGATCATAGCCTCCCTATGAAGGGGGTACCGGTCTAGCCAGGGAAGCATCTCTGAGACGTTCACCGACGACCTCCGGCTTAGAAAGGTCAGGCTTTGCGCCTGGCCGAGGAATAGGCTGTTTTCCTCTCCGAAAACACCGACTGGCATGGTGGGCACCACCGCAACCCGAGCACTCGTGTTTGAAACGGCACGCGGTGTACCACTTGCAGTGGTTTTCGTTGAATAACCAACAGATACCCTTTTTCAGAGCGGCCGACGCTCCGGGGGAGGTGACGGCCGGGGACTGAAAGGATGAAGGCCTGTGGGGGCACATGAGCAACAGCCACAGGCTGCCGTCCTGACAATTGAAACAAAATTCCTTGCGCGCCGCCATCTTTTGACGGAACTGGGTGTCGTATTGAAACCAACACTGACCGCCATAAACTTTGTAAGCACCCCAAATGAGGTCTAGGTAACAAAAAAGGGAAGCGGCTAACTCCGGGAACTGCTCGCAGAGCACACCCGCATAAGAGCAGAACCCCTGGAGCCAGTTCCCAAACGTACGTGGGAGCTGTTTTGGCTTTTCACCTTGTGTAGATACGTCGATCCGCCGAGATTTGTCCATCGTTTCCCTGTCCGGCGGTACCAGCGAGATAAAATCAACGAATTTGCGACGCCAAATCTTGTCCTTTACCTCCTCCGTCAAGTGCGTGCCCGTAGGCGAGACCGCCCACAAAGCACCACCAGACACGGGGGGGGGGGGGGGGGCAGTCGATGGACCTGATACCCCCATGCTGGATAGGACAGACTTCACGACCAAAGCAATGCGTTCCTCCGGCGGGCCCGATACGGAAGCTTCAGTAGCCCTACCCCAAACCAAATTACAATCATACTCACTGATGTGTAGAGGCAGGTTTGATGAAGGGCGACCAGCAGCAGGACCGGTAGGACATCCGATGCCGGAACAGCCATGGAAGGCAGGGGTCCGGGACGACCATCACCTGGAGGAACAGAAGAGGAGGCAGGACCTTGCTGATAGATGGCAAGGTCCAGGGGAGGGGGTCCGACCACCGACCCTGAAGAGTCCGAATGGCTAAGAACCGCGGCTGGACAACCACAAGACCGTCTGCAGGCACCATGAGATTGACCCGGGGCGGGTGGGGCCGCCAGCCCGAGCCTGGGGAAGGGGCCTCCCGCCCTGCCGGGCGCCGGAAGACCAGGCTGCAGCATGGAGACAAGTGGCCCCCGGGGACCCCCCGCCCAGTCGGACGCAGGGAGGTACCTACGAATCGGAGAGGGAAGGGATGTTGGGGCAGAACAAACACCACCCGCCCTGCCGGGCGCAGGGAGGTGCTGATGAGCACAGAGCGTCGGAGGCGGGTGGCGTGCCGATGCGGAAAAAACGCCGTCCACCCCGCTGGGCGCGGGGAGCCCATGAAACAGATCGCGAGAACCGCGCCGACCGCCCACCCATCCGGGTGCAGGGGAACAAGGTGCCAGGAACCCAGGCTGGTGAGCCGTGGGTGACGACAGGGAATCTCCCGCCCAGCAGGGCGCAGAGAGATTTCGCGCGGGCCAATGCAGCGCATTCATGTACGCGTGCGCGGACGAGACCCCAGCCCCGCTATGCGCAAGGGGGTCGAGGACCGACACGTTTGATTGGGAGGCAGACCCACCGCCCCGCAGGGCGCAGGGAGATTCAAGGGAGGCAGCACAGGGGTAATGGAAGCAGTGTGTTCACATAAATCACCCGCCCTGTCGGGCGCAGGGAGATCGGTTACATAATGCTGGGGTAAAAGAGTGGGCATGAATGACTCTCCCGCCCTGCAGGGGGCAGGCAGGGTTATGTCATGCCGCACTCTGATTGATGTGTGCTTCCCCTCATGTACATCTCCCGCCCAGCCGGGCGCAGGGAGAAGAGGATCCACCGGGGGCAGTGTAGCTGGCGCCAAGTCCTCAGCGGAACCGCCGTCCAGGAAGCTAGGGCGGGCGGCCGCCGAGGAGATGCGCACCCGGGCCTTCCCCCTTCTCCCAGAGGACCCCCGTGCCGAAGACTGTGTATCCCCACCGGCCGCCGACACCCCGCCCGCCGCGGGAGCGGGCCCAGGTAAGGCGGCAGGCACTACACAGCCAGGGAGCGCCTCAGCTCCGGCCCGGCCACACAGGATCACACCGCCAGCGGAGGGGGCAGAGCCAGAGACCACCCGAACAGAGTCCTGCGTGGAACGAGGGCTCCGCGAGCGGCCTACACGAGGGGAGACCCGGGCAGCATCAGGCAGGGGGGAGGACCGCCGATCGGGGCCCCGGCGATGACGAGAGGAGGTGCCGCGCTTTCTAGCTGAAGGAGCGCTGGCACACAGGGCATCAGGGGAGCAGGGGTCGTAGGATTGTCCTGCAGAGGCCCTGGAGGAACTGGGGCTCAGCCGAGAAGGCGGGCGGACCCGTCTCCGGGCCCTGGGCTCCACAAGAGGTTCCGCAGGCAGAGGAGGGGGGGGGGGTGAGGGGCAGGAGGAACAGTCCCAGGGGAAAGGAGAGAAAACAGCCAGTCAGCCTGACCTTGAAGAGCCAGCTCACGGACCTTGGCCAAAAGGAGCTCGGTGTCCATGGCTGGAGGCACAGGGTCACAGGGTCAGGGCACAGGGTCACAGCTCTTCCAACGGATCTTCCAGAAGGATCCAGAATTTCTGGGCGCGGCACTTTTGTTGAGCTCAGGCCCAGCCCCACCCACACCCCCACCAATCTTTAATGACCCTCTGGTCACTTTGACCCGCCCTGGACATGCCCCCAACAGTCAGGGCTCTCTTTCCCTATGGGGGTCAAGAGGCCTTCATAGGCAGTACCGCTAGGTGCCTGCATATCAGCTCCTTTTTCTTATTTAGTGTCTCGGGATGCCCTGAATGCTAACATGCATTGCCATCCAATTGTTGACAAGATTCCCAGTAATTCTATATTAGTGAATATAGTGATGCTTCAGAGGGGTTGGAGTCAGGCTCTCAACTAGGAATTCAGGCCATTAATTGCATTTCAGTGAGCTTAGGAGTTCGAGACATTGGGAAACTGAGTTAAAAAATGGTCCTGATGTGCAGGTATCTGGGGAACCTGCTTTGTGCTACAATCTGAATTTCAGGTGTTTTTACATAATAGTCTTTATTATCAGTACATTTCATTTACAGGCTGAATGTTCTGTAACGCTGATTATAATGGAATGTAGTGAAGTGAGTAGATTGAAATATGGAGGATCAGCTCGATGATCATTATTGGCAAAGGACTTTAGTGCAACTGAGGGTTGGAGCAGACTATTACAGGCAGCAGTGGTTGACCAGATGACGTCTGTGAAAAAACTGACTATTCTGTGAGTATCAATCCCCTGTCTCCCGAGGCAGAGTTCACTGATTCCTCCAGTGTACTGCACTGATATGGAGTCAGTTGGCAGAACCACTGAGCTCTGCAGAAAACACAGATCAAAACTTTCAAAAGTATCGATTTCAGAAAAAACGTCACCTGGCTGTTTCTATTAATTATTCAGAGCATTCTGAAACGTAAGTGGCAGGAGAAGTAAATATTCACATTCCTTTTTTTACAGGGGACAAAATAATTTGAGTTAAAAAATCACTGACAGGGTCACTTTGACATGAGGTATTAGTATACTAAATTGAATTGAGGGATTTGGTTTACTTAAAAAAAAAAAAAAACACCAAAGTTTATATGGGGTTATCACAAGTTTTTTAGGCCTGGTAATACAACTATGCCAGTCCGAGCCTGTGTTTTTTAACTTAGCACTGCTATAATTAAAGGGTAATTCCACTTTTGTGGGAAAATAATATAGTACATTAAGAAAAAATATTATAGCATATATAATTGTGACACAGACCATGTTGTAATTTTATGTTATTAAAAATGTCCTTTCCTTTTCAATCTGCAGTGCTATAATTCTTTGTAAAATTCAATGCAATATGGAATGCAATTTTCCCACAATTGTGCACTAGAATACAAGTCAGATTTTAGGTATCCTCTGCAACCAAAAATCATTTTTGGTGAGCTGCATCTAAGGTGTCAATCACTTCTAAAGGGATGCAGACCTCGCAGCTTTCCTCATTAGAGCACTGCAAGTACATCCACTGATGAGTAATGAAAGAGTTACTCCCAATCAGAATCAGTATCCAAAAGATATAGAAGAACAAACAGCTTTTTCTTCAGAGCAGAAACAGGTAGAAATCCCCAACAAAATTTGTTAAAATCCCTACAATATATTGATCACCAAGGGCGATTGCGTTTTCTTTTTTTCACAACAGAAGTGGAGTTATTTTTTAATTCAGCAACCTCAAACTCTTGGAACTTTTCATGTAGGTGTTCCAGGCCATAGGGAAATAAATAAAGGAGCATTTTGCCCATTACACATTATCAAAACCCCAAAACACATTGGCAATGACTGCAACATTCAAATAAAGCCTCTTTGAATTAAAATGTTGTAAGAAACATTCAACCACCTATCTCTATATAAGGCTTTGCCCCTCTAGATTCGGGTAGACCGCTCACCATTTACTGCACCATAGTTTCTTTATCATTTATTGAGGCACATAGGGCTATAGCAATTTATAGACTTCAGTAGGCTCTAATAGGTGTCAAATAAGGTGACCTGCGAGCGCCATGCTGGACGATCGCAGGTCACTCAGCTGTAAGAAGAGTGAATATTCATTCGCTTTTCTATCACTAATCCTCATCTCCGCCAATCAGGTGCTTGGATCTGTTATCCGTCACCTGATTGGCTGAGATGACAGGCGCTGTGATTGGATGCCTTTCAGGTGTCCAATCATAGCAGAGGACGGGAAGAGAGAATGGGAGAAGACATTGAGGAGCTGTCCCACCGAGACAGGGTAAGTACAGATGGGGGCACACTGGCAGCATTTTATATGGCACAGTGGCTGCGTTTGATGGGGCACAGTGAGGCTTCATTTGATAGGGGGACAGTGAGGATGCATTTGATGGGCACAGTGAGGCTGCATTTGATGGGCACAGTGAGGGTGCATTTGATGGGCACAGTGAGGGTGCATTTGATGGGCACAGTGAGGGTGCATTTGATGGGGCACAGTGAGGCTGCATTTGATGGGGCACAGTGAGGCTGCATTTGATGGGGCACAGTTAGGCTGCATTTGATGGGGCACAGTGAGGCTGCATTTGATGGGGCACAGTGAGGCTGCATTTGATGGACACAGTGGCTGCATATGATGGGCACAGTGGTTGCATTCAATGCTGCACAGTGGCTGCATTTGATGGGGCACAGTGGCTGCATAAGATGGGCACAGTGGCTGCATAACATGGGCACAGTGGGAGCATGTGATGGCACAGTGAGAGCATTTGATATGGCACAGTGGCTGCATTTGATGGGCACTGTGGCCTGCGTTTGATGGGCACAGTGGCTGTGTTTGATGGTACAGTGGCGGCAATTTATGGGCACAGTGGCTGCGTTTGATGGTACAGTGGCAAAAATTGATGGGCACAGTGGCAGCAATTTATGGGCACAGTGGTTGCGATTGATGGTACAGTGAGGCTGCAATTGATTAAAAATTTGAGCTACAGCTGCCACTGGGTTAGACGCTTTCTCTTCAGCTTTGCTGAGGAAAACTGTATCTGGGCACAGCCTCCCAGGCAGCACCAAGGATTCACCTGCCTGGATAGCTGCTGATTAGAGACCAGCTCAAGCAGCCTAACTTGATTTAATTCAGTTAATTGAGTGTTCAGCCCTGTCCAGCCAAAGCCTGCCATAGACTTTGAAAGACTGAAGGCAGCAGGGCTGGATGCTGCACCTATCCCATCCAGGTACAATGTCTGTGTGCAAGGAGCTTGATAGGCATCATAAATAAATAGCAAAAAAATCTAGCAGAATACACATGGATATATCTGTTCTAATCTGAAATGAAAGAATGATTCTGTTAAAACACATGGTGACAGCTAGTGTTTGTGTGTGTAACGGGTTGACTGCAGAGTTAATCAACCCCCAGTGATGATCACTGCTGACACTAAGGCCTGGTTCACAACTATGCATTTTTTAGTGTGTTTTCAGTTTTACAGAAACATGCTACAGTCCATTTAACATGGTTTCCTATGGATGTAGTTCACATCTATGCATTTTATGGAAAGGGCCAGGGACTTTTTTCTGGTTTTTGGTTCCATAGACTTCAATGGATCAAAAGAATGTATTGAAAAACGCAAAATGCACCTGCAATATGCAAATTGCAACCTACATAGGTGTGAATCAAGCCTTAGGCTACACTGACACCTAAGCATTCCAGGAACATGGACAGAAATGCATGAAAAATGCGGCAAAGTACACAATGATAAGAAAATTTGAAGGAAGGCTTAGATCAAAAAACGCATGGATTTAATGATTTAAAAAAAGTGTAAACATCATTCAGGATGTGTACAGTAAAATGTGATCACAAAAGATTTGTAAAATAGGTGCAGTGTGCAGAGCTTAGCAGGCAAGAATCCGATGCGTTTCGTCCTATGGGACTTTGACTGTTTTAGGAATACTGGAACATTATCACCTATGTTTTTGAGATTCACTTGATACTCATGTCATCACGGGCCATTCCTGAGGAGTACATCATGACACTCATCATTGATGGACATTATATTGTGTTAATATGTATTATGGTTGATTTAATTATTTACTGATATAACACTTTATTTTGGTATATTGTCTATATATATATTTTTTTATTTTATTTTGTCACTTTGCTTATATGGAGTCACTTGACCTTCAGGTGTCATTGAATTAAGGTTACCATTATTAGCACTGGATGTACCTAAAACATTACAGCATAATTGCTGTTGGGCAAGGCCACCCATCACTGAGTTTACACCTGGGGTATATTTGCACTTATAGCACTGCACTTTTTTTATCACATTTCTATTTACAATTAGTCTTATTGTTGGCGCTGGCAGCTTATTTTTTTCACTAGTAGAGCAGTAATTTTTCTTTATAACTAGTTACACTTTGTGACACGCATTATTGCAGCTTCTTGATACACATATCTTTTCTCCATCTTACAAATAGAATGGATGTTTTTAAATACAGAACAACCCATTCCTTTAACATAGACCATGTATTTGTCACTCTAAATGTAGATATGGAATTAGGTGGTCTTTTTATGAGACTAAAAAATCTTATGGTAACCAAACTATATTTGGAATGGGACATAGCATTCATAGTTACATAGTTAGTCAGGTTGAAAAAAGACAAAAGTCCATCCAGTTCAACAACAAAAAAAAAATAATAATATCATACAATCCCATATACCCAATTCTATACCCACAGTTGATCCAGAGGAAGGCAAAAAACCCCAGCAGAGCATGATCCAATTTTCTAAAGCCGGGGAAAAAAAACTCCTTCCTGATCCCCGAGAGGCGATCGGATTTTCCCTGGATCAACTTTACCTATAAATGTTGGTACCCAGTTATATTCTGTACATTTAGGAAATAATCCAGGCCTTTCTTAAAGCAATCTACTGAGCTGGCCAGAACCACCTCTGCAGGGAGTCTATTCCACATTTTTACAGCTCTTACTGTGAAGAAACCTTTCCGTATTTGGAGATGAAATCTCTTTTCCTCTAGACCTAAAGAGTGTCCTCTTTGTTGACTGTAAAGTGAATAACTCAACACCAAGTTCACTATATGGACCCCTTATATATTTGTACATGTTGATCATATCCCCCCTTAATCTCCTCTTATCAAGAGTGAATAAATTCAGTTCCTCTAATCTTTCCTCATAGCTGAACTCCTCCATGCTTCTTATCAGCTTGGTTGCCCTTCTCTGCACTTTCTCCAGTTCCCCAATATCCTTTTTGCGAACTGGTGCCCAAAACTGAACTGCATATTCCAGATGAGGTCTTACTAATGATTTGAACAATATTCTAAGGAATGCATGGTCCCTAGAGGCCTACGATGGGATATACATCCTCAACAAGGAGACTCTGAAACAGAACCATGGTTCCACTACTTCAATGGAGCAGGGATCAATTTTCTTAGTTTCCTGACTAAAAAAGAAAAGGATTAGACTAACGATAATTGACAAAGAATATAAAGATCTCAGAGAGAAACTTCTCCCACATAAAACAACATCTGAATATATTTTCCTTTCAACCAATCTAAAAAATCATTTGGAGAAGGAAGAAAGGGAACAGAGAACAAAAAACAGAAAAAAATACACTAGAGACGTCAATGATTATAAATCTAACATGGTCTTTAGTTGGTAAAAGAGGGAAGATACACCTTCAGATGTCGGTGTAGAATCATCACAAATGGAGACATCCATTCCCTCTACATCGACGAATGAATGTAGGCCAGTACCATATCCCACTCAGCTTTTCAAATTGGGTAGGGTAGATCATCCAACTATCCCGGGTGGGCCTACGAATAGACAACCTAGTGTCCATACTCTTAGTCACTACTACAGAGGGACAAAGTACAACTACTGGCTCCCTGTATACCTGTATTATATTATTTCCCAAAAGTCCATAAGGATGCCGTACACCCCCGGTCGTCCTATTGTTAGCAAAATCAATTCCGTTACATCTCGTATAGGACGTTATATTGATTTCCATTTCCAACCTTTGGTGAAATCCATTCCCTCTTATCTCAAGGACACTAGAGATACCATCAGCCTCTTGGAACAAGTAGATTACTGTGACCGCAATTTTTTAGTCACAGCGGATGTTGCAGCCCTATACACTTGTATACAACATAAGCTTGGGCTCTCTGCTGTAAACTACTATCTAGCCAAAGCGATAAGATCCCTATAGTCCAACGGGGGTATATTATTGAGCTTCCTAAATACGCAACAACACACAATTATTTCTGGTTTAACGTCCAGTTTCACTTGCAACAAAAGGGAGTGGCCATGGGGGCCAAATTTGCCCCCAGTTTGGCCAATCTTTTTATGGCCCAATGGGAGGAGGATGTCCTCTATGCCCTTAATAGACCTGAATTGGTACTTTGGGCTAGATATATAGATGACATCCTCCTCCTGTGGAAGGGGGATGAAGACACCCTGCGGGATTTCATGACCATCCTGAATGATAATGAGAGAGGCATTGTATTGAGTTATGAGGCTAGTTTTACTACTATACTGTACATTTTTTAGATCTAGAAATATCTATTATAGATCACCAACTGGTCACTAGGACTTTTTTTTAAACCTACCGATAGTTGCCACCATAATTCATGGTTGAAGTCAGTTCCACATAGCCAACTATTGCGCATTAGGCGCATTGCATGAATATATCAGGCTTTCACCACCAGGCCATAATCCTTAAGTCTAGGTTTGTAGAGAAGATGAGGAGATTAGTAAAGTGTCTTTGTTGGCTAAGAGTACATTAAAAACAGAACAACCAAAAACGCATACAGGACAGAAAGTTCAGGTGGTCCTTTGTGACTGAGTTTTCTGTACAACATAAACAAGAAAAAGATATTTTTAACGGTCATTGGAAGGTGCTCAAAAATGATCGAGTGCTGGGTCCCGCACTTCCAGATCGTGCAGGAGTCATTTATAGGGCAGCACCGCCTCTGAGTGGACAGATTGCCCTGAATGTCATTGATTCCCCGATAAGAGCTTTGTTTTTTCATAATCTTAAAGGGTACCATCCCTGTCGTAAATGTAATGGATGTATGCATAATACATGTGGCAGGAGGAAATCTGAGTCCTTTGTGTCTTCTGCTACTTTTAAAACATTAGAGATGAAACACTTTACCACCTGTGCTACCCAATATATCGTTTATCTAATAACTTGCCCTTGCAAGAAGCAGTACGTTGGACGAACTATCAGATCTTTCTCTGTGAGGGTGAATGAACACATTGCCACCAATAAAAAAGGCTGCATCAATCACAGTGTACCTATGCACTATCTTCATGATTACAACAAGAATCCATTAGGTACCACATTTCAGATTATAGACAAATTTGTCCCTCAATGGACAGGAGATTCTTCCTTTATGGGGGGTATCACGTCTGTAAACATTCTGGATTTACCAGCTTAAATCATATTCGCCTTTTGGGATGAATATTGATTGGGACATAAATGCCTATATGGTTGTTAAGTTTTTGATGGTCTATTTTTCTTTAATTTGTTCCTATTTATATATATGTTTTATTTCCAATGATATTCATGTTTTACATTATTTTGACTTGATGGATACTGTATTTGCTCTGTTTTTATCTATGACCTCTTACTGTCGTATAAGGTCAGTTTAGATATTATGTATATACATAATTGGGTCTTGGACTTTGTGGTGTGATCATTTGCATGGTTAGTGATGTTTAACATACCCACACTTGATTTCAGCACAGTGGTGTGTGATCATTTGTGACTGTGTAATCTGCCTTCCTGAGCCATCAGTGTGTTTTGACATGCATGGGTGGGGCTTTGATGTGGTGTGTTACGATGCTGCGGGCATTGTCGCGCTACACCTTGCTGTGTGTCCTCTGACGTGTCGGGGGGTCATGGATCACAGCCACGAGGCTTGGACATTCGATCACAAAGTCGCTGAGGTAACTTCGTGATCCCATGGTGGCGGTGAGGTTATTCTCACGCTACGCATCCGCGATTGGTTAGCGGAGGTGAGAAGTGCACGTCGGAGATCGCGATGACATGATCCTGACGCTACGCTCCCGTGATGGTCCCTTATTTAGCCTGTAATTACGGTTAATTCATTTTTATTTAGTTTATTATATAAAACGCAGTGTGGATGAGCGGCTTATACAGTGTCATCTTAAGAGCATTATAGGCCCCCGGGCAATACAGTGCACTGGGGCCCTGTCTACACAATCACGCACCATTGCCCATCAAATGCAGCCTCACTGTGTCCATGAATGCAGCTTCATTGTGCCCACTATTGCAGCCTCACTGTGCCCGTGAATGCAGCTTCATTGTGCCCACTATTGCAGCCTCACTGTGCCCGTGAATGCAGCCTCACTGTGCCCTCCATTGCAGCCTCACTGTGCCCATGAATGCAGCCTCACTGTACCCATCATTGCAGCCTCACTGTGCCCACCATTGCAGCCTAACTGTACCCATGAATGCAGCCTTACTGTGCCCACCATTGCAGCTTCACTGTGCCCACCATTGCACCCTCACTGTGCCCACCATTACAGCCTTACTGTGTCCATGAATGCAGCCTCACTGTGCGAATTAATACAGACTCACCATTGCCTGGTAACACACAAACACAGCTGGCATCTCCTCCTGTGTATCACGGAGCTGGCTGGGTCTGTGTTCGGCAGCCTCGCTGTAACAAGATCCCGCCCCCTTAGACTGACTCGTGTGCTAGGCGGAACCAGGGGCATTGCTAGGTGTGAAAAAGACCAAGGGCTTCAGCCCGAAGTCCAAGGCCAGCAGCGGCAGGTGGGGGGGGCGGGGTGGTTAGGCTCACTTGCTGGTTGTTGCCTGGCTCACCAGTGCCCATCCATGCTGACCACTAAACTGACCTACCAGACCCCTTCACTACTGATCCCCCCTGACACATACACTGATCCCTCTCCTGACACACTCATCCCCCCTGACACCTACACTGATCCCCCCTGACACATACAGTGATCCGCCCCTGACATATACACTGATCCCCCCCTGACACATACACTGATCCCCCCCTGACGCATACATTGATCCCCCCCTGACATATACACTGATCCCCCCTGACACATACACTGATCCCTCTCCTGACACATACACTGATCCCCCTCCTGACACATACACTGATCCCCCTCCTGACACATACACTGATCCCCCTCCTGACACATACACTGATCCCCCTCCTGACACATACACTGATCCCCCTCCTGACACATACACTTATCCCCCTCCTGACACATACACTTATCCCCCTCCTGACACATACACTTATCCCCCTCCTGACACATACACTTATCCCCCTCCTGACACATACACTAATCCCCCTCCTGACACATACACTAATTCCCCCCCTGACACATACACTAATCCCCCCCCCCCCCCGACACATACACTGATCCCCCTGACACATATACTGATCCCCCCTGACACCCTCTTCCTTTCACAGTCCCCTCCTTTCTGGTATCCCAGTCCCCTTTACAGACACCTTTCTTTGCAACAAACACAGTTCCCTTTATGTCAGTGCCCCCTCCCTTACCTTACACAGCAGGGAGAAGACAGAGGATGCAGCATGTCCGAGCAGAAGACGGGAGCTGTTCAACTTTCCATGTAACAGACAGACGATTGGTTGCTAGGACCGCCACTAACAACAAATCACAGGCTTTTTAACTTATTGTAAGGATGAAAGCGGCGGTGGGGGAAGGAGGAGTTACACAGGAGAGAAGAGGACACCCAGGAAGGATGTTCAACAGGTTCACTGTTGTCACCCTGCATATGCACTCCACCTGCCATGCACACCCTCCAGCAGCAATACTCTGCAGCATGCACTGGAACCGTGCACATGCAGTAGTTGCAATGGGTCCCGCCACCTTCCTCCCCAGCCAGCAGTCACAGTGTATACAGGCAGTTTTTTATGTACTGGACACAGGGGCGGATCCAGAGCCTAGTCTCGGTAGGGGCACTGCCAGAAAATAAGATTTTTTGCAGGCTATTTATCAGGGAAATGGCTGGTGTTGGCGCTTCAATCATCATGGCACCATGGTTGTTATGGTGTCAGGATGATTGTATCGCATTATTTCTATTATTACATTGTAATATAAAATGAAATAGTTCAACTCACCATAATGCAGAATCAGTGGGAGCCCCAATTGTGTCACTTGCCACGTCACCTGTCACACGTTGCGGATTGTCCACTTGCCACATGTTGTGGATTGTCACTTGCCACTTCACCTGCCACAAGTTTCAGATTGTCCACTTGCCACTTCACCTGCCACACGTTGCGGATTGTCCACCTGCCACGTCACCTGCCACACGTTACGGATTGTCCACCTGCCACGTCACCTGCCACACGTTACGGATTGTCCACTTGCCATGTCACCTGCCACAAGTTGCAGATTGTCACTTGCCACGTCACCTGCCAGAAGTTGCAGATTGTCACTTGCCACGCCACCTGCCACAAGTTACGGATTGTCATTTGTCACACGTTGCGGATTGTCACTCGCCACGTCACCTGCCACAAGTTGCAGATTTTCACTTGCCACACGTTGGGGATTGTCACTTGCCACATCACCTGCCACAAGTTGCAGATTGTCACTTGCCACGTAAACTGCCACAAGGTGCAGATTGTCACTTGCCATGCCACCTGCCACCTGCCAAGTTACGGATTGTCATTTGCCACACGTGGATTGTCACTTGGCATGTCACTCTGCAGACTGCAAGGTGGAGAAGATAGAGGAAGGAGGTGGGTGGAGCCAACACTCACTCAGAGAAGGAAGAATGCTGGCGCTCTGCCACTGACAGTGGATGCTGGACATTTTAACTAGTCTGTCTAAACTGCAGCATTAACTGTTCCCCTATTTGAGGCTCCTGTCACGTCAGCTCTGAGACTCACTGACGGCCCAGGCACTAGCAACTAGTGCAGGGAAGAGGCTCCACCCACCACCTCCTGGTCAGTGCGGCGCAGCGGCTTAATAACATTAGACGAGTCTCTCTCTCGGCGCTTCATTATCGGCTGATGTGAGAGAGAGACTCGGGCAGAGACAAGTGATAACATGATATGTCAGTGTGGTACTTTCGGGGAGGGGGCAATAGCCCTGTTTCCCCCTGTGGATCCGCCCCTGTATCCGCATATCGGTATCGGGGCGTGTGGGCCGCAGTGAGTGCCGCCTATCCCCGACATCAGTGCTTAGATTTGACAGCTCTACTCTCACTGCGGCCGCTTGCCCACCAATCACTGGATGTTTACACTCGGGGGAAGTGGGGCCCCCGGGCAACTGCCCAGCGTGCCCATGCGAAAAGACGGCCCTGGGCTTATACCCCAGTCGAGGTCCCATAGGATGAAATGCGCGGGGTTCTTGCCTGCTACGCTCTACACACTGCGCCTGTTTTACAAATCTTTTGTGATCACATTTTAATGTACACATCCTGAACGATGTTTGCACTTTTTTTATATCATTGAATCCGTACGTTGTTTGATCTACGCCATGTGGAAGCCTTCCTTTTTTCTTTTTATGATCACCTTTTACCCACTGCTGGAGGAAAACCTTAAAGATAGTGCACAGATCAGGAGATTGTGATCACCTTCCTGCTTCCGGTTTGGCCTGCTCACCCCATCGCTGAGAGTGTGTGTCTGTAGCTTTCAACCATCGGAGATCGTGGCCTGAGATCTGGGTTTCCATACATGCTTATTTGACCCACCGCCGCTGGCGTGTGTGTCGACGTCTTATGGTAAGAGTACCTACCCCTTCCTTGGGTGGTGGAAGCACAGTCCTGGGTGTTTTAGGAATACTGGAACATTACCACCTATGTGTTTGTGATTCATTTGATACTCATGTCATCATGGGCCATTCCTGAGGAGTACATCATGACACTCATCATTGATGGACTTTATATTGTGTTAATATGTATTAAGGTTGATTTAATTATTCACTGATATAACACCTTATTTTGGTATATTTTCTATATATATATTTTTTTTTTTATTTTGTCACTTATATGGAGTCACTTGACCCTCAGGTGTTATTGAATTAAGGTTACTATTATTAGCACTGGATTTACCGATTAGTGCACATTTTTTATCTAAAACATTACAGCACAATTGCTGTTGTGCACGGCCACCCATCAGTCAGTTTACACCTGGGGTATATAAGTGTAGCACTGACCCCCGAAGGAGCGGCTGAATTTTTCTGGGCTTACCGATTACCTCCACCAGCTCGTAACTCGTTGTCCTTGTCTAGGGGTTCCCAAGGTTGATGGCCCAGTAACTGTAGAGACCGACACTTAAATTCCTTTTTAGGATTTTTATTTTGCTTAAAACAGTTGAACAAACTCAGTCTCTAAGTTGGGAATAGAGGGTATAAAAATAAAGTTTAGCTCAGGTGCTTGGAACTGCTGACTTCAATAAAAGTCTCTCTCTCTCTGTACATAATCCAGGGAATAGCCACTCACAACTGGATTCTTTAACGGTTGGATAAATCCTTGAGCTTGGATCTAGCAGCCAACAAGTAATTCTAGCTTTGCAAAGTCTCTCACAAAGACTTGGTTGAAAAACTTAGTTGTAACCGGAAGGTAAAGGTAGGAACTTTTCTTACTGTACCAGAATCTTTCAGCCGGTCCGGCGATACCATAAGAAATTGTGGATTCAATCAATGTCAATGGCAGCTCAGCTTCCAGGCTCTTACCGAGCAGCCAGCCTCGTGCGTGGCTCTCTTACTGAAGAGTCCTCCCCTGGTTGCATGTAGAGTTGCTGGGCCTCTCCAAACCTGAGATGGCATCGGAACACTTTAGAATCCTCCTTCCAGTTACTGCGCCTCGGACTAGCCAGTTCCAAGGCTCGGAAACAGATGGATCCGCACCCCAGGCGGGGACCGAAACCCCGAACCACGTGACTTCAGCACCTTAATTAAGTACCCTCTCCCAGAATACACAGCGAGACAAACGCGCCCGCTGATTGGCTCCGAGAAGAGATTGGTACCCAATGCGTCCAACCAGACTGCGTTGTAAGGCCTCTCACACCCCACCTTTGACCAGGCAGAACCTCAATACAGGAAAGAATTGGGAGAGAAACTGCGCTATGGGTTCTAACAAAGCAAATAAGCCAAACACTTTCTAGAGGTTAAATTATTAACCAAAAGGGCAGCAGCAACTATACCGTGTACAACAGTGATACATTTTTAGGAAAGCAAAAAGCTGCGCGTACCAATAAACATGTAATACCTTGATATGTGAGAACTCACTTTAACTAAAACCCCTTGTGACGGGGAACAAATGCTTAAAATAAATGCCGATATAGTATCTAGTCAATCTAATGCCGCGTACACACGTACGGACTTTTGCCGGTGGACCTAAGTCCAGCGGACAATCCGCTGGACTTTGCAGCTGGGTCCGCTGGACTAAAAAGCGAACGGACTTGACCACACACGATCACGCAAAAAGTCCGGCGGTTCACGCGATGACGTACAGCACGTACGACGGGACTAGAAAAAGGAAGCTCAAGATCCCAAACGACACCCTTTGGGCACCGTCAGCTAATCTCGTGTGTATCGCGTGTTAGTTGACGTTTGGTTAGAGACGATTCGCGCTTCTCAGACTTCTGCTTAATTCGCTCGTTTTCTGCCGTTCAGTTTGTGCTTGTGAGGTTTGTATCTGTCTTTCAGTGCGTGTGGATCAGTTCCTACCTGTTCTCAGGCCGTTCTGGTCCGCTCGTCCTTGTTTTTCAGGTCGTTCTTCATAGGCCTTGCTGTTCTTCAGTGCGTTCGGTTAAGTTGTTTGTTTGATCAGCTGACTGTTTTGAAGCCATGGAGTGTGGACGTACTCGGGAACGAGTTCGTGCTGTGCAGGGGCTCGGTGTTGCGGTTAACACCTTGGCCCGAGCCCAGTCCATGAACAGGGTGAGGAGGAGTTCATGGACCAAGAATTGGTTGCGCCAGCGTGACCAATTCTCGCACATGCCTTTGCTCCGTGAGATCCGTGAGAATAATCCTGATGATTTCAGGAATTATCTCAGGATGACGGACCCCATTTTTCACCGTCTGTTGGCTTCGCTGTCCCCTTATATTAGCAGGCAGAATACCTGCATGCGGCAAGCCATCACTGCGGAACAGAGGCTAGTCGCCACGTTGCGTTACTTGGCGACGGGGAGAAGCTTGCAGGACCTCAAGTTCACGACAGGCATCTCCACCAGGCTCATTATTCCAGAGACCTGTTCTGCTATTATCCACGTCCTGCAGGAGGAATACATTAAGGTAAGTTTTCTCTTTTCAAATTACCTATGTCTTGTATGTTTGCTAATGTAGTGCATCAATGTCATCATTAGCTAATTACCATGATAGGGCTATTCTATGAATGTCCCCTATTCCTGTTTTTGTTTTTTTATTTTTTTTTGTATAGTATTTTATGGTTGACTTATCGAAATTGCTTTAAGAATGTATTATTTAGTGGGTCACATGCATATTTGCTTGCACCAACCTCCCCAGCATGGAATCTTGGCCCCCTAAACACCCCTAGCCTAGTCACTTTATTTGGTTAAAAATGTATCTTACCAGCTCCATTGTACTGCTTTACTCACCCCCCCTTTCACCCCCCTTGCCCCTCATTTTTAAATTGATTGCATGTGGTTTTTGGTCAGCTTTTAATTACCCCGCCCCCCCACACACACACCCTGTTTAATTGATTGCATGTGGTTTTTGGTCAGCTTCTAATTAACCCCCCCCCCTCCACACACACCCTGTTTAATTGATTGCATGTGGTTTTTGGTCAGCTTGTAATTAACCCCCCCCCCACACACACCCTGTTTAATTGATTGCATGTGGTTTTTGGTCAGCTTGTAATTACCCCCCCCCCCCCACACACCCTGTTTAATTGATTGCATGTGGTTTTTGGTCAGCTTCTAATTAACCCCCCCCCCTCCACACACACCCTGTTTAATTGATTGCATGTGGTTTTTGGTCAGCTTCTAATTAACCCCCCCTCCACACACACCCTGTTTAATTGATTGCATGTGTATTGTGTGACCTTACAATTAATTACTCCCCACCCACATCCCCATTATTATCTTCTCTGGGCCATCAGAGGGGTCATCAATCAGAGATTTGTCCCTTATCCTTAATCTTTTTGCTTTATTTCAAGGACTAACAAAATAAATACATATGTTGTTCCAAATTGTTTGTTAATTTCTTGGATTTAGTTTGGTGTTTTGCCTTGTTTTTAATTAGAATTGTATCTTTCTGTTTGACTTCACAGTGTCCTTCCACGCCACAGGAATGGCAGACTGTGGCTTCCCAGTTTGCTGCCCGTTGGGACTTTCCCAACTGCGGAGGGGCGATTGACGGGAAACATGTCCGAATTGTGCCCCCACCCCATTCGGGGTCTTACTATTGGAATTATAAGGGGTTCCATAGTATAGTGTTGATGGCGGTGGTGTCGGCACAATATGAGTTTCTTTATGTGGATGTGGGGAAAAACGGCCGGATGTCGGATGGAGGAGTCTTCAACCAGACGGAGTTCGGCCATCGTCTCCAGACTGGTGGCCTGGAGCTGCCACCAGATGAAGAGAATGTGGAGGGACTCCCCTTTGTTTTCATAGCCGACGAGGCGTTCGGTCTGGGTGACCACCTGATGAGGCCATTTCCCCAAAGATCCCTCACCCCTGAGAGGAGGATTTTTAATTTTCGGTTGGCCAGAGCAAGAAGGGTTGTTGAAAATGCCTTCGGAATTATGGCCAACCGTTTCAGATTGCTCTTAACGTCGATACATCTGGCAGAGTACAAACTCAATACAATTATTCTCGCATGCTGTATAATGCACAATTATCTGCGGAAACATTCTGCCAGCTACACCGTACCTATTGGGCCTGAGGCCAGAGTGGAGGGCGAGATGACAGGGCTGGATAATCGCCGTCTTGGCTTGGCCCCACAATCAGCACAGCAAGTGCGGGAGCGATATTTAAATTATTTTAATGGTAGGGGGGCCATTGCAATGGCAGCAGACCCTTAAAACATACTTTATTTTTAAATAATAAATCCATTGATTTCTGTTTCAAATATTTGTTTTTTCGTATTGTTTTGCTTTTATTTTTGGCTGTTTTATATGTTGTCCTAGTGCACTTATTAATAGTGCCAAACTTGTTTTGCGTTTAGTAAATAAGCCCCTTTGTCAATGAACCACAACATTTTTTGGTCAAACTGGTAGTATTTAAAAAGAAGAAGCCACACATATTGTTTAATTTGTGCAAACATTTTTTTTTATTATAGTGCACATCCAAACCTTTTTTTTTTTTTGTTTTTTTTGTTGATTTCTTCTCTTTTTTTTTTGTTATTTTTGGTAATATTTTATTTATTTTTTTCACAACAGATTTGTTGTTTTTTTTTTTTTTGGTAATTTTAATCTTTTTTTGGTATTTTTCTCACAACATATTATTTTTTTTTTTAATTTTTTTTTTAACCAAACATAAAAACATGGTTTAAAATCTTAAAAATTTTTTTGTTAGCATTCTAAAATATTTACACAATGTAAAAGTAGGGAACTTACAAAGTTCAACAGGTAACCCATGTACAGTAGAAGCCAAATTACTGTGGTTTATTGGGTTTTGGGCCTGCATTTTTTAAGGATATGTGTGTGTTGCTGCCTGTGTGTGGGTGTGTTGCTGCCTGTGTGTGTGTGTTGCTGCCTGTGTGTGGGTGTGTTGCTGCCTGTGTGTGGGTGTGTTGCTGCCTGTGTGTGTGTGTTTCTGCCTGTGTGTGGGTGTGTTGCTGCCTGTGTGTGGGTGTTGCTGCCTGTGTGTGGGTGTGTTGCTGCCTGTGTGTGGGTGTGTTGCTGCCTGTGTGTGGGTGTTGCTGCCTGTGTGTGGGTGTGTTGCTGCCTGTGTGTGGGTGTGTTGTGTAATGTTTTGTTTGAAAAACTGGATGTGCGTTTTTAGTAACATTTGTGTTTTTGGTCTTTTGTATTGCCATTACTAACAAAACAGAAACAAACATGTCAGCAGCACAGTTAAACCCATTTAAGGATCAGGAGTTCATGTCCGAATTTATTGCGCTGTACCGGAAAAATGCCAACCTGTGGCAGGTCAAGAACCCCTTATATGGAAATAGGGATGTCCGGAAGGTAACACTGGGGCCACTTTTGGATTTTGTGAAGACTCAAGTCCCCAACGCAGACATCAAGTTTGTTGAAGCCAGAATTTCTAGTTTGAGGCACATGTACAAGCGGGAGCGCAAGAAGATTGAGGAATCAGTCAGATCAGGAGCAGCAGCAGAGAATGTTTATGTACCCAAGCTGTGGTACTACAACCAACTGGCTTTTCTAGGTGACCAGATGGAACCCAGGCAATCACTGTCCACTCTTCCCTCCACCCTTCCCTCCACTCTTCCCTCCACCCTTCCCTCCACTCTTCCCTCCACCCCAGCTGAGGCTTCCACGGAAGGAGAAGACCCCTCCACCTTGGAGCAGGCTGATGCGCCCAGCTGGAGCCAGGTATATATTTTGTAGCCTAAATAGTGATTGGGTGAATATTAATGATGTCAATGTAAAGATTTGAATTGCTTAGAAACGTATGTTTTTAAGCAGCAATTACATTATGCCGAACCACCTCCACTCCCACTCTCTAAACAGGCCTCTATGTCTTTTCATGGCTTACCGATTACACGCTTCTTGTAGCTTGTCATTCATTGTCTAGGGGTTACCCAGGTTAGTAACCATCAATTGCGGAGACCCATACTCCAAGCACCTTTCATTTGGACATATTTAGGATAATTGGTTAACAACGTTTAAACATTACACAGTGTCTCGGTTTGAAATTGAGGGCATGGGTGAAAAAGCTCAGACACTTCAGAACTGCTGGCAGACCAAGAAAGGTAAGTAAGAAAGGCCAGAGAGTAGCCCCTCACAACTGGACACTTCACTGTTGGATATACCCTTCTCCGCAGATGTAGCAAACAACAAGTGACTTGGAACCAGCAAAGTGTCCGCCACACACTATGTTGTAAGTAAAGGTTGTTTTTTGCAACAGTTCCGAGGTTAGGTTTACCTTTCAGCCGTTGCAGCAAAACAGTAGGGCATGGCAATTCACTAGTGTCCATACATCTTAGCTCATAACAAGCAGCCACACCCACTGCCCTCCTCCGAAGAGCCCCCTCCCCCTTGAGAATCCTCCTTTAATTGCTGGGCCTCAAACTAGCCAGTTCTGAGGCTCGGGAACGGATGGATCCCCACCACAGACAACAAGGGCCTCTGGGGCTGGTCATGGTGACCAGGCTTCCAGGGCCAGCAGACACTCCTGGGCCCAGGAACACTTGTGGGGTTGTTGCGGAACAGAACCAGGAATCTAAAGTGAAGCTCAAGCCTGAACACATGACCTCAGCATCTCAAATCACGCTTCCCAAAATACACAGTGGGGCCAGACGCTCCCACTAATTGTGTCCGAGCAAATGTAACCTCATCGTGTGTACAAGCAGACTGTGTTATGAGCCTGTCACAGGTGCCTCACCTAGAACCAGACAGAACTCCAGCACAGGCCAGACAAACTGATGTCAACGTAAAAATGTGAAACAATTAACACCCTGAACTCAGAATTGGGAAAAAAACAGCAAAAAATTGCGCACACTTCTAAAAAGTGTTGGTGCTACATATCGATACATATATAGTGTATACATACATCCAGTAGTGGCCAAAAATGCCTTATAAAACATTGGTGATCTGCTTGGAAAATGCAGGGGTCCAAATGATAGCCTTTTGGATCTTTTTTTAAATTTATCTGCACGTTCATAAATTTACAATTGTATGATTGAGGAGGCCATAAACCAAAAAACATGTGTTTGATTTTTGATTTTATTTGCACACAGGATGAGCTGACCCAGGATGATGCCGGGACAAGTGGTATGGAGGAGGAGGCCATGACCAGCGAGAGCCAGGAGGTGGCTGGGCCCAGCACGAGCCAGACTGTCAGCCAGACTGTAAGAAGTCTACCTCCACCCCTGCGCTTACCCACAAGAAGGCCCAGGAGGATGAGCATGGTTGAGGAGAAATCACTCAACCTTATTCGGCAGGCGAGTGAGATTCTCCAAAGACCCCCCATTCCAGAAGAGGCCTATGCCACCTACTTGGCCAGCAGGTTGCTGGAAATGGAGAAGGGCCAACGGCACCTGTGCGAGGGCCTATTTTTTGAAGCTCTTAAGGGGGGTTTGAGGGGTCAATTAACTGAATCCACCCGCCTGACACATGAAGGCCCAACAGCAACTACTCCTCCTCCTCCTCCTCCTCCTCCTCCTTCTTCTCCTCCTCCTCCTCCTCCTCCTCCTACCACAAGTCAGCCTCCAAGGAAGCGTGCAGGGAAGACTGCAGGGAAGACTGCAGGGCAGCGTGGTGGGAAGAGTCGGAAGTGATTGCCTGGCTTCAGTCTGGTCTCACAGAAGACACAGGCTGTTGTAGTGCCACAGCTTGGGGACATAGATGTCATCTGCTGCTGTTCCTGGTCTGTGTGATTCCTGGACAATCTTCTTGTGCTCCCTATATTGTATCAAATATGCCCAAGCTTAATTTTTGGCTTCACAAACTTGATGTCTGCCGTGGGGGCAAAAAGTCTTCACCAAATCTCAAAGTGGCTCCAGTGTTGCCTTCCTATTTTGTTTTGCCTTGTTTGTTTAAACCAGAATAAATGGTAATTTAATTTCAAGAAAATAATGATATACGTGCTTGTTATTCAAAAACATAGTTTATTTAGGAGTAGGCAGGTACATGTCTAAATTATATGGAGGGCATTTCCAAAACGCACATTCATTTGACAATACAAGTGTAAAGTGCAACTTCAATGGAACTGCAAGTGCAGTCGCTGGAAAGGTGAGGGTTAAGATCTGAATTAAGGGCAAGCTCTGCTGACTCCACAATTTAATCATGTGTAATACCAAATCCTTTTGCTAACCAACAAATAATAAAATATATCTAAATAGAGATATATATATATATATATGTATATATATATATATATATATAGTTTTTTTTAATTGAGATATATATATATATATATTTTTAATTTGGTGATTTGGATATATATATATATATATATATATATATATATATATATATATATAGATATATATATATAGAGATATAGATAGATATATATACAAATATATATAACTTCACTAAAGAATGCTGAAGAAAAAACGTTCGGGAGGACTCTGCGTGAATATACAAGCAGCAAGGCAAAATCATTCTTCAAGTACGATAACATACAAATTCCGCTGTCAGAAAATATCAAAAAAGAATCAGCAGCGTGACGATTGTGCTAGCTTCAAAACGAAGGCTAGTTTTACCAGACCGAGCGATTCCGTGACATACTTGCTACTGAGCATGCGTCCTTTTTGGTACGCCGGACCATACTACACACGGCGGGATTGTCCGCCGGACTGCCAAGTCCAGCGGATAATTTTAAAACAAAACTTAAAACTTCGGCGCCAAAAAGTCCGCCGGACTTTGGCGCCAAAAAGTCCGCCGGCGCCCACACACGAGGGGATTATCCGTTGGACTTCGGTCCAGCGGATAATCCCGCGGGATAGTCCCTTCGTGTGTATGCGGCATAACGGATCACAATGACCTATATATTGGCATGAAAAAACACCCAGTGATAAACCTGTCAAAGGTAATGGTATCTTAAGTCAACCACATAAAGTGAGGAGTGAAAGCAAATATTAGCTAGATATGCAAAAGCATCCAAAAATGAAATTCATGTGATGATTAAAAGTTCAGGTGGAAATAATAATAATTTAACAAAACAGTCCAATAGGGGGTGCTTGTAATTCGAAAATAGGAAACACTTGAGATCGTATTTTAGAAAGTTCCCAGGAGTGACCATCCAAAGGCGAAATAGCTTTTTCAAGTTGTGTGACTTGCCAGAAGTACCACCACCAGAGAGAATTGGCCGCTTACCAGAGATATGGGACCCTCCATCACAGAGGGTCAAACGAGCATTAAAATGGCTTGTCTGTTAGATTAGCCTCCACTGGTACATCAGTCTCAGCCCCCTGCTTGCTTCAGACACTGGACTCAGAATAGACATCCGGGTCTCCCTCCAGAATGGTGACCACCAATAAGGATAGGTGTATATGTATCCCTCCAGATATCAGCAGGACATATGCGCCATATAAAGGAATTAAAAAACTCCCATAGTGTAATAACGTCACTGTTTATTTAAAAAATAACATAAGAACTTACATTGAGGCAAAAAACGATCAACCAACGATATCCAGTGCACCGGCCGGTTGCACTTAAGGACGAAAGTGATAGATCAGGAAATGCTGCAGCAGATAATAAAGTAGAGGTGGTGACAGTGCATCGCTCGCCCGAATGCGTTTTCGTGATACCTCACGTCGTCTGGGGACAAGAGCGACGCACTGTCTCACCTCTTTTAAATCCATGTTCACCAATGGCGTCCTGCTCCGAGTGCGCATGCGCAGAAAACGTGATGACGCAACATGGCGTCCGACTCGTGATGACGTAGACGGCGGCAAGGCGCCGCCAATCCAGAGCCGCCAACACAATGACGCGTCTAGACTGCGACGCCACGCCGATATGAAGGGACAGTGTCAGCATGCTATGTCAGCGCGCAGTGCCGCTGTCAGGAACAGTGCTATTACCTGGATCGCCTGCTGGTGTCACTGTTTCCTTCGGCATCAAGGGGTGCAGTTCCGGTGGCCACCAGCAGGGGTCTCCCAGCCGATGGACACTGTCAGGAACGGTGCTATAACCTGGATCGCCTGCTGGTGTCACTACTTCCTTCAGCCTCAAAGGGTGCAGTTCCGGTGGCCACCAGCGGGGGTCTCCCTGCAGGTGGACATTCTAGGAATCAAGCTGCACCTGTTGTGGATCTGCTGGGTATATAAGCCTGTCCTTCACTGAGGTTCAGTGCTTCAGTATTCCGTTCTGTAGCCTTGTCTTGCCTGTTCTGTAACCTGATCCTGGACCTGTAACCTGTACCTGCAACCTTACCCTTTATCCGCTTCCTGCCCTGTCCTGGATGTTGTCCCCCTTACCTGGTTCCTGAGACCCGTCCCCTGATTCCTGCCTTGTTGTTCCCTTGCTTCCTGCTTCCCCCTTTGTCTCTCCTCCCTGCCTTGTATATACATGTATATATATATGTTCCATTTCCTTGAGTGTATTGTTAGTTAGTTAGTTAGATTAGGGCTTGGGGGTTTGCTGTGTTATTTGTGTTCTTGCTTGTTTGTGGTTGCTGTGTTCACGTGTGTCTTTATTATTAATAAATATATCTTTATCACTACCTTTTGGAGCCTGATTCCTTTAGTGCAGCCCATCGATCTGTTCACTAGTGTTGGATGCCTGCGTTCAGGCTCCTTTCCTGACAGAATACTGAAGCCATACTAACAGATCGGCTGCACTTGGGAATTGGGTCTGGACACTTGCTATTGTCAAGAAAGATGCAGCTGGAAGATATATTGTATCTTTCACTCCTGGCATTGGAAGAAAGAGATCTTTGTTATCAGACTTTGGGTGACTATACTAGGGAGCAACTACTGGAGTGCATCCGTATAGCCCATGTTTTTGTTGATCAGGGCAGTTTTCTTTTTGAGGACGTGCAGCCCCTGATCCAGATTTGTACCGAGCTGGCCCTGCCCTGTATTCCTGAGGGCCGTGATGATTTCACTCCCCCTTTTGATATGAATCAGGTTGTATCCCTAGTATGGCTTTTTGAAGATGATCCCGACGACTTTTGTGAGCACTACTCTGGCTGTTCCCTACAGGTGATTTCTGAATGCATTGTGTCTGCGCAGTCTTTTGTTAGACAGGGAAACTTGAATCCACAATTTGTACAACCCATACTTTCAGCATGGTCTGGCATGATGCAATTAGCTCCAGCCAAACAAACCACTTCTGCCATCAGATACCAGCCTACCCGAATGTATGTTTCCCCATAACCCATACCAAACCCAGTTTCCACCCAGTACACACTGCCCCCAGCCAAATACTCATATCCAGTTTCTGCTCCCTGTACCTATCCTGCATTTAACCCCCCTGCCTCTTCTCAGTTGCCTACAAATTCACAAAAACGTCCCCCAGCTACTGTTACCTCTTCTCTGCCATATTCCAATCCTCCTTTCCTGTCTGCTGCACCCCCCACCTACAAAGCTTCAGCGACCAAGTCAAAGAAAAAACGAAAGTTCTTCCCAACCAAGACGATCCTGCCAGTAATCCAATCTGCCTGCACACCCACTAATCTGTCCCAGCCTGAAGCGCCAGAGTTCCAGCCGGAAGTGCCAGCAATCCAGCCTGAAGAGCCAGTACTAGCCTTCCAGCCTGACGTTCCAGCCGTCCAGTCTGATGTCCTAGCCTTCCAGCCTGATGTCCCAGCCTTCAAGCCTGATGTCCCAGCCCTTCAGTCTGATGTTCCGGTGCCAGCCTTCCAGTCTGATGTTCCAGCCCTCAAGCCTGATGTCCCAGCCTTCCAGTCTGATGTCCTGGTGCCGGCCTTCCAGCCTGATGTCCTGGTGCCAGCCCTCCAGCCTGACGTTCCAGCCTTCCAGTCTGATGTCCTAGCCTTCCAGCCTGACGTCCCAGCCTTCCAGTCTGATGTCCTGGTGCCGGCCTTCCAGCCTGATGTCTCAGCTTCCCAGTCTGATGTCCTGGTGCCAGCCCTCCAGCTTGACGTCCCAGCCTTCCAGTCTGATGTCCTGGTGCCGGCCTTCCAGCCTGATGTTCCAGCCTTCCAGCCTGACGTCCCAGCCTTCCAGTCTGATGTCCTGGTGCTAGTTTTCCAGTCTGATGACCCGCTGCCAGTTTTCCAGTCTGATGACCCACTGCCAGTTTTGCAGTCTGATGACCCGCTGCCAGTTTTCCAGTCTGATGACCCGCTGCCAGGTTTCCAGTCTGATGACCCGCTGCCAGTTTTCCAGTCTGATGATCCGCTGCCAGTTTTCCAGTCTAATGACCCGCTGCCAGTTTTCCAGTCTGATGATCCGCTGCCAGTTTTCCAGTCTGATGATCCGCTGCCAGTTTTCCAGTCTGATGACCCGCTGCCAGTTTTTCCAGTCTGATGACCCGCTGCCAGTTTTACAGTCTGATGACCCGCTGCCAGTTTTCCAGTCTGATGACCCGCTGCCAGTTTTCCAGTCTGATGACCCGCTGCCAGGTTTCCAGTCTGATGATCCGCTGCCAGGTTTCCAGTCTGATGATCCGCTGCCAGTTTTCCAGTCTGATGACCCGCTGCCAGTTTTCCAGTCTGATGACCCGCTGCCAGGTTTCCAGTCTGATGATCCGCTGCCAGTTTTCCAGTCTGATGATCCGCTGCCAGTTTTCCAGTCTGATGATCCGCTGCCAGTTTTCCAGTCTAATGACCCGCTGCCAGTTTTCCAGTCTGATGATCCGCTGCCAGTTTTCCAGTCTGATGACCCGCTGCCTGCCTTCCATTCTGATGACCCGCTGCCAGTTTTCCAGTCTGATGACCCGCTGCCTGCCTTCCATTCTGATGACCCGCTGCCTGCCTTCCATTCTGATGACCCGCTGCCTGCCTTCCATTCTGATGACCCACTGCCTGCTGCCCAGCTTGATGTGCCGTGTCTGCTGCCCAGCCTGTTGTGTTCCTGTCTGCTGCCCAGCCTGATGAGTTCCTGTCTGCTGCCCAGCCTGATGAGCCATTGTCTGCTGCCCAGCCTGTTGTGTTCCTGTCTGCTGCCCAGCCTGATGAGTTCCTGTCTGCTGCCCAGCCTGATGAGCCATTGTCTGCTGCCCAGCCTGATGAGCCATTGTCTGCTGCCCAGCCTGATGAGCCATTGTCTGCTGCCCAGCCTGATGAGCCATTGTCTGCTGCCCAGCCTGATGAGCCATTGTCTGCTGCCCAGCCTGATGAGCCATTGTCCGCTGCCCAGCCTGATGAGCCATTGTCCGCTGCCCAGCCTGATGTGTTCCTGTCTGCTGCCCAGCCTGATGAGTTCCTGTCTGCTGCCCAGCCTGATGTGCCCGTGTCTGCTGCCCAGCCTGATGTGCCCGTGTCTGCTGCCCAGCCTGATGTGCCCGTGTCTGCTGCCCAGCCTGATGAGCCATTGTCTGCTGCCCAGCCTGATGAGTTCCTGTCTGCTGCCCAGCCTGATGAGCCATTGTCTGCTGCCCAGCCTGATGAGCCATTGTCTGCTGCCCAGCCTGATGAGCCATTGTCTGCTGCCCAGCCTGATGAGCCATTGTCTGCTGCCCAGCCTGATGAGTTCCTGTCTGCTGCCCAGCCTGATGAGTTCCTGTCTGCTGCCCAGCCTGATGAATTCCTGTCTGCTGCCCAGCCTGATGAATTCCTGTCTGCTGCCCAGCCTGATGAATTCCTGTCTGCTGCCCAGCCTGATGAATTCCTGTCTGCTGCCCAGCCTGATGAATTCCTGTCTGCTGCCCAGCCTGGTGAGTTCCTGTCTGCTGCCCAGCCTGATGAGTTCCTGTCTGCTGCCCAGCCTGATGAGTTCCTGTCTGCTGCCCAGCCTGATGAGTCCCTGTCTGCTGCCCAGCCTGATGAGTCCCTGTCTGCTGCCCAGCCTGATGAGTCCCTGTCTGCTGCCCAGTCTGATGACCCGAAGCCCGCTGCCCAGCCTGATGACCCGGAGCCTGCTGCCCTGTTTGTTTTTATTTCCAGATCTAAACTTCCAGACCCTGGTGGTGGGGTACATGTCCCACTGTCGGACTCGGGTGGCACGCCTCCTAGTTGGTTAAGAGACTCTGGCCTGAGAGCGCAAAGAAGTCTGCAGTCACAGAGGAGACTTTTTGGGACTCTCCCACTTTCACACGTGCTGCCAGATCTGGGGCAGAATGGAGTGTCCAGAGGCCACTCCTTAGGGGGGGGAACTGTCAGGAACAGTGCTATTACCTGGATCGCCTGCTGGTGTCACTGTTTCCTTCGGCATCAAGGGGTGCAGTTCTGGTGGCCACCAGCAGGGGTCTCCCAGCCGATGGACACTGTCAGGAATGGTGCTATTACCTGGATCGCCTGCTGGTGTCACTACTTCCTTCAGCCTCAAAGGGTGCAGTTCTGGTGGCCACCAGCGGGGGTCTCCCTGCAGGTGGACATTCTAGGAATCAAGCTGCACCTGTTGTGGATCTGCTGGGTATATAAGCCTGTCCTTCACTGAGGTTCAGTGCTTCAGTATTCCGTTCTGTAGCCTTGTCTTGCCTGTTCTGTAACCTGATCCTGGACCTGTAACCTGTACCTGCAACCTTACCCTTTATCCTCTTCCTGCCCTGTCCTGGATGTTGTCCCCCTTACCTGGTTCCTGAGCCCCGTCCCCTGATTCCTGCCTTGTTGTTCCCTTGCTTCCTGTTTCCCCCCTTTGTCTCTCCTCCCTGCCTTGTATATACATGTGTGTATATATATATATATATATATATATATGTTCCATTTCCTTGAGTGTATTGTTAGTTAGTTAGTTAGATTAGGGCTTGGGGGTTTGCTGTGTTATTTGTGTTCTTGCTTGTTTGTGGTTGCTGTGTTCACGTGTGTCTTTATTATTAATAAATATATCTTTATCACTACCTTTTGGAGCCTGATTCCTTTAGTGCAGCCCATCGATCTGTTCACTAGTGTTGGATGCCTGCGTTCAGGCTCCTTTCCTGACAGCCGCAATATATGCCTGCAGTTCCTTCATTTGATGCATTTGACTGCTCAATTTAATCTAAGTAATACTTGCACACATATTGGATACCAATCCGAATATGTTAAGCTCATAAAGGTAAACATGTATGGTTGTTCCAAATCAGAAACGCTTTCATGCAACATTGAAAAATTAAAAATTAAAAATGTAGTTATGCTATTGTCATTTGGTATGAGCTGCTTCATTGGTCTTGTAGTCATTATATACAAGATGGGACTAAAATAGCCTCAGTGGAACACCAATGAGTCATAAATGAAAGCTTATAACTAACTAAGTGCACAAGGCCACAGAAATAAAAATGTGGCCCACACATGATGCAAGGCCGCAATAATATAGCGCCCCACCAAGGCACTGGCTAACAAGGTGCACAAAGGCGCACTACCTAAAGGTATATAATAAAAAATAAAATCATTAAAAATGAAAATTAAAAATGAAATTCCCTTTATTAATAAAAAGGGATATTAATGCACTAAACGTACATTGTTCCTTAATGTTAACTGACGTCAGTTTATGTAACCCGTTAAACTCGCAAACCCAGAGCAGTGGGCCAAGTGGTGTACACAGTGAATCACACATGTATATATGCATAATCCACAACAAATAATGAACATTTATTAATACCAAAGAGCCACACCATATTTGTAGGTAGACCAATAGAAATGCAGATCGAGTTTACACTATAGAAAAAAAATATATACCGGTATATGCATCAGATCCTCTTTGATGGAAATGTGTGTGTGTTCCAAATCAAAAACAGGTCTAATTCACAAACCAGGGATAGGCACACATAATGTGGATCACCCCGTGAACAGGGAGTTCGCCATCATGAGTTATTAATGAAAGCGTTGACATCCGTGTCCACGTTGAGGCCGTGGGGGGCATAAGTCCTGAGTCTGTAGATCCAGGCCATTTCCTGTTTAGAAATTTCTCTAACCAGGGAGCCCCCTCTCCAGTGGGGTATATATTTATCAATTCCTACAAAGAGGGTATTGGTAGGGTCCCTATTGTGCATCTGGTCAAAATGCCTCGAAACTGGGTGTTTATCGAACCCCCTCCTTATGTTACCTATGTGTTCATTTAGGCGAACACGTAATGCCCTTTTGGTCCTCCCAATATATTGCAGGCCACACGGGCACTGCAAAAGGTACACGACCCCTTCAGTGGCACACGTAATGAAGGGTTCAACATCGTATAACCTGGATGTGCTTGTAGAAGTAAAATGGCAAATCTTTTTATCTTTGCATTTGTTTAGGGTACACACTTGACAATTTTTACAGCGGTAGTAACCTTTGAGATTCTGAAAGAACATTCTATTGACCACGGGAGGGTCCTGCACAGTAGGAGCCACCCTGCTGCTCAGGGCCGAAGCCCCTTTGAAAACCACCCTGGGTCTATCCGGAAGAGTTGTACCCAGCACTTGGTCACTAGTTAGTAAGTGCCAGTGCTTCTGTATTAGACTTTTAACCTCACGGTGTTGTACTGAAAAGGTAGTTATAAATGGGAGGTTAAATTGTGATCCTCCCTCCACGACTGGATTGCGTACTGCCAACAGAGATGTTCTTTCCCTGTCTCTAGCTGTTTTAATTGCTTTCTGCAAAAACGTATTGTCATACCCCTTTTCCCGAAATCTATCAGATAGAAGGGTCGCCTGTCTGTCGAAAGTTTCCACCTCGGTGCAGTTTCATCTTAAGCGGGTAAACTGCCCTTGGGGTACTCCTTTCAACCAAGGATCATAGTGGCAACTGTCTAGCGATATATATGAATTGCGATCTGTCACCTTAAAGTAAGTTGAAATTATAAACTTGTTATCAGATGTCTTAATATTTAAGTCCAAAAAGTTTATGGTCTCCTGACTCGCCTCATAACTGAACTTAATGCCCTTATTATTGTTGTTAAGGGAGGCCATAAAGATTTTGAGATCTGCTTCACCACCATCCCATAGGAGGAGGACGTCATCGATATATCTTGCCCAAAGGACAATCTCAGATCTCCTTGGGGCATCGATGACGTCCTCCTCCCATTTGGCCATGAATAAGTTGGCCAGACTGGGGGCATATTTAGCCCCCATGGCAACCCCTCTATCCTGGCGGTAGAACTGGTGGTCAAACCAAAAGTAGTTGTGGCCTGCCGCGTACTCCAAGAGCTCCATGATGAACTCAATTTGGACCGCAGGCAGGCCAGAACTGTTCGACAAATAAAATTGGACAGCCTCAAAACCTAAACTATGGGGAATGATCGTATATAGCGAAGTTACGTCCGCTGTTACAAGCCACAAGTCTTTCTTGGGTATCAGATTTTCAAGCGTATTAATTACTTGTTTGGAATCTTTAATATAAGACGGTATTTCACGTACCAAAGGCTGTAAGAAATAGTCTATATATTTGCCTGCCCGGGACGTCACAGAGTCTATACCACTAACTATGGGACGTCCCGGGGGGCAAACCTGGTCTTTGTGTAATTTCGGAAGGTAATAAATCACTGGTGTGTGGGGTGCACATGGAACCAGGAATAGACTTTCCTTCTTAGTAAGGATTCCCAAGAGCAATCCTTTCTCTACTATTCTCTCTAGATTCTTTTTGTACTTCAGTACTTGATCCCTACTTAAAACAGAATAAGTCGCGGTGTCATCCACAAGTCTATGCATTTCTTTCAAGTAGTCACACCTGTCCAACACCGCGATCCCCCCCTTATCCGCTGGTCGAATGACCAATGATTTGTTATCACATAGGGAGTTTAAACCCACCTCTAAGTCCTTCAGCATTTTTACTTTTTTGACTTTGATTTTCTCCAAATCCCGTAACACAACATCTCTAAACACTCTGATATTTGAAGATAGTGGCCCGGGGGGGGGGGGGGGGGGGTTAAACAAAGAGGTGTTCGAGAGGTTGGAGTGATGAAACTCTGAAGTTACACCCTCTCTAGCCCCAATGGGGTTGCTGAGCATATATCTTTTGATGCTGAGTTTACGGACGTACTTGTGTCCAAATTTCAGACCTTTATCCAACAACCTTTTTTCAGAGTCAGAAAGATCTTGTTGGCTTAGGTTGAATATGCCCGTACCTAAAACCTTTTTCTTTTTTGTGTGTTGGGCTCTCCTCCCCCCTCTGCTTCCTCTCTTCGTTCAACGGGTCTTTTTATGCCCCTGTTGTCCAAGTGAAAATCCTGACTATTAGTGGATCTCCCACCAGGGAATCTCGGTCGTTGAAACGGCCTTGTATCCCTCTGACTCGGGGTGTATTGATGGTATGTTTCGAAACTACCCCTAGTGTCTCTATTGCTCGGGAGGACGACATCTGATCTATATCCCCCAGGAGCTGTGAGGTCCGAAAGGGGATAGAATCTGTTATTACTCGGAGAGCCAAGATCCCGGTGGCTGTTACCCCCATTCCGATATACTAAGTTGGTTTGGTCAAAACCTCGGGAGTGACCTGAGTGTCCAAATCCCTGATTGGGATTAAGCCACGGTCTCCCTTGTCCCTCCTGTTGTAACATACTTCTATTATTGTTTCTGGGGCCTTTTTTCTGGCCCCTACCTGGTGTGACAGGATAGGGTTGAATTGAAGTGTTATTTGAAGATCTAGTATTCCTGTTACC
Organism: Lithobates sylvaticus; assembly: GCA_028564925.1. Classification (NCBI taxonomy): domain Eukaryota; kingdom Metazoa; phylum Chordata; class Amphibia; order Anura; family Ranidae; genus Lithobates; species Lithobates sylvaticus. The sequence goes on from CM053036.1 coordinate 177,312,593, forward strand.
ATTATTATGTAGTAGATGGGATCTAGGAGGGTTCGATAAACACCCAGTTTCGAGGCATTTTGACCAGATGCACAATAGGGACCCTACCAATACCCTCTTTGTAGGAATTGATAAATATATACCCCACTGGAGAGGGGGCTCCCTGGTTAGAGAAATTTCTAAACAGGAAATGGCCTGGATCTACAGACTCAGGACATATGCCCCCCACGGCCTCAACGTGGACACGGATGTCAACGCTTTCATTAATAACTCATGATGGCGAACTCCCTGTTCACGGGGTGATCCACATTATGTGTGCCTATCCCTGGTTTGTGAATTAGACCTGTTTTTGATTTGGAACACACACACATTTCCATCAAAGAGGATCTGATGCATATATATATTTTTTTTCTATAGTGTAAACTCGATCTGCATTTCTATTGGTCTACCTACAAATATGGTGTGGCTCTTTGGTATTAATAAATGTTCATTATTTGTTGTGGATTATGCATATATACATGTGTGATTCACTGTGTACACCACTTGGCCCACTGCTCTGGGTTCGCGAGTTTAACGGGTTACATAAACTGACGTCAGTTAACATTAAGGAACAATGTACGTTTAGTGCATTAATATCCCTTTTTATTAATAAAAGGAATTTCATTTTTAATTTTCATTTTTAATGATTTTATTTTTTATTATATACCTTTAGGTAGTGCGCCTTTGTGCACCTTGTTAGCCAGTGCCTTGGTGGGGCGCTATATTATTGCGGCCTTGCATCATGTGTGGGCCACATTTTTATTTCTGTGGCCTTGTGCACTTAGTTAGTTATAAGCTTTCATTTATGACTCATTGGTGTTCCACTGAGGCTATTTTAGTCCCGTCTTGTATATAATGACTACAAGACCAATGAAGCAGCTCATACCAAATGACAATAGCATAACTACATTTTTAATTTTTAATTTTTCAATGTTGCATGAAAGCGTTTCTGATTTGGAACAACCATACATGTTTACCTTTATGAGCTTAACATATAATCGGATTGGTATCCAATATGTGTGCAAGTATTACTTAGATTAAAATGAGCAGTCAAATGCATCAAATGAAGGAACTGCGGGCATATATTGCGGCGCTGCGCGCTGACATAGCATGCTGACACTGTCCCTTCATATAGGCGTGGCGTCGCAGTCTAGACGCGTCATTGTGTTGGCGGCTCTGGATTGGCAGCGCCTTGCCGCCGTCTATGTCATCACGTCCATCGCGCATGCGCACTCAGAGTCGGACGCCATGTTGCGTCATCACGTTTGCTGCGCATGCGCACTCGGAGCAGGACGCCATTGGTGAACATGGATTTAAAAGAGGTGAGACAGTGCGTCGCTCTTGTCCCCAGACGACGTGAGGTATCACGAAAACGCGTTCGGGCGAGCGATGCACTGTCACCACCTCTACTTTATTACCTGCTGCAGCATTTCCTGACCTATCACTTTCGTCCTTAAGTGCAACCAGCCGGTGCACTGGATATCGTTGGTTGATCGTTTTTTGCCTCAATGTAAGTTCTTATGTTATTTTTAAATAAACAGTGACGTTATTACACTATGGGAGTTTTTTAATCCCTTTACATGGCGCATATGTCCTGCTGATATCTGGAGGGATACATATACACCTATCCTTATTGGAGGTCACCATTCTGGAGGGAGATCCGGATGTCTATTCTGAGTCCAGTGTCTGAAGCAAACAGGGGGCTGAGACTGATGTACCAGTGGAGGCTAATCTAACAGACAACCCATTTTAATGCTCGTTTGACCCTCTGTGACGGAGGGTCTCATATCTCTGGTAAGCGGCCAATTCTCTCTGGTTTTGGTACTTCTGGCAAGTCACACAACTTAAAAAAGCTATTTCGCCATATGATGGTCACTCCTGGGAACTTTTTAAAATACGATCTCAAGTGTTTCCTATTTTCGAATTACAAGCACCCCCTATTGGACTGTTTTGTTAAATTATTATTATTTCCACCTGAACTTTTAATCATCACATGAATTTCATTTTTTTATGCTTTTGCATATTTAGCTAATATTTGCTTTCACTCCTCACTTTATGTGGTTCACTTAAGATACCATTACCTTTGACAGGTTTATCACTGGGTGTTTTTTCATGCCAATATATAGGTCATTGTGATCTGTTAGATTGACTAGATACTATATCGGCATTTATTTTAAGCATTTGTTCCCCGTCACAAGGGGTTTTAGTTAAAGTGAGTTCTCACATATCAAGGTAATACATGTTTATTGGTACGCGCAGCTTTTTGCTTTCCTTAGAACCTCAATACAGCCCAGCCAAACTGATGCCAAAGCATAATTTAGAACAATTAACCCCAAATCTAAACTACAGTTTTGGGCAAAAACTAAATTTAAATACATAGCGCATACTCATCAGGAGTACCGGCGATACATACGCATTTGTAGCGCTGCACTTTTTTTTATCACATTTCTGTTTACAATCGGTCTTATTGTTGGTGCTGGCAGCTTATTTTGTTCACTAGTAGCGCAGTAATTTTTCTTTATAACTATTCCTACTTCATACAGATGAAATAATACATGGTTTATCTATTTCTAAAGAATGATTAACTGGTAATCTTCTTGGTTTATCTTTCTGTGTAGGTTGGATAAAGATATTGGGTGCATTTAGCAGTTTTCTCTACACGGTGCCAAGTCTAAAGGTTTGTATTCTGATGTATACATATTGATTTTTTGCTATACTTAGTTTATCTTTAAGTCATTACAAACAACAGAATAGTACAACAAACTGTACATACCATATTCGCTAAATCTTAATATATTTTACTAGACTGGTCAAAGTAAATCAAAACTCAAACACAAAACTGTAATTTATTACAGCTTACCAGTCCTTGGTTGGATGTGGTGGCTGCACAGATTTCTTTTGTTTGGCTTTTTTCTCCTCTATTTCCCTTGATGATCCTGCCAGCAACACACTTCTTGTCCTTTGGGGTTTGATTTACCAAAACTGGAAAGTGCAAAATCTAGTGCAGCACTGCATAGAAACCAATCAGCTTCCAGGTTTTTTTGTCAAAGTTTAATTAAACAAGCTGAAGTTAGAAGCTGATTGGCTATCATACACAGCTGCATCATATTTTGGAATCTCCAGTTTTGGCGACATGGTACTGTATTTATGGAGGAGCAGTGTTGCAACCCTAAGCTGCACTTCAAATTTTTTCTCTTATACACTCCTCCCCATCTCCTCAATTCTATAACATAGGGAGAGGTGTTTTGTAGTTCACGGAAGATAGCTGGAAAACCTAATAACTGTTTGAGATTTTAGTTCAGTACACATGAAGTTATAAGGACATAAGACTTTAAGCAGTCAGCTATAATTTTTCTAGTTTTGCAAAAAATGGAACAAATGCAGCCACCATAATTAAGAATAGGTAAGTTGCAATATATTTAATTTTTGTTCTGGGGTTTAGATACACACTATCATAGAGTGTCAGCAGACCTAAAATGGAACTTTGCTGAATTTCATGTTACTCTGTAAAATAAGGATAACAAAATGCATTTAGCAGACATGTGGCCTGTAATGGATTTCACTCTTTAGGGGTATATACATAATGAGCTTCTCTTATTTCTTTTTGGTTTGTTAAATATAAAATTGGACGATTATTATTATTACTATTGAATAGGATTTATAACCGTTTGCACAGAGCTTTAAAAAATAAAGGAGGGCAGTCAAATTACAATACAGTTCAAGGCAGACAGGGTAGGAGCTAACCAGACATATTCGGGTAGGGAGTTCCAGAGGGTGGGAAAGGTTCTGGAGAAGTCCTGCAGGCGAGCATGGGAGGAGGTAACAAGGGTGATAGAGTGCAAGTTGTCTTGGGAGGAACAGAGTGAACGATTTGGGTGATATCTTGAGATGAGGTTGGTGATGTAGATGGGGGGCAGTGTATGTTGAATTTTATACGTTGGGCTAGTGGAAGCCAGTGAAAGGATTCACATAGAGGGGCAGCATTCATGGTTTGATTAGTAAGGTCAGGATAGACTGGAGGGGGGATAGCCTATGTAAAGGTAAGCCAGTGAAGAGGGAGTTGCAGTGGTCAAGGTGGGATATAATCGGGGAGTAAATAAGTTGTTTTGTGGTGTTGTTAGTTAAGAAGGGGTGAATTCTGGAAATGTTGCAAAAGTTAAGGCAGCAAGATTTAGCAAGTGATTGGATGTGGGGCCCAAAGGAGAGGTCAGAGTCTGGGATTAGGGATGGGCCCGGTGCTCGATGCGAACCCACGTTCGCATCGAGCACCGGGCGTTCGCTCGCTCGGCGAGCCCAGAACTATTTGGGCCGTTCGCATTACATTCGTGTGATGCGAGCGGCCCCGCAATGCATTGTGGCCGGCGCGGCCGGCGCAGTGCATTGCTGGCTGATGATTGGCCAAGCATGCACTGTGACCCCGCATGCTTGGCCAATCACAGCGCCGGAAACTCGGAGAGCAATAATTGGCTACAGGCAGGACGCCTGTAGCCAATTAAAGCTCAGGGGCTTTAGTACACGCCCCACCATTTAAAAGGCCGCCACGCCATCGACGCCGGTCACATGAGTTCCGGCTTTAGGAGAGATCAGTCTGCTGATTCTGTGTCTTAGCTTGATTCATTGCTACAGAAAGATTTGCTCTTCTTTGCTAAACCATTGGCTATTTCTTTGCTAAACCATTGCTACCTAAGTCATTGATCGTTCATTGCTGCTGATTGCACAGTTAGTGTGTTATTAGCTGCTGCTGGGGATTAGTCTGGTGCGTGTTTAACTGTTAGTACAGTATTTCAGTAGTACCAACCGCAGTGCTGTTAGCACAGCATTGCACCCCAACAGCACCCATAGGACTTCTAGTGTGTTAGTGGCAGCAAACAGAGCTCCTATATTTTCTTCCCAGAAGCACCCATAGGACTTCTAGTGTGTTAGTGGCAGCAAACAGAGCTCCTATATTTTCTTCCCAGAAGCACCCATAGGACTTCTAGTGTGTTAGTGGCAGCAAACAGAGCTCCTATATTTTCTTCCCAGAAGCACCCATAGGACTTCTAGTGTGTTAGTGGCAGCAAACAGAGCTCCTATATTTTCTTCCCAGAAGCACCCATAGGACTTCTAGTGTGTTAGTGGCAGCAAACAGAGCTCCTATATTTTCTTCCCAGAAGCATCCATAGGACTTCTAGTGTGTTAGTGGCAGCAAACAGAGCTCTTATATTTTCTTCCCAGAAGCACCCATAGGACTTCTAGTGTGTTAGTGGCAGCAAACAGAGCTCCTATATTTTCTTCCCAGAAGCACCCATAGGACTTCTAGTGTGTTAGTGGCATCACACAGAGCTCCTATATTTTCTTCTCAGCAGCACCCACAGGACTTCTAGTGTGTTAGTGGCATCACACAGAGCTCCTATATTTTCTTCCCAGAAGCACCCATAGGACTTCTAGTGTGTTAGTGGCAGCAAACAGAGCTCCTATATTTTCTTCCCAGAAGCACCCATAGGACTTCTAGTGTGTTAGTGGCAGCAAACAGAGCTCCTATATTTTCTTCCCAGAAGCACCCATAGGACTTCTAGTGTGTTAGTGGCATCACACAGAGCTCCTATATTTTCTTCTCAGCAGCACCCACAGGACTTCTAGTGTGTTAGTGGCATCACACAGAGCTCCTATATTTTCTTCCCAGAAGCACCCATAGGACTTCTAGTGTGTTAGTGGCATCACACAGAGCTCCTATATTTTCTTCTCAGCAGCACCCACAGGACTTCTAGTGTGTTAGTGGCATCACACAGAGCTCCTATATTTTCTTCCCAGAAGCACCCATAGGACTTCTAGTGTGTTAGTGGCATCACACAGAGCTCCTATATTTTCTTCCCAGAAGCACCCATAGGACTTCTAGTGTGTTAGTGGCATCACACAGAGCTCCTATATTTTCTTCTCAGCAGCACCCACAGGACTTCTAGTGTGTTAGTGGCATCACACAGAGCTCCTATATTTTCTTCCCAGAAGCACCCATAGGACTTCTAGTGTGTTAGTGGCATCACACAGAGCTCCTATATTTTCTTCTCAGCAGCACCCACAGGACTTCTAGTGTGTTAGTGGCATCACACAGAGCTCCTATATTTTCTTCCCAGAAGCACCCATAGGACTTCTAGTGTGTTAGTGGCATCACACAGAGCTCCTATATTTTCTTCCCAGAAGCACCCATAGGACTTCTAGTGTGTTAGTGGCATCACACAGAGCTCCTATATTTTCTTCCCAGAAGCACCCATAGGACTTCTAGTGTGTTAGTGGCATCACACAGAGCTCCTATATTTTCTTCCCAGAAGCACCCATAGGACTTCTAGTGTGTTAGTGGCATCACACAGAGCTCCTATATTTTCTTCCCAGAAGCACCCATAGGACTTCTAGTGTGTTAGTGGCATCACACAGAGCTCCTATATTTTCTTCTCAGCAGCACCCACAGGACTTCTAGTGTGTTAGTGGCATCACACAGAGCTCCTATATTTTCTTCCCAGAAGCACCCATAGGACTTCTAGTGTGTTAGTGGCATCACACAGAGCTCCTATATTTTCTTCTCAGCAGCACCCACAGGACTTCTAGTGTGTTAGTGGCAGCAAACAGAGCTCCTATATTTTCTTCCCAGAAGCACCCATAGGACTTCTAGTGTGTTAGTGGCATCACACAGAGCTCCTATATTTTCTTCTCAGCAGCACCCACAGGACTTCTAGTGTGTTAGTGGCATCACACAGAGCTCCTATATTTTCTTCGCAGAAGCACCCATAGGACTTCTAGTGTGTTAGTGGCATCACACAGAGCTCCTATATTTTCTTCTCAGCAGCACCCACAGGACTTCTAGTGTGTTAGTGGCATCACACAGAGCTCCTATATTTTCTTCCCAGAAGCACCCATAGGACTTCTAGTGTGTTAGTGGCATCACACAGAGCTCCTATATTTTCTTCCCAGAAGCACCCATAGGACTTCTAGTGTGTTAGTGGCATCACACAGAGCTCCTATATTTTCTTCCCCGAAGCACCCATAGGACTTCTAGTGTGTTAGTGGCATCACACAGAGCTCCTATATTTTCTTCCCAGAAGCACCCATAGGACTTCTAGTGTGTTAGTGGCATCACACAGAGCTCCTATATTTTCTTCTCAGCAGCACCCACAGGACTTCTAGTGTGTTAGTGGCATCACACAGAGCTCCTATATTTTCTTCCCAGAAGCACCCATAGGACTTCTAGTGTGTTAGTGGCAGCAAACAGAGCTCCTATATTTTCTTCCCAGAAGCACCCATAGGACTTCTAGTGTGTTAGTGGCAGCAAACAGAGCTCCTATATTTTCTTCCCAGAAGCACCCATAGGACTTCTAGTGTGTTAGTGGCATCACACAGAGCTCCTATATTTTCTTCTCAGCAGCACCCACAGGACTTCTAGTGTGTTAGTGGCATCACACAGAGCTCCTATATTTTCTTCCCAGAAGCACCCATAGGACTTCTAGTGTGTTAGTGGCATCACACAGAGCTCCTATATTTTCTTCTCAGCAGCACCCACAGGACTTCTAGTGTGTTAGTGGCATCACACAGAGCTCCTATATTTTCTTCCCAGAAGCACCCATAGGACTTCTAGTGTGTTAGTGGCATCACACAGAGCTCCTATATTTTCTTCCCAGAAGCACCCATAGGACTTCTAGTGTGTTAGTGGCATCACACAGAGCTCCTATATTTTCTTCTCAGCAGCACCCACAGGACTTCTAGTGTGTTAGTGGCATCACACAGAGCTCCTATATTTTCTTCCCAGAAGCACCCATAGGACTTCTAGTGTGTTAGTGGCATCACACAGAGCTCCTATATTTTCTTCTCAGCAGCACCCACAGGACTTCTAGTGTGTTAGTGGCATCACACAGAGCTCCTATATTTTCTTCCCAGAAGCACCCATAGGACTTCTAGTGTGTTAGTGGCATCACACAGAGCTCCTATATTTTCTTCTCAGCAGCACCCACAGGACTTCTAGCGTGTTAGTGGCATCACACAGAGCTCCTATATTTTCTTCCCAGAAGCATCCACAGGACTTCTAGTGTGTTAGTGGCATCACACAGAGCTCCTATATTTTCTTCTCAGCAGCACCCACAGGACTTCTAGTGTGTTAGTGGCATCACACAGAGCTCCTATATTTTCTTCCCAGAAGCACCCATAGGACTTCTAGTGTGTTAGTGGCATCACACAGAGCTCCTATATTTTCTTTTCAGCAGCACCCACAGGACTTCTAGTGTGTTAGTGGCATCACACAGAGCTCCTATATTTTCTTCCCAGAAGCACCCATAGGACTTCTAGTGTGTTAGTGGCATCACACAGAGCTCCTATATTTTTCTTCCCAGAAGCACCCATAGGACTTCTAGTGTGTTAGTGGCATCACACAGAGCTCCTATATTTTCTTCTCAGAAGCACCCACAGGACTTCTAGTGTGTTAGTGGCATCACACAGAGCTCCTATATTTTCTTCCCAGAAGCACCCATAGGACTTCTAGTGTGTTAGTGGCATCACACAGAGCTCCTATATTTTCTTCCCAGAAGCACCCATAGGACTTCTAGTGTGTTAGTGGCATCACACAGAGCTCCTATATTTTCTTCTCAGCAGCACCCACAGGACTTCTAGCGTGTTAGTGGCATCACACAGAGCTCCTATATTTTCTTCCCAGAAGCACCCATAGGACTTCTAGTGTGTTAGTGGCATCACACAGAGCTCCTATATTTTCTTCCCAGAAGCACCCATAGGACTTCTAGTGTGTTAGTGGCATCACACAGAGCTCCTATATTTTCTTCCCAGAAGCACCCATAGGACTTCTAGTGTGTTAGTGGCATCACACAGAGCTCCTATATTTTCTTCCCAGAAGCACCCATAGGACTTCTAGTGTGTTAGTGGCATCACACAGAGCTCCTATATTTTCTTCTCAGCAGCACCCACAGGACTTCTAGTGTGTTAGTGGCATCACACAGAGCTCCTATATTTTCTTCCCAGAAGCACCCATAGGACTTCTAGTGTGTTAGTGGCATCACACAGAGCTCCTATATTTTCTTCTCAGCAGCACCCACAGGACTTCTAGTGTGTTAGTGGCATCACACAGAGCTCCTATATTTTCTTCCCAGAAGCACCCATAGGACTTCTAGTGTGTTAGTGGCATCACACAGGGCTCCTATATTTTCTTCCCAGAAGCACCCATAGGACTTCTAGTGTGTTAGTGGCATCACACAGAGCTCCTATATTTTCTTCTCAGCAGCACCCATAGGACTTCTAGTGTGTTAGTGGCATCACACAGAGCTCCTATATTTTCTTCCCAGAAGCACCCATAGGACTTCTAGTGTGTTAGTGGCATCACACAGAGCTCCTATATTTTCTTCTCAGAAGCACCCACAGGACTTCTAGTGTGTTAGTGGCATCACACAGAGCTCCTATATTTTCTTCCCAGAAGCACCCATAGGACTTCTAGTGTGTTAGTGGCATCACACAGAGCTCCTATATTTTCTTCTCAGCAGCACCCATAGGACTTCTAGTGTGTTAGTGGCAACACACAGAGCTCCTATATTTTCTTCCCAGAAGCACCCATAGGACTTCTAGTGTGTTAGTGGCATCACACAGGGCTCCTATATTTTCTTCCCAGAAGCACCCATAGGACTTCTAGTGTGTTAGTGGCATCACACAGAGCTCCTATATTTTCTTCTCAGAAGCACCCATAGGACTTCTAGTGTGTTAGTGGCATCACACAGAGCTCCTATATTTTCTTCCCAGAAGCACCCATAGGACTTCTAGTGTGTTAGTGGCATCACACAGAGCTCCTATATTTTCTTCTCAGCAGCACCCATAGGACTTCTAGTGTGTTAGTGGCATCACACAGAGCTCCTATATTTTCTTCCCAGAAGCACCCATAGGACTTCTAGTGTGTTAGTGGCATCACACAGAGCTCCTATATTTTCTTCTCAGAAGCACCCACAGGACTTCTAGTGTGTTAGTGGCATCACACAGAGCTCCTATATTTTCTTCCCAGAAGCACCCATAGGACTTCTAGTGTGTTAGTGGCATCACACAGAGCTCCTATATTTTCTTCTCAGCAGCACCCACAGGACTTCTAGTGTGTTAGTGGCATCACACAGAGCTCCTATATTTTCTTCCCAGAAGCACCCATAGGACTTCTAGTGTGTTAGTGGCATCACACAGAGCTCCTATATTTTCTTCTCAGCAGCACCCACAGGACTTCTAGTGTGTTAGTGGCATCACACAGAGCTCCTATATTTTCTTCCCAGAAGCACCCATAGGACTTCTAGTGTGTTAGTGGCATCACACAGGGCTCCTATATTTTCTTCCCAGAAACACCCATAGGACTTCTAGTGTGTTAGTGGCATCACACAGAGCTCCTATATTTTCTTCTCAGCAGCACCCACAGGACTTCTAGTGTGTTAGTGGCATCACACAGAGCTCCTATATTTTCTTCCCAGAAGCACCCATAGGACTTCTAGTGTGTTAGTGGCATCACACAGAGCTCCTATATTTTCTTCTCAGCAGCACCCACAGGACTTCTAGTGTGTTAGTGGCATCACACAGAGCTCCTATATTTTCTTCCCAGAAGCACCCATAGGACTTCTAGTGTGTTAGTGGCATCACACAGAGCTCCTATATTTTCTTCTCAGCAGCACCCACAGGACTTCTAGTGTGTTAGTGGCATCACACAGAGCTCCTATATTTTCTTCCCAGAAGCACCCATAGGACTTCTAGTGTGTTAGTGGCATCACACAGGGCTCCTATATTTTCTTCCCAGAAGCACCCATAGGACTTCTAGTGTGTTAGTGGCATCACACAGAGCTCCTATATTTTCTTCTCAGCAGCACCCACAGGACTTCTAGTGTGTTAGTGGCATCACACAGAGCTCCTATATTTTCTTCCCAGAAGCACCCATAGGACTTCTAGTGTGTTAGTGGCATCACACAGGGCTCCTATATTTTCTTCCCAGAAGCACCCATAGGACTTCTAGTGTGTTAGTGGCATCACACAGAGCTCCTATATTTTCTTCTCAGCAGCACCCACAGGACTTCTAGTGTGTTAGTGGCATCACACAGAGCTCCTATATTTTCTTCCCAGAAGCACCCATAGGACTTCTAGTGTGTTAGTGGCATCACACAGAGCTCCTATATTTTCTTCTCAGCAGCACCCACAGGACTTCTAGTGTGTTAGTGGCATCACACAGAGCTCCTATATTTTCTTCCCAGAAGCACCCATAGGACTTCTAGTGTGTTAGTGGCATCACACAGAGCTCCTATATTTTCTTCCCAGAAGCACCCATAGGACTTCTAGTGTGTTAGTGGCATCACACAGAGCTCCTATATTTTCTTCTCAGCAGCACCCACAGGACTTCTAGTGTGTTAGTGGCATCACACAGAGCTCCTATATTTTCTTCCCAGAAGCACCCATAGGACTTCTAGTGTGTTAGTGGCATCACACAGGGCTCCTAAATTGTCTTCCCAGAAGCACCCATAGGACTTCTAGTGTGTTAGTGGCATCACACAGAGCTCCTATATTTTCTTCTCAGCAGCACCCACAGGACTTCTAGTGTGTTAGTGGCATCACACAGAGCTCCTATATTTTCTTCCCAGAAGCACCCATAGGACTTCTAGTGTGTTAGTGGCATCACACAGAGCTCCTATATTTTCTTCTCAGCAGCACCCACAGGACTTCTAGTGTGTTAGTGGCATCACACAGAGCTCCTATATTTTCTTCCCAGAAGCACCCATAGGACTTCTAGTGTGTTAGTGGCATCACACAGAGCTCCTATATTTTCTTCCCAGAAGCACCCATAGGACTTCTAGTGTGTTAGTGGCATCACACAGAGCTCCTATATTTTCTTCTCAGCAGCACCCACAGGACTTCTAGTGTGTTAGTGGCATCACACAGAGCTCCTATATTTTCTTCCCAGAAGCACCCATAGGACTTCTAGTGTGTTAGTGGCAGCACACAGAGCTCCTATATTTTCTTCTCAGCAGCACCCATTTTTTATACTATATACACTACCGACTACAATGGCTGGAAGACCGCCAAGGAGAGGCAGAGCGTGCAGAGGCAAGAACACAGGGCATGCAGGCTCTGTTTCTAGAGACAACAGTGCTGGCCGTGGACGTGGTCGTGCATCGTCATCAGCACGTGACCATGGGACACGCTTGTCTTTGTTTTCGGCAGCTGGACATGTGGAGCCGCATCATGCTGAAGGCTTGGTAGAATGGATGACCAAGCCCTCCTCATCCTCCTCATCCTCTCTCACCCAGGCTCAGGGTACTGGCAGAGCACCTGCCAACGCGTACTCAATGGCATCATCAGCCACCCCTTCCCTAGACCCACCATGTCCTCCTGAGGAGTCCCCCGAACTCTTTGAGCACAGTGTTGGGTACATGCTCCAGGAGGATGCCCAATGATTCGAAGGCTCGGATGATGATACCCAGCTTGAGGAAGTCAGTAGTTTGCGCGCAGAGAGAGGGGATGCTGAAGGACAGCAATCTGGCAGTACTGTTCCACCAGCTGCAGCTTACTGCCAGGTTTGCTCTAGTGGTGAAGAGGGAGGGGATGATGAGGTCACTGACTCCACGTGGGTGCCTGAAGGGAGAGAGGAGGAGGAGGACGAGGAGGAGGAGGATGTGGCGTCACATGTCCAACGCTAGAGGCCAGCACAGCAACTGTACCACACCGCAGAGCTCCGCCTGTGCAGGGCGCTGCCTCTGCACGTTATCAGAAAAGTTCTTTGGTGTGGGCCTTTTTTGAGACGAGTGCATCAGATCGCACCACTGCTATTTGCAATATTTGTCTCAAGCGTATCTCGCGTGGCCAAAACATCAGCCGCTTGGGCACCACAAGCATGAGCAGACATATGTCGACCTGCCATGCAGCTCGTTGGCAAGCACACATAAAAGACCCACACCAAAGAACAAAGCGGACCTCTCCTTGCTCCTCATCAGCTGGGATCTCCATCCCCACTATATCTTCAGTCCTCTCTGAAAGCTGCTCTGAGAGGACTGAAGGTGTAGAATTAGGTGTGTCACAACCAAGTACTTGCAGTACACCGACGTCCGATTGTAGCAGGCAAATTTCCCTGCCCCAGCTGCTGGACCATCGAAAGAAGTATACTCCCAGCCATCCACATGCCCAGCAGTTGAATGCTAGCTTGGCTAAATTGCTAGCACTTCAACTGCTGCCTTTTCAGTTGGTAGACTCGGCCCCCTTCCGTGAGTTTGTTCAATGTGCGGTTCCTCAGTGGCAGGTTCCCAAACGCCACTTTTTCTCACGGAAGGCGATTCCGTCTCTCTACCGGCATGTGGAAGGCAATGTCCATGCCTCGCTGGACAGGGCGGTCAGCGGTAAGGTGCATATTACCGCTGACTTATGGTCCAGCAGGCATGGACAGGGACGTTATCTTTCTTTCACGGCCCATTGGGTCACTCTATTGGCAGCTGGGAGGGATGCAGGACAAGGTGCAGTAGTGTTGGAGGTTGTTCCGCCACCACGCCTCCAAAATGCTACTACTGGTTGTGACACACCTCTCTCCTCCACCCCCTCCTCTTCTTCTTCCTCCAGTGCTCTGTCCTCGGAACCAGCGGCGCTCCGTAGGCGTACAAGGAGCTACGCGAGTACGCAGGCAAAAAGATGCCATGCCGTGCTTGCGCTGGTGTGTTTGGGGGACAGGAGCCACACTGGGCCAGAGGTTCTGGCAGCTCTGCAGGGGCAGGCCGAGAGGTGGTTGATGCCACGCCAGCTTAAGCCAGGAATGGTCGTTTCTGACAATGGCACCAACCTCCTCTCCGCCCTGCGACAGGGGCAGCTCACCCATGTGCCCTGTATGGCTCACGTCCTCAACCTGGTGGTGCAGCGGTTCTTGGGCAGGTTCCCAGGCTTACAGGATGAGGCAGGCCAGGAAAGTCTGTGTGCATTTCCGCCGATCTTATAATGCCAGTGCTCGGCTGACTGAGCTGCAAAAGGAGCTGAACCTGCCCAAGAACCGCCTAATATGTGACATGCCCACCAGGTGGAACTCAACGTTGGCCATGCTGCAGCGACTGCACACGCAGCAGAGGGCCATCAATGAGTACCTTTGCGACTACGGCACCAGGACAGGGTCAGGGGAGCTTGGCTTTTTTTCCCCACGCCAGTGGAGCATGATCAGGGGTGCATGCACTGTCCTCTCACCATTTGAGGAGGCCACGAGGATGGTGAGCAGTGACAGTGCATGCATCAGTGACACTGTACCTCTTGTCCACCTGTTGGAGCATACGCTGCGTGGGATAATGGACAGGGCACTTGAGGCAGAACAGAGGCAGGAAGAGGAGGACTTCCTTGCCTCTCAAGGCCCCCTTTATCCAGACAGTGTTCCTTCTGTCCCACCCATCACACAGGAAGAGGATGAGGAGGAGGAGGAAGAGGAGGATTGTGTGAGCATGGAGGTGGAGCCTGGCACTCAGCATCAGCAGCAGCAGTCTTTTAGGGATGATGTACAGTCCCAACAAACCAGTGGACTTGTACGTGGCTGGGAGGAGGTGGCTGGCGATCATGTCATCCTCAGTGACCCAGAAGACTCCGGACCGAATGCCTCAGCTAACCTACGCTGCATGGCCTCCCTGATCCTGCAAAGCCTGCGGAAGGATCCTCATGTTCTTCGGATCAAGGAGAGGGACCATTACTGGCTGGCCACTCTCCTTGATCCACGGTACAAGGGTAAGGTTGCGGACCTTATCTTGCCGTCGCAGAGGGAGCAGAGGATGAGACATCTCAGGGAGGCCTTGCAGAAAGGTCTGTGCAACGCGTTCCCAGAAACTGGGAGGTTACAAACTCCTGGTCCTGGACGACGAGTTGCTGAGGCTTCGGTCAGTAGCAGAAGGAGCGGTGGGGAAGGTGGACGTCTGACCGATGCGTTCAGACAATTTTTAAGTCCGCAGCCCCAAGGTATGATCGGTTCCAGCAACCATCGCCAGCGTCTGATATACATGGTGCAGGAATACCAAGGGGCAAGGTCAGACTTGGACACCTTTCCCACCGAAAATCCTCTGGCTTACTGGGTCCTGAGGATGGATCACTGGCCAGAGCTTGCACAGTATGCAATTGAGCTACTGGCCTGTCCTGCATCCAGCGTTCTTTCCGAACGCACATTCAGTGCTGCTGGAGGATTTGTCACCGATCATAGGGTGCGCCTGTCCACCGACTCGGTTGATCGACTGACCTTCATAAAAATGAATCAGTCTTGGATCACCACCAGCTACCAGGCACCTGAAGCGGATATAACGGAATAATTTATAATGTCACATCCCTTCAAGACTGCCTATGCTGATGCTGAGTGACTGTCCTGTTATGTTCACTGACTATCCTCTTCCTCCTCCTCAATGATCCATGCCACCACACCAGTGCCTAAGGCACAATTTTTTTTTTTTTTAAAATTTTTTAAAAATGCTTCGCAACAGGTGTGACTGCTGTGCTCCAAGTACAGTATCTGTGAGGGGTTGCAGTGTTGTGGCACCAGCACCAGTGCCTAAGGCACAATTTTTCAGCCCCTGTATAACAGGGGCGTGTAATTACAATTTTTGAAAAAGATGCTTCGCAACAGGTGTGACTGCTGTGCTCCAAGTACAGTATCTGTGAGGGGTTGCAGTGTTGTGGCACCAGCACCAGTGCCTAAGGCACAATTTTTCAGCCCCTGTATAACAGGGGCGTGTAATTACAATTTTTTAAAAAGATGCTTCGCAACAGGTGTGACTGCTGTGCTCCAAGTACAGTATCTGTGAGGGGTTGCAGTGTTGTGGCACCAGCACCAGTGCCTAAGGCACAATTTTTCAGCCCCTGTATAACAGGGGCGTGTAATTACAATTTTTTAAAAAGATGCTTCGCAACAGGTGTGACTGCTGTGCTCCAAGTACAGTATCTGTGAGGGGTTGCAGTGTTGTGGCACCAGCACCAGTGCCTAAGGCACAATTTTTTCAGCCCCTGTTAGGGCGTGTAATTACAATTTTTAGGCAATGCTTTGCAACAGGTCTCATTGCTGTGCTAAGAGTACAGTATCTGTGAGGGGTTGCAGTGTTGTGGCACCAGCACCAATGCCTAAGGCCCAATTTTTCAGCCCCTGTTTAACAGGGGCGTGTAATTACAAATCTTGATCTAATAGTTCACAGCAGGGCCCATTCCTGCGCCCACCAAGAGTAACTATGAGGGCCTACAGTCTTGTGGCAACACCGTCCACCACCACCACCACCGCCAAAGGCCCAATTTTTCTGCCCTGTTCAACAGGTGCATGCAATTACAAATCTTGATCTAATAACTCACAGCAGGGCCCATTCCTGCACCCACCAAGAGTAACTGTGAGGGCTTACAGTCTTGTGGCAACACCGTCCACCACCACCACCACCACCAAAGGCCCAATTTTTCTGCCCGGTTCAACAGGTGCATGCAAGTACAAATCTTGATCTATCAACTCACAGCAGGGGCCATTCCTGTGCCCACCAGTCTTGTGGCTACACAAACATCTAATAGGGCAAATTTCTGCAGAGTATATACGGCAGGCCCCTACATTCAAACATCCAACTTACAAACGACTCCTACTTGCAAACGGAAAGAGAAACAGGAAGTGAGAGGAAATCTACCCCTAGGAAGGGAAATTCTATCATGTTAGATTTAATTTGGGAAAAAGGTATCTCCTCTCTACTGATGCTTTATCACCAATCCTTGTTTCAATTAAAACCCCACTTTTCCAAAAACATTTGTCATTGGGATGGAAAGTGAGGTGACATGTTCTGAACAGATGTGCAAAGACAGCAAATGTTACAGGGGTGATAACCCCTCCCTATGTTCTCCAAAAAGCTTTGCAACAGGTGTGACTGCTGTGCTCCAAGTACAGTATCTGTGAGGGGTTGCAGTGTTGTGGCACCAGCACCAGTGCCTAAGGCACAATCTTTCAGCCCCTGTTGGGGCGTTGTAATTACAATTTTTAGGCAATGCTTTGCAACAGGTCTCATTGCTGTGCTAAGAGTACAGTATCTGTGAGGGGTTGCAGTGTTGTGGCACCAGCACCAATGCCTAAGGCCCAATTTTTCAGCCCCTGTTTAACAGGGGCGTGTAATTACAAATCTTGATCTAATAGTTCACAGCAGGGCCCATTCCTGCGCCCACCAAGAGTAACTATGAGGGCCTACAGTCTTGTGGCAACACCGTCCACCACCGCCAAAGGCCCAATTTTTCTGCCCTGTTCAACAGGTGCATGCAATTACAAATCTTGATCTAATAACTCACAGCAGGGCCCATTCCTGCACCCACCAAGAGTAACTGTGAGGGCTTACAGTCTTGTGGCAACACCGTCCACCACCACCACCAAAAGCCCAATTTTTCTGCCCGGTTCAACAGGTGCATGCAAGTACAAATCTTGATCTATTAACTCACAGCAGGGCCCATTCCTGTGCCCACCAGTCTTGTGGCTACACCAACATCTAATAGGGCAAATTTCTGCAGAGTATATACGGCAGGCCCTACTTTCAAACATCCAACTTACAAACGACTCCTACTTGCAAACGGAAAGAGAAACAGGAAGTGAGAGGAAATCTACCCCTAGGAAGGGAAATTCTATCATGTTAGATTTAATTTGGGGAAAAGGTATCTCCTCTCTACTGATGCTTTATCACTAATCCTTGTTTCAATTAAAACCCCACTTTTCCAAAAACATTTGTCATTGGGACGGAAAGTGAGGTGACATGTTCTGAACAGATGTGCAAAGACAGCAAATGTTACAGGGGTGATAACCCCTCCCTATGTTCTCCAAAAAGCTTTGCAACAGGTGTGACTGCTGTGCTCCAAGTACAGTATCTGTGAGGGGTTGCAGTGTTGTGGCACCAGCACCAGTGCCTAAGGCACAATCTTTCAGCCCCTGTTGGGGCGTGTAATTACAATTTTTAGGCAATGCTTTGCAACAGGTCTCATTGCTGTGCTAAGAGTACAGTATCTGTGAGGGGTTGCAGTGTTGTGGCACCAGTACCAATGCCTAAGGCCCAATTTTTCAGCCCCTGTTTAACAGGGGCGTGTAATTACAAATCTTGATCTAATAGTTCACAGCAGGGCCCATTCCTGCGCCCACCAAGAGTAACTATGAGGGCCTACAGTCTTGTGGCAACACCGTTCACCACCGCCAAAGGCCCAATTTTTCTGCCCTGTTCAACAGGTGCATGCAATTACAAATCTTGATCTAATAACTCACAGCAGGGCCCATTCCTGCACCCACCAAGAGTAACTGTGAGGGCTTACAGTCTTGTGGCAACACCGTCCACCACCACCACCACCACCACCACCACCACCAAAAGCCCAATTTTTCTGCCCGGTTCAACAGGTGCATGCAAGTACAAATCTTGATCTATTAACTCACAGCAGGGCCCATTCCTGTGCCCACCAGTCTTGTGGCTACACCAACATCTAATAGGGCAAATTTCTGCAGAGTATATACGGCAGGCCCCTACTTTCAAACATCCAACTTACAAACGACTCCTACTTGCAAACGGAAAGAGAAACAGGAAGTGAGAGGAAATCTACCCCTAGGAAGGGAAATTCTATCATGTTAGATTTAATTTGGGAAAAAGGTATCTCCTCTCTACTGATGCTTTATCACCAATCCTTGTTTCAATTAAAACCCCACTTTTCCAAAAACATTTGTCATTGGGACGGAAAGTGAGGTGACATGTTCTGAACAGATGTGCAAAGACAGCAAATGTTACAGGGGTGATAACCCCTCCCCATGTTCTCCAAAAAGCTTAAAAATAGATTTCTTTGGGATGGAGCTACACTTCATAATGTACCTGTTCAGATTCTACTTAAGAACAAACCTACAGTCCGTGTCTTGTTTGCACCACCTATATACTGCTGTTCAGAGTATATAAGGTTGTAGGTATAGGGTTTTTTTTTGGGTGCGGGGTCCCCCTTAATATCCATACAAGACCCAAAGGGGCTGGGGTGGGGGGGGGGATGGGGTAGCCATGCCATTTTTCTCAAGGATTTTCAGCCATATGGCGGCCAGGACAAGACATGACATTAAAGCCGCAAGTGGTTTTAAATGGCTTCTTTTTTTCCTTTACAAATGTCATTTTGTGCAAGGACAGTTCTAAACACGGGAAACACATGCCACTTCACAGGCATACTTTAGACACCCCCCAGGTACCATATTTAAAGGAAAATTTCACTTTTTTTTTTTCACTTTATGCATCATTAAAATGACTGCTCCCGAAAAAACGTTAGTTTTTAAAAGTTCTTTTTGCATTGATATATGTCCCCTGGGGCAGTACCCGGTTCCCCAAACCTGTTTTATGACATTAACATGCATATTGGCCGTTGTAATTAGCAATTTTGATTTTGAACGTTCGCGTCCATTATAACGAATAGGGTTCGAAAATTTGCGCAAACTTTCGGTCCGTTCGAAGGTTCTGGTGCGAACCGAACCCGGGGGTGTTCGGCTCATCCCTATCTGGGATTACACCTAGCATCCTGGCATGTGTGGAGGGACCAATAATGATGCTGTTGATCTCAATGGTAAAATCGTGAGGGGGAATTGGGGAGGAGGAAATATTGCAAGTTCAGTTTTAGACAGACTGAGTTTAAGGAAATGGTGTGACATCCAAACTGATATGTTGCTCAGTAAATTTGTGATACATGAGGAGATTGGGGGGTAGAAAGATAGATCTGGGTGTTGTCCACGTAGAGGTGGTTTTGTAAGCCATGGGAGGTTATCAACCAACTGGCCCAGTGAAGAAGTGTAAAGAGAGAATAGAAATTGGAATAGAATAGAAATAGAAGAGAAAATACCATTATAAACTTGTTGGTAGTCCATAGTGCACATCTTGCCTCACTTCCTTCTTCCGGTCCTTCTCTTGTGAGGCGGGCCAAGATGGTGAATGTCCCTAAAACCTGCAGAACTTGCAAAAAATGTGGGAAGCATCAGCCCCACAAGGTCACCCAGTACAAGAAGGGGAAAGACTCCCTCTACGCCCAGGGAAAGAGGCGATACGACCCTAAGCAGAGCGGTTATGGTGATCTTCCGTAAAAAGGCCAAGACCACCAAGAAGATTGTGCTGAGGCTGGAGTGTGTTGACTCCAACTGCTGATCAAAGCGGATGTTGGCTATAAAGAGATGCAAGCACTTTGAACTTGGAGGAGACAAGAAGAGAAAGGGACAAGTCATCCAGTTCTAAGCTGCCGCATTACTTTTGAAAACCAAATAAAATCTTCAAAATTAAAAAAAAGAGAGAATAGGAGGGGCCCAAGAACAGAGCCTTAGGGCTACTCCAACAGAAAGAGGAAGATAGATAGAATTGAAGGTGAGCTGAGATAGGTAGGAGGAGAACCAGGAAAAAGGCAGAGAAAAGTTGCAGAGGACAAGGGAGTGGAGTTTATAGAGAAGTGAGTGGTTGTCTGTGTTAAAGGCAGCGGAAAGGTCTAATGCCCCGTACAGACGAGCGGAATTTCCGTAGGAAAAAACTTGGATAGTTTTTCCGACGGAATTCCGCTCAAGCTTGGCTTGCATACACACGGTCACACAAGTTCTCTGAATTTTCGACCGTCAAGAACGCTGTGACGTACTACACTACGACGAGCCGAGAAAATTAAGTTCAATGCTTCCGAGCATGCGTCAGGAATTTTGCGCGTAGGAATTGGTACAGACGATTTGAATTTCCCATCAGAACTTTATCCGACTGAAAAATAGAGAACCTGCTCTCAATTTTTTGCTGGCGGGAATTCTGCCAGCAAAAGTCTGAAGGAGCATACACACGGACTAAATTTCTGACCAAAAGCTCACATCAGACATTTGCTGGCGGAATTTCCGCTCGTGTGTATGGGGCATAAGAGTATAAGTATGTAGTAATGGCTGTTGTTTTTTTGCAGTTAGTACTGTAGGTTATTAGTGAGTTTTGTTAGAGCAGTTTCAGTGGAATGTTGAGGGCAGAAGTCAGGCTGCAGGGGGCTGAGAAACTTGTTATCAGTGAGGTAGCAATCAGGGCCGGTGCACCCACTAGGGGAACTAGGCAGCCGCCTAGGGCGCACTGCCACCTAGGGGCTCAGCTGACCCTTGCCTCACCCCTTCCTCCTTCTTGTCGCCCCCCCCAAGCTCCCGGCAGAGCCGATGATAGGGGACCCGTACAGCAAGGAGTTTGGTGGGGCGGGCAGGTGGTAGCCTTGCGGTGCTGCGTGCAGCTTCTTTCCTCTCCCTCCCATCGTCTTTCACATGCTGGAGGGAGAAGGAAGTCTGTGTGTAACAGGGCAGGCAGCCAATAGCGCTGCTCTTCTGAGTGGGAGGGCGTGACTGCTAACTTGCTCCGCCTCCCACTACCTCCTTAGCCAATGAGATTGTCCAGCCCGCCACATTTGACCAGAAGAGATGCTAGGGACCAGAGCTGGGCGGAATGGAGAGGATCCAACATACCTGAGAATGAAGAAGGTATGAGATCAAACATGTCACAATGCTGGCTGCAGAAATGTATCAGTGTGTTCTCCTTCTCCCGTGCTGTGTAGAATAGGCACTGATCGAGGGATGACTTCCCCTCCATCTTCTCACACTGCTTCTTATCTCTGTTTTTATTTACACTGAACAAATTACAGGAGAATGCTGATTAGACTTCTGCAAGATGCTGCAACTTCAGCTGTTTCTATAGCTATATGTGCCAGAGTCCCATCCATGATTTGTTTGACCTTTTCCTTGTTATCTTTGAAGGCATTAGCTGGTCAGGCAGGGAACTTCACAGACCTGTTAACCATTTACTGTCCTCCTGTGCTTGAGAAATGACTGTTAGTAAAGTTTTTTTGGCACTTTGTTATATTTTGTAAACTCCTGTTTACACATAGTGCAGCGATCAATGTTTTTCCACACTGGTCACTGCTAGCCTAGGACACACTTGTACTATGTTTGCAGTCTCTGACCAACTCCTGTATTATGTCTACTCTGCAGTCTCTGACCATCTCCTGTATCATGTCTGCAGTCTCTGACCATCTCCTGTAGTACGTTTTGCAGTCTCTGACCATCTCCTGTAGTACGTTTTGCAGTCTCTGACCATCTCCTGTAGTACGTTTTGCAGTCTCTGACCATCTCCTGTAGTATTTCTGCAATAAAGGGGGGCTACAGGCATGGTAGGTGGTGAGAGAAGAGGGCTGTAGGTGCAGTGGGTGGTAAGGCAAGGGAGGCTGCAGGCACAGTAGATAATGAGGAAAGGGGTCCCAGGTGCAGTGGGGGGTGATGGAAGTTGTGGTTAAGGCAGGGCTGTAGAGAACATTTTAATGTAGCATACAGAGCAAGGGGCTTCATAATCCAGAGCCCACCCAAATCCTCAGCACCAGGCCCATGATGCTCTTAATCCAGGCCGAACGGCCAGGGTCGCACTTTCAATCGGGCCCTGGTGTTCCGCCACTAATATATTTTTTATAATGGCACACAGTGAAATAATTAAGAAGTGCACTGACAGATTTTCACAATATACACACTGGGTTGTGTGATCAAAGAGTGTATTGTGCTATTACTTAATAACACTGCACAAAACCATTCAGTGTTTTTTTTTTTTTTGGGGGGGGGGGGGGGCGCAAGTAGCTGGTCTTGCCTAGGGTGCAAAATAGTCTAGCACCAGCCCTGGTAGCAATTCATATAGTTGAGGACAAAGCGTTCAAACATTTTGGAGGCAAATCAGAGCAGAGAGATGGGTCTTACGTTGCTCAAACAGGTGGGGTCAAGTGAGGGTAACCAGTGCATGTTTGAGCGTGGAGGGAAATATGCCAGTGGAGAGGGAGGGATTGAAGATGTGGGTTAGAGAGTGTAGGATAGAGCAGGAAGGGGACCCTAGTAGTTGTAAGGGGACAGGGAGGTCCAGGGGACAGGTGGTGAGGTGGGCCTCAAAAAGGAGTTTGGCAACTTCCTCAGTGATAGCAGGGTTGAAGGAGGAAAGTATTCAGTGTGGTTTTGGACCTGGTATGTTGATTGGAGGCGAAAGCTGGACACTGGAGATCTCACCATGAATTGTATTAATCTTGTTTTATAAATGACTGGCAATCTCCTGGGCTGTAAGTAATGTAATGGTTGGAGGCATTTTGGTAAATATGTTTAAAGCGGTAGTAAACTCCGTTTTTTCACTTGTACCTACAGGAAAACCTAGAATAAGGCTTACCTGTAGGTACAGTGAATGGCTCCTAAACTTGCACCGTTTAGGAGATATTTACACTGCATGCAGCCGGTGACATCACCGGCGCATACGCTCTGAAGGTCCGGTATACTGCGCTGGACCTTCAGAGCTCGTGCCGTAAATGGGATGCAGCTGTGAACTCATGTAGCCGGAGGCCGAAAACCCAGAAAGGAAGACCGGGTGAAGATGGAAGCCCTGTCAACGGTGACAACGGGCCGCTGGATGGCTTCATTTTAGGGTAAGTCTTGCATAATGTGCTAGTTTGCGATGCATACGAGGACATTATAGTTACATATAGTAACATAGTAGGTGAGGTTGAAAAAAGACCCAAGTCCATCAAGTCCAACCTATGTGACATTGCTTTGCAGGGGAATTACATTTTTTTTTTTTCAAGATGTGATTTATTGGCTTTTAGGCCTCATGCACACTGGACGTTTTTGGACGTTTTTACAGCAGCTGTTTTTGGCTTCAGATGTTTTTTTCTACAGTCAATAAACTCCCCATCATGTTATTCTATGTGTCCATGCACACATAAGCTGTTATCAGAAGTTTTTGGCTGGGGCATTTATGGCTTTAAAAAAAACCCAAACTAGTGGGTTCCGAAAGGAGTTTTTCAGCTGTAAAAACGTTCTAACGTCAATAAACGCTGATAAACGCTGATTAACGCTCAAAAACACCACTAACCAGCGTTTTTTTTTTTTTTTGTTTTTGATCCATTGAAAAAAATAAAAGTCCTGTCAGCTGAAACTTTATGCGCTGCATTCTTATTAGCCTCAATATTCCTGTTATCTCTAAGGACTACAGGACCCCGCCCCTCTATGTTATGGTAAAGCGAGGGGATTTCTATTGTCCTGTTCTGTTTCTGTTGACCTGATACAGTGGCGTGAGTGAGCGTTGAGAGGGTGTTCCTGGCAGGATCACCAAAAGAAAAAAAAAAAAAACCTGTAAAAATAACATTAAGATAACCACCACATCTAGGTGCATGGATACAGGGCCACTGTTTGAAATCCCAGGGCCCCCGTACAGTCTACCTGACAGGGCCCCACAAAACCTCCCTCCTGAAAATAGCAAAACAATATTATGGCTAAAAATACTTAGACCCTTTTCACACTGGGGTGGTGCGGGCGTTAGTGGTAAAGTGCCAATAGTTTTAGTGGCACTTTACCGCTGCTAGTTTTAGCGGCGCTATTTGGCTGCTAGTGGGACGCATTTAACCCCCGCTAACGGCCAAAGAAAGGGTTAATATCGCCCGTGTTGCGGCGCTGCCGAATCGCTTTGCAGGTGCTTCGGCAGCACTGCCTATTCATTTCAATGGGCAGTGTGTTTTGGGAGCGGTGTATACACTGCTCCCCCACCACCCCAAAGATGTTGCTTGCAGGAATTTTTTTCTCATCCTGCAAGCGCACCACCCCAGTGTGAAAGCACTCAGACTTTCACACTGGGGTGGCTTGAGAGGTAGTTTTCAGGCACTTTACATGCGCTATTATTAGTGCTAAAATGCTTGAAAAGTGCTCCAGTGTGAAAGGGGTCTTAGTGTATCCTTACTATAACTTACAGAATTCCTGCTAAATGTAAAAGAATAAAACTGCATTGAGTTATTAAATAAAGCTTTGTGTGTGAATGAGGTTTTGTGGCTCATTCACATGGGCCCTTTGGCCTGTACAGTGATCAGCTTTTTTTTTCTTTTATATGGCTGGAGCTGTGTGCAGGCAGCCTAAAGCCCCATACACACGGTCGGACTTTTTCATGGATTCTGTCCGATCGGACAATGTTGTTGAAAAATCAGACCGTGTGTATGCACCATCGGACAGTGTACGTCGGTTTGACCGACGGACAAAGTCTTATCTCCTGCTGGAAAGATTTGCCGTCAACACGGTCCGATCACACCAAATCCGATCGTGTGTACGGTTGTCCGACGGACAAAGTGCTACGCATGCTCAGAAGAAATTCTGTGACGGAAGCGCTCGGTCAGGTAAAACTACCTTTCCTAATCGACACAGCACATTCGTCACGCTGCAATGTTAAAATGTCTTTAATGCAGCGCATTCTCTTTTTCTTTACAATGCAACAAGAATGACATGTTTTAGCTGCTCCTATTCACCGCACTTCTCACAAACTTAGTTCTTTATTACTTTTCAGCATTTATACACTACATGTTTATTTTTACTCAGATCGTAAAAGAATCTTTGTTATATTTTTAGCAGGATTTGTCTTTTTTTTTTTTTGTTTCTGAATACATATTTGAAGGAGATTTTTTTTTTTTTTTTGGAGGGGGGTTGTGTGTCTCAACTTAGCAAAACCACATTCTTAACATTTGTATTTCTTGCTTAAATTTACTAGGAGTTTGTTGGTTGTTGGTGCCCCTTGTTAATTCTACTTTAGGATTAGTGAAATGTACCTGCCTACTCAAAGAAAAACTGTCATTGTAGAAAAGTAAAACACAATAGTCAATGATTATTTCAAATCCAAAAAAAATTTATTTAGGTCTCAGCAACAAACCAAAGAGGAACGCAGCCATGGTGAAACTTGGGAATTTGCAAAGCCTTGGACCCCCACGGCAACCATCATTGTTCAAGCGTAGAAAATTGGGGGCCTGAGGAGTACGTATATTAAGGGGAGTGCAATCTGGTCCTGAAGTCCAAAGCATCCGGAACTGCAGCAGATGCCATCTAGGTCCCCAGGCTCTGGTACTACAAGAGGCTCCATCTTCTCTCCGACCAGACTGAATCCATGTCGTCACTCTCAGGTCTTCCTTCCACGCTTCCTTGCACGCTGTGGCTGTCGTGCTGGTGGGGTGGCAGAAGGAGGAGGAGGAGGAGGCGGAGCATGGTAACTATGGCAAACATGTGTGACTGGGGTCATCTCCCCAGCCCTACCCTTATTTAGGACATGGAGGATGAGCCCCTCACACATGTTGCGTTGCCTCACCTCCATACCCATCATTTTAGTGACAACCACCGAGCCAAAGGTCTCCTCGTCGGCGGGTGTGGCATGTAGGGAGTCTGAAGCCTCTCTGATCATGCGGAGCGCTGACTCTGCGTCATAACCCCCCCTTCTCGCCCTTTTGTACGGAGGGCGGAGGGGAGTGATTTGGGTGTCAGTCAGGCTCCGAGGCCTAGCCCCCTCTTGGCTGCCACTACCCACCTCGTGGCTGCCACTAACCCCTGCCTCCTCCTGACTGCCACCTTCCACAGCCACCTCCTGGCTGAGGTCTTCCTGTGTATGAAAAAGGGACATAGTTTCAGTTATTTGTTCATCAAACACACACAATTCTCATCTAGTGACTGTTGCAAAATGTTTACAAATAGAAAACCATACAATTCTCAGCCCTGCAGTTTAGATTGTGGCCCCAACTGTCTCCAACACTACTGTCAGTTGATATGTCAAACACGTTAGGAACTAAGCAATTGGGGATCCTGAATTAAGTGAACATCATTCATTATTCACATAAATGGTAACAAAACTACTATACCTGGAACAAGCTGGGCTCCTCCACCTCTTCCAGACTGGAAGGCCCAGGTTGCTCCTCGGAAGCCTCATCAGGGGTGGCCTGCGCGCAAGGAAGCGTGGAAGGAGGAGTCGAGAGTGGCTCCGTGACATCAGCCTGGTCTTTGAGAAAATGTAGACTCTGATAGTACCAGAGCTTGGGCACATAGACCTCATCTGCTGCAGTTGCAGTTTCTTCCGACTTCCGGACCTTCTTGCGCTCCCTGATATACGCACTCCTCAGGCTGCCAATTTTCTTTCTTATATCATCAACAGTTGCCGCGGGGTACCTTGGCTTGACAAATTCCACAAGTTCCTCCAGGGCTGCGTACCTCTTTGGTTTGATGCTATAATGGGGGTGTTTAGCCTGCCATAAAATGGGAAATTCCCTGTATTTGGCAATGAAGAGGGGGAGAAAACTCATGTCGTTGAATCCCTTCATAATCTCTGCAAGACACAACACCACACCAAACACTATAAATTATGTCAGGCTAAACTCTTCTAATCTTCTCCATAAAGAAGCCTCAAGTTCGAATCAGTCTAGGCTAGTTATGTACTAACGTCAAATTGTACCTTCGTTTGTAGCGATCGTCTCGTGCGTGAGCTTTCTCTCCCCTCGTCTCCCAGATCGTGGCTACGACACAGGCGTGTGACGTTTTATATACAGTGCGCATGCGTCAAACTCCGCCCGCCCCTGACGATCTTTCTCGTCTATTCCCCACCCCTTCTCTTTACGGCGCAGTGGGGAGAGCACATGGCGGGGACACAGCAGGTGTGCCACAAATATCCCACCAACGAGGAGGACGAGGAAAGTCCGGAGGCAGAAACGTCCCGATCCCGGAGCCTGAAATTCAAGGCCTCCAATATGTCATTTGGAGAAATGTTGGAGATGGTGGACATATTAAAGAGGAGCGACTATGATGGGAAGTATGGGCCTTACCTCAACCCCAATGTCCGCAAGGCCAAGATCATGTCTAAAGTTGTGAGGAGGCTGTACAATAATTTTGGGGTACAACGATCCAAGGAGCAACTGAGGAAACGCTGGTCAGACCTGAAACTGAGGGAGGCCGATCAGTACAGAAAGATCAAGCGAATTCTTCAAAAAAGTAAGTAGTTGTGTTTTGTGTTTTATTTCTTGCTTGCATACTGCTCCATGTGGTTTGATTTTTACAAAGTTGTACATTCCAAAATGGCCACTTTCATGTTCGTCTGTGCATTCGATCGTACTCAGCCTCGATCTTTCTGCCACTGTCATGGTCGTGTGTGTGTGTCCATTCGATCGTACGCAACCTCGATCGTTCGGCCACTTATAATACGATGTTTGGTGTTTTTTTTGGGGAAAGGAAGTTTGTTCTCACTAGAAATGTCATCAAGAATGTAAAGCCAATTTATTCAATGTAAAGGAGAGGTCACCCAGTAGCTGTTTACCCATCTGGACTCTAGAGCACTAGTGCTGGGACACCCAAACCCCCTTTTTATTAGGCTTTTCCACACATGTGCTCCAGTGGATACTAGAGGGGGGTCTCCATCACACAAACTTCTACCAAAAAGCTAGTAAGTTTAGCACCTTTACAAAGTGACTACATTCATGTAGTTGGCATTTGTAACTGGCCAAACAAAAATAGTGTCCGTCACTTTCAAGCAATGTTTGTCATTTCCTATTTCTGCCCTCAATAGATTGTGTTGCTAAATCTTCCTTTTGTACATTCTCATAGGGGAGCGAAAACTTGCGCCGTCTGAGGAAACCCCAAAACCAATACCTCCCAAAAAAGGTAAAAGAGCAGAAGCAGAGGAGGAGTAGGAGGAAGGAGAGATCATCGAACTTGGAGAAATTGTCACCACAACAGGTGAGTGTGGGAGAACACAGCTACTGGTAAGCTAATCAATGTATGGCTGCCTCATTTCCAACACCCGATTTTTGTTTGTTTGTGTTTTTTAGGTGACGTGGATGCTGTGGAAGAAAAATCGCACTTTACCACAGAGAGTGCCCACGTACTCATCGGGGAGATAATGGTCTGCAATAGAGATCTAGATTACATAAAGCAAAACATCAATGATGTTCAACAAAAATTGAAGAACATCATTGATGTTTTAGGAAAAATATGAAAACGCACCAAGTAATTAACACACATTTGTGCCAGCTTCTGAACACATTTGCAACTTAAGAACTGTGTGAAATTTGGAACATGCACACATTGTGTCCACATGTGCTAGCTCCCATCATGGTGGATGAATGCCAACGTTTTTTTGGGGGTGCAACCACTTTACGAACTACGAAAGTGGTTGTGGTGAAGGGTTGCACCCCCAAAAAACGTCCATTCATCCCCATGATGGAAAATTGCACTTTTGAAGCTTCTAGGCATGTGTTTTACCATCTAATGACCATTTTCAGACCCAAATTGTGTGCATGTTCTAAATTTCCACTTTCCAGGGGTGACCCCCCCATGTGATGAAGGCAAGATCAAACACACTTTGAACATATAGTCATGTCTGATCTTGTCTTCACTTTACAAAGTTGAACTTTCCAAGTTCATAGGTTCTGTTTTGCTCCATGCCTGGTTTTACCAATTGCGGAATGTTTGTAAACAATGTTGTAAATAACCAAGATGTTGTCAGTTTGGGCGTGAAGATTGTAAACGCACTTGTGAATGTTTTCCAAGTAAACTTTTTTATTTTTCTAAATGTGTGGCTTCCTTATTTAAAAAACACAATGCATTATGTATGTCAAATGTAAAGGATATGGGGGGCAATTGGTGTTATTTACTAAAGGCAAGTCCACTTTGCACTGCAAGTTTCTTTTCCAGGGCACTTTTTCACTGCACTTGTAGAGCATAGTGGATTTGACTTATGTAAATGACACCCACAGTGCTTTGTACGAAAACACGGAGCACAGCATTTTTGAGAATGATGGTTTGGATTTTTTTTCACCTTTAATAATAAACACCTTCATTTACAAATTGCATTTTGTGTTTACTTGTGTTGTCCTTGACTATTGTTTAAATTGGTTTTGATGTTCCGAAACACTTAAGTGTGACAAACATGCAAAGGAACAGGAAATGAGGAAGGGGGCAAACACTTTTTCACACCACTGTAGATGCATTTTTATGTCCCGATACAATCCTGGCGCTCAGTTTTGTACCACTAATTAAAAAGGTACCCCCAGAGCGGTACTATGAAATGAGGAAAAATATAGAAAAAATGATGCACTCCTTCTCCCAGCCACAGCAGGAACCTGCATTTAACTACCCAAATGTGCCCCGACCAAGACCTCCCCATCACTACCCAAGATACACGCACTACCCTGAGCAGCAACACCATCCTTACCCCTATAATCCAACATCATATCCCTCAAGTTATGACAAGCCAATCTCCAGATATGAAGGACCACACAGTAACCTTCCCTATCCCATCCCATCCCCACTTCCTTCAATTAGGGCCCCCCCCAAACTCAGGGTATGTATGTGCAAAGTCAACATGGGGAGGCTAGGCCTGCTCCCCACACTGCCAGTGATGACCCAGCTTCCGCAACTCAATACTCCTATGAGGCCCCTTTCAAAAAAACATATCAGAATCTGTGATGAGGTCTGTTCATGGTTAAGGACCAACATGACACATTTTGATAAAACAGGGAAGAGGCCTACTTGACAGGCAAGTTTTTTGTTTTTAAGTTATTGCAGAGTTAATTTATGTTTTATACATGGGTAAAGTTTATATTTTTATCATATTTTATGATACGTGAATAAATAATTATTCCTACATTTTTTGTGCCGTCACATTTTGAAAAATACCCAGGTAAAAAAACATAAAAAATACAAAAAACATGGTCAATATAACGCATGACAAATGACATGAGTGATGATAATTACCTTAATGTGATCAATAATCTTTCAGCAGGCTGGATACTTGGTCTGAAGCTCGTGTTCTGACGCTCCAAGCGAGGGCAGATTAAGCCAAGCAATTCGTCAAAACTGAGTAAAAAAAAACAAAAAAAAATCATAAATACATGTGGGAATAACATTGGGGCATACTGTAAAAACAAGAGTAAGGTAAGTGGTTAAGGACATTATTTAGGGTAACAAGGCAGGCATCCTTAGTTCCAATCTAATAATGGCTAAATAAGTGACAGGAACAAAAAAAATGGCATATGGGTCCTCATTTCAACAAAGAAGAAGCCACTGGCCTTTTAAATTAACAGTAACAATTGTCTGAGCCAAAAATGCTAAACAAAGCTGCGTGGCAACACCAACACCCACAAAGCAAGGCATTTGGGGGGTAAAACATCCAAAAAAAAAAAAGGAAATATGACCTGGCTTACACCAGGAGGGGGGTGCTAGCTGACGCTCATTTTGTGCCCTTAACCACTTCCCGACCGCCCCATGTATATATACGTCGGCAGAATGGCACGTACAGGCAAAATCACGTACCTGTACGTGACATTCTTCCGGCGGGTGGGGTGTCCGATCAGAACCCCCCCGGCCGGCGGGGACAGTCGGGATCGCTTCAGGAGCGATCCGGCACGAGGGGACGGCCAGTGGTTTCTGGCCACCCCCTCGCTATCGCTCCTGGCGAATGAAAAGCTTCCCCTTCCTGTCTATTGTATAGACAGGCAGGCGGAAGTGATGTCACGCTCGGTGCGTCGGTCTATCTGACCGGGACGCTGAGCTGTGAACATGTACAGGTTAGTGCACAAACACTACACTGACACCAGTACACATAGGCACACAAATCACCCCCCTGTCACCCCCAGATCACCCCCCAGATCACCCCCCCCCCCCCCCAGTCACAGTGTCACTAATTGCAGTGATCATTTTTTTACTGATCACTGCATTTAGTGTCAGTGTGACTGTAATAACTGTCAGGGCAGTTAGTTTTAGGCCCCTTTAGGTCTAAGGTAGCCCCCTACCCCCCCCATAAAGGTTTAACCCCTGATTGCCCCTAGTTAACCCCTTCACCCCCTTTTGCCAGTGTCACTAAGCGATCGTTTTTCTGATCGCTGCATTAGTGTCACTGGTGCTGCTAGGTAGCCAGTTTTTTTTTAGGTTAACCGCCATGTTTATATAGGTTCATAAATAGGTTTATAGGTCAGGTACCCCCATATTACAACCTAAATAAAGGTTTTAACCCCCTGATTGCCCCAAGAGTTAACCCTTTCACAAGTGATCACCGTATAAGTGTCACTGGTGACGCTGGTTAGCCAGTTAGTTATTTCGTTATTTAGGTTCCCCGTCAGGTTTTTATATAGCGTCAGGTACCCCCATATAGTACCATATAGTACCTAATAAAGGTTTTAACCCCCTGATTGCCCCTAGTTAACCCTTTCACCAGTGATCACTGTATTACTGTTACTGGTGACGCTGTTTAGTTAGCTTGTTTTTTATACTGTCAGGGCACCCGCCATTTATTACCCAATAACGGTTTAACCCCCTGATCGCCCGGCGGGTGATATCAATTAGGTTTTAGGGTCAAATAAGGTCTGCGTCGCCCCAGGTTAGTGCCAGTACCGCAAACACCCACGCGCAAAGCATACACCTCCCTTAGTGGCACAGTATCTGAACAGATCAATATCTGATCTGATCAGATCTATACTAGCGTCCCAGCAGTTTAGGGTTCCAAAAAACGCATTGTTAGCGGGATCAGCCCAGATACCTGCTAGCACCTGCGTTTTCCCCCTCCGCCCAGCCCAGCCCACCCAAGTGCAGTATCGATCGATCACTGTCACTTACAAAACACTAAGCACACAACTGCAGCGTTCGCAGAGTCAGGCCTGATCCCTGCGATCGCTAACATTTTTTTTGTGGTAGCGTTTTGATTCAGTCGCTAACAGTCAGGAGCTGTTTTACCTGTGAATCTTAAAAAAATAAAAAAAACAAAAATAGTTGTCGTTTTATTGTTCTCTCTCTCTCTCTATTTTCTCTCTATTGTTGCTCTTTTTTTACTCCATTCTATTCTGCAATGTTTTATTATGTTTTATCATGCTTGCTTTTCAGGTATGTAATTTTGTTTACTGTGTTTTAGTGTTAAGCATTTTTTTGTTTTCAGGTGCGCCATTCAGTTGCAGCACGGATTTATTTATCTTGACAGCAACAGCGTTTGCTCCCACGATACATAAAGCCGCGACTCCAACGCTGTAGGAGGTGATTTCACCACCACAGTTAAAAAAAGAGCATACGTGCCGAAGCATGGGGGCAGCAGGGGGGGAGGAGCGATTGGCTCCTAATGCCACGTACATAAGGTCGAAATTCCGACGGAGGCTTGCCCCGTGGAAAAGTCCGACCGTGTGTACACGGCATAACTTTTGCGGGAGGATGCCCCCATGCATCGGCATATATAAATGGTGCATGTATGCCCATCATTAGAAGTGGGTGGATGAAGGGAGGTATTCTAATGGTGGGCATACCCACCAATCAATCTCTTTTTTTCGTTCAGCCAAGAGGCTGCATGAAAAAAAAAGATTACAATATATGTCCAGTATGTTGCTGGACTTTGAATGGTTATACCAGAATGATGCCTGCAGGTTTAGGTATCATCTTGGTATCATTCTTTTCAGCCAGTGATCGGCTTTCATGTAAAAGCAATTATAGTGGGTAATTAGCCTCTAGACTGCTTTTACAAGCAGTGGGAGGGAATGTCCCCACTCCCGGATATAAACCGCGCCATTGGGAAATTGGGAAAGCATTTTTATCACACCAATCTTGGTGTGGTCAGATGCTTTGAGGGCAGAGGAAAGATCTAGGGTCTAATAGACCCCAATTTTTTCAAAAAAAGAGTACCTGTCACTGCCTATTGCTATCATAGGGGATATTTACATTCCCTGAGATAACAATAAAAATGATAACAAAGAAAAAAAATGGAAGGAACAGTTTAAAAATAAAATAAAAAAGCTAAATAAATAAAAAAAACGAAAAAAAAAAAAAAGCACCCCTGCCCCCCCTTCTCTTGCGCAAAGGCGTACACAAGCGTTGGTCTGGCGTCATATGTAAACAGCAATTGCACCATGCATGTGAGGTATCACCGCGAAGGTCAGATCGAGGGCAGTAATTTTAGCAGTAGACCTCCTCCGTGAATCTAATGTGCTATCATGTAAAGGCTTTTAAAGGCTTTTAAAAATGTATGTAGTTTGTCGCCACTGCGTGTTTGTGCGCAATTTTAAAGCATGTCGTGTTTGGTATCCATGTACTCGGCCTAAGATCATATTTTTTTTATTTCATCAAAAATGTTAGCAATATAGTGTGTTTTAGTGCATTAAAATAAAAGAAAGTGTATTTTTTCCACAAAAAATGCGTTTGAAAAAGCGCTGCGCAAATACTGTGTGGAAAAAAAAAAATGCAACACCCACCATTTTAATCTGTAGGGCCTTTGCTTTAACAATATATATAGTGTTTGGGGGTTCAACGTAATTTTCTTGCAAAAAAAAAATATGTTTTCATGTAAACAAAAAGTGTCAGAAAGGGCTTTGTCTTCAAGTGGTTAGAAGAGTGGGTGATGTGTGACATTAGCTTCTTAATGTTGTGCATAAAATGCCAGGACAGTTCAAACCCCCCCCCCCAAATGACCCCATTTTGGAAAGTAGACACCCCAAGCTATTTGCTGAGAGCAATGTTGAGCCCATTAAATATTTTTTTTTTTTGTCCCAAGAGATTGAATAATGAAAAAAAAAAATATATATATATTTTTTTTACAAAAAGTTGTCACTAAATGATATATTGCTCAAACATGTCATGGGCATATGTGGAAATACACCCCAAAATACATTCTGTTGCTTCTTCTGAGTACGGGGATACTACATGTGTGGGACTTTTTGGGAGCCTAGCTGCGTACGGGACCCCAAAAACCAAGCACCGCCTTCAGGCTTTCTAAGGGTGTAATTTTTTTATTTCACTTCTCACTGCCAATCACAGTTTCGGAGGCCATGGAATGCCCAGATGGCATAAAAACCCCCCAAAATGACCCCATTTTGGAAAGTAGACACCCCATGCTATTTGCCGAGAGGTATGGTGAGTATTTTGCAGATCTCGCTTTTTGTCACAAAGTTTTGAAAATTGAAAAAATAAAAAAAATAAAAATTTTCTTTACTTTCTTCATTTTCAAAAACAAATGAGAGCTGTAAAATACTCACCATGCCTCTCAACAAATAGCTTGGGGTGTCTACTTTCCAAAATGGGGTCATTTGGGGGGGTTTTGTGCTATTTTGGCATTTTATGGCCTTCGAAACTGTGATAGGTAGTGAGGAGTGAAATCAAAAATTTGCACCCTTAGAAATCCTGAAGGCGGTGCTTGGGTTTCGGGGCTGGTCCGGGGCTGAAGTGGTTAAGGTTGCATGCTGAAATAATGTACAGTTTGTATTTGGGGGGGGGGGGGGGGACGAGGCTTATTAGTTACAATAACCTAAAATAACATAATCACACATAGGTTAGACTGGATGGACTTGTGTCTTGCAAATATAAAACACACTATACATCAATGGCTACAAATTAAGTATGGTTTGGCAGAAACGGTACTCACCTACTAATTGACATGCGGGTGAAATTGAAAAATTTCTCTTCATGCCCACGGAGGTGCCCATACAAGATCATGAACTGGCCTCTTTCTTCACGATTTGCAATGATGGGATGAACCCAGTATCTTCTTCTTCTACGCATCCTTCTCCTATTTTCTTCTTCCAGCAAGATTGCTGCTGTTGCAGCAACAACAGTTGGCATTATCATTGGCAGAGCAGCACACATCTTGCAAAGAAACACACAAAACACAGGTACAGACTGCTGGACAACCAGGAAGTGTACACAGACCTACCAGGTTTTATAAGCAGCCAGACAATCAGCCAAAAAGCTTGCTCAGCACAAAATTAGCAACTCAAATTAGGCAGGAAGGGTTACTAATGAATTTGCAGCTGATTCGCACCTAAAACGCGTACAATCCGCAGAACAGCCGGCGTTTCACTGCGCGGTCACGCAGGGCCTTGAATTTGCACCGCACTAGTCTGAACCCAGGCTGAAGCAAGAATCAAACAACTCAGCAATATAAGATTCTGAAATATTTTACTTGAACCAAATGGAAAAGTTATTTCATGAAGAGAAGGAATAAATCTGCTGAGCCAAGATAACAGCGCCAACTCAGCAAACAGATTCCTACCAAAAATACAACAATTTGTAAACAATGAATAATACTTTATACATAAGTGTACTTTATATTCAGATCCAAAGTCACCTCCTAGTGGATGTTTCAGTTAACTACTTATGTGGCCACACAGAGATAGCGGTAATATAGACAGCCTATGCTATTCGACAAAAAGAGCAAATCTCCTGATGTTAATATATATATATATATATATATATATATTATATATTGGCTTCCCTATGAGTAATGGCAATAGAGTTCCATGTTACAGATATGTTGTTATTCGCTAGCTAGTTGGAGCTCGTTAACTGTCCGTCTTGATATATAAATGTATATATATATATATATTTTTTTTTTGTGGTTGAACTGGATGGACTTGTGTCTTTTTTCAACCTAACTAACTATGTAACTATGTAACTGTAATCCTTTTGGTTGTAGATGAAACAATAGGTTCCTAGTGGTGAAGGCCTAAGGCGTCTGAGCACAGTGTTCCAGCAATGCAGTAAACTGTTCTTAGGTAGAAATGTGTGTGCAAAGTGTTCTGTAATGGTGGCAATGAATAGATAAAAGATCAAGCAGCTTTCCCTCTCACCAACGAGCCAAATCGATCTGAGGTCCTCCGAACAGGAACACGTGCAGTGACACTCGGGCAACAGGTAGTGTTCCGCAAGTAGTGTTCCCCATAGTTACATAGTTAGTAAGGTTGAATAAAGACACCATTCCATCCAGTTCAACCTGAGTGAGTGTCTACAATTGTCCCTATCCCTGTACATTGCACACTCACATCTGTCCCTACCCTCAAGGAGCCCACAATCCAAGGTCCCCATTCATATACTAGGGCCAAATTTGGACAGAAGCCAATTAACCTACCAGCATGTCTTTGGAGTGTGGGAGGAAACCGGAGTACCTGGAGGAAACCCCACACAGGCACAGGGAGAACATACAAACTCCAGGCAGGTGGTGTCTTGGTTGGGATTCAAACCAGCGACCCTTTTTACTGCTAGGTGAGAGTGCTAACCACTACACCACTGTGCCGCCCGACATAGTAGGCCGCAACCTCTCTTGGTTACACAGAGAGGTCCGTCTTGCATCAGGCCCAGGAGGAAGATACTTCCGCGCAGGCTTCTAACACCTTTTATCATCACGCTCAGCAACCTTCATGCCACCGTAAGGATCCCTGGGATGTGTAGTCTTAGGGTACCTGGATGCATAACAGTAGGATGAAAGAGAACTATGTGCACCATAAGTCACTTCGTTGGGCACACAAATATGAGGTCACTGGCCATACGAATAACCAACAATTAATGTCTAGAGACACTGAAAGGAATGATGCTTTCTGGTAACATTCCATATTGCTACATCCTCCCCCCACTTGAAAGTCTTTGGTCCCTAAAGACAGGATATGACCCCAAATCACTTTACTGCATGAGCTAGTCAATTATTGGTCTACTAAGTTAGAGGCTGTAACAGCTAATAACTGGCTTAATGAATGATCCTCTGATAATAAACTATATACATCAGCAGGAGATGATATCATGTTAAGTTTATGACAGGCCAAAAGTAGATCAGTGGCCCACCCAGTAGTGTCAGTGGGTGAATCAAGGTCATACTTCACGAAAGACTCGGTGAAGGAGGCTTTTTTGCAGTGGGTATGAGTTCATCAGAGCTTTCTCCAAGGGTATCATGGGTCAACCTCTTTGGGAAACATATCTTCCCTCTCAGCCGAAAGTGCATGTCTTTTACAGGATCAGGTTCCTGTTCTGTTCCCCATTGGCTGCATCCAGCTTCCGGTTCCATTTCAAGTGGGGGTAAGTTGGGTATCTGGCGCTCCAGGAGGCAATGCCCTTAGTTTGTAATAATGTACAGTTGATTAGTCAGTCTTTAGGTAAAAACAAAGTTGAACCATGGCAAAGGGGTGATTTAAAAAGAGGCAGCTATCCTCAGAGTTTGTCCAGCAACTGTGTAAAACATATAAAAGAAACAGGGGGGGGGGGGCGCCACTAAGTGTATTAAAACAGTACGGTATCATTTATTGCACAGGCTCCTCGCACAATCCGGGTAGCTGGGAAAGGTTCTGGTGTGATGTTGTGCCAAATAGCTGTACATTCAGGAAAACCAGGAAGTAGTCAGCTCCATGCTGTCCAGCTTGAACCAGAAGAGGAAATGATGTCACCAGCAGGGGGCGGGAGGAAGGGGTCAGGACTTTCTCTGTGGAATGAAAGTCTACGCGCTGGTTCTAACCATCTCTGTGATTATATATATATATATATGTGTAACTATTGTATTGAACCTCACAAATTTATTGGATGTTTTACTATGTTTTTCTGTGTAAAATTTTGTTATAATAAACGTATTTTTAATTCATTTGTGAATAAGTCCCTCTCTGGTCCCGCAATAATCCATCATGTTGGTTCTCTATGTATGTAAAGGTAGGTCAGTGTAGTGGACAGTATAGTGGATAGGTAGGTCAGTGCAGTGGACAGGTAGGTCAGTGTAGTGGACAGTGTATTGGACAGGTAGGTCAGTGTAGTGGACAGGTAGGTCAGTGTAGTGGACAGTAGAGTGGACAGGTAGGTCAGTGTAGTGGACAGAGGAGCTAACCTGGATGATGTCACCTGCTGTCATCCTGCTGTGCTGACCCGCAATTGGCACTCTGTGTGATAATATACACTTTTGAACCAAGAGGATTTCATGTGAGTGCGTATTTGTTTTAATAAACTAATATTTTTTTAGCAAACGGAGAGCACTTAGTATACTTTGTTTACCCGCATGTTCTGGAATATATCCAAGTATCAAGACCCGCTGCTGGCATTCATACATTCCCCAAGGTGGGACAAGTGCTTTTGACCTTCTGTTGATTCAGGGGTCCACCTTTGGATGTTAACAAGCATTTCTTATGGTGGTGGAGGGCGTTGTCACCTGTCTGGGCTCTGTGGTTCTATTGTGTACTGCCTAATTTGGACTTTTAGATGGCTTTATATTTGTGTGTGTTTTTAAGTGTTAGATACTAGTGTGCTGTCTTTTTTCTTATATGGCTATTTAGAGTGATGTGAATTTACCTTTAGTGTTCAGCTGTCAACATATTATTTATACCTCCCAAATGTATGTTTGCGCTGACAATATTCATTTATCATTGAGATCAGTGTAGGGGTCAGGTAGGTCAGTGTAGTGGTCAGTATAGGAATCAGGTAGGTAAGTGTAGTGGTCAGTATAGGAATCAGGTAGGTAAGTGTAGTGGTCAGGTAGGTCTGTGTAGGAATCAGATAGGCCAGAGTAGGAATCAGGTAGGTAAGTGTAGGAATCGGTTAGGTCAATGTAAGGGTCAGTGTAGTGGACAGGTAGGTCAATGTAGTGGATAGTGGACACTGGACCTTTTGTAGTATAAATCATTTTTTATATGCAACTTTAGTGCCTTAGATATAAACTTGCCACTTGCTACTGTACAACTGTAAGGCATCATGCATAGTTGCATGCTGCAGCTCAAAGCAACTGCTCCACCTGTGTTTGAGGGTTTTTTAGCGTGTTCTCTTCCTGTTACCTCCCCTACATGTTAGCCTTTGAATTTTTTTTATTGCCTGTAAACTGCCCTGCCACTAAATTCCTGAAAAGTGAAAACACCTGTAGTGTGGAACGCATGGCCATGCATGCGGACACATAGCCTAACATGGAGGCATAGAGTTAACAGGCAAACAAAAAGCTCAAAAACAGCACAAATGCCTGTAGGAGCAGCTACTTTGAGCTGTACTGTGCATGGGGCCTTACTGCTGCTAAGTCCTTGCCATCCTGGAATGAACATAAATAATTTTGTTCTGTGAAACGTTTCTCTCACGAGTTTCGTAAGAAGTTGAACTAGAAGCAAGCACTTTTACATTTTTTTTATTTTTAAAAATGAATGTAAGTTTTGAGGTACTGTTCTAGTTGCTCCTCCTAATGCCTAACATTATTTAACTGTATTGTACTTGGGTTGGTTGTGAACATGTGATGTTTGTTTACACCTCATCAATGATGACATAATATTTCATGTTCTGTGAAACTTGAGCTTTTCCATTTCAAGGCATAATGCCTGCACAGTTGTACAATGCAGCTCAAAGCAGCTGCTCCTCAAGGCGTTTGAGCTGTTTGAGCTTTTTCTCTGCCTGTTAATTAACTCCTCCCCTCCATGTTAGCCCAATG
Source organism: Lithobates sylvaticus (assembly GCA_028564925.1). Lineage (NCBI taxonomy): Eukaryota > Metazoa > Chordata > Amphibia > Anura > Ranidae > Lithobates > Lithobates sylvaticus. The sequence continues at coordinate 177,352,561 of CM053036.1, forward strand.
CACACTATGGGGGTTATTTACTAAAGGAAAATCCACTTTGCACTGCAAGTGCCCTTGAAAGTGCACTGAAAGTGCACTTGGAAGTAAAGTTGCGGTAGATCCGAGGGGGACATGCAAGGTTAATAAAAAACAGCATTTTAGCTTGCACATGATTGGATGATAAAATCAGCAGAGCTTCCACTCATTTCAGATCTACCCCTTACATTTAGAGCAACTGCACTTTCAAATGCAGATGCAGTGCAAAGTGGATTTGCCTTTGGTAAATAACCCCCTATATGTAGTTTCAGGAGTTTAGTGGCAAGGAAGTTTACTGGCAGAAAAAATCCAAAGGTTTCCAATTTATTTGGATTTTCTTTCTGCCTGCTGCCTGTAAACTGCCCTGCCACTAAACTCCTGAAACTGCATATAGTGTGCCTGGCCATGAACACATAGGCTAACATGGAGGGGAAGAGGTAACAGGCAGAGAAAAATCTCAAAAGAGCTAAACCACCTGGAGGAGCAGCTGCTTTGAGCTGCATTGTGCATGAGGCCTTACTGCAGTTCTACTGCTAAGTAGGGATGAGCCGATTCCCTACATGTTCGGTTCACATCCAGAACATGCGAACAGGCAAAAAATTTGTTTTAACACGCGAACACCGTTAAAGTCTATGGGACACGAACATGAATAATCAAAAGTGCTAATTTTAAAGGCTTATATGCATGTTATTGTCATAAAAAGTGTTTGGGGACCCGGGTCCTGCCCCTGGGGACATGAATCAATGCATTTTTTTTTCAAAAACAGACGTTTTTTCGGGAGCAGTGATTTTTAATAATGCTTAAAGTGAAACAATAAAAGTGTAATATTCCTTTAAATTTCGTACCTGGGGGGTGTCTATAGTATGCCTGTAAAGGGGTGCATGTTTCCCGTGTTCAGAACAGTCTGACAGCAAAATTAAATTTCTAAAAGAAAAAAAGTCATTTAAAACTACTCGGTTCAACAATACACATAAAAGTTCATTGATAAAAACATCATGGGATTTCCCCACAGGGGGGGTCCCTCTAAATTCCATACCAGGCCCTTCAGGTCTGGTATGGACATTAAGGGGAATCCCACGCCAAAATTAAAAAAAAAATGGCGTGGGGGTCCCCCTCAAAATCCATACTTGACCCTTCACCCCATTTACGTAAACGGGTGACCCTGCCCCCCTCTGACAACACGGGGAAAGCCATAGGGAAGTCCCCGTGTGTCAGAGGAGGGCAGGGTCACCGGGTGGCCCCGCCCTTTCTTATATAAGAAGTGTCAGAAGAACCGAAGCGTCACACGGCGGAAGACTCTCACTGAGGCGGTTCGTGCGGACGGAGCGGAGAAGAAGCCAAAGCAAGATGTGGGACGAGAAGAGTGGAGGAAGAATAAGATGGAAACGAAGAAGTTGGAGGAAGAAGAAGAACACCGAAGGAAGACCAGAAGAAAGAAGATGGAAGAAGAAGCGAAAAGAAGAAGAATTAATAAAGGACTTGTCAAAAACCGTCTCTTGTGTTTTTTAACCTTTTTGACACTTTTCTTCTGAAATGGTAGGGGTACAATTGGACCCCATTACTAATTCACACAGGGGGGAGCCGGGATCTGGGGGTCCCTTGTTAAAGGGGGCTTCCAGATTCCAATAAGCCCCCCGACCGCAGACCCCCACAACCGCCGAGCAAGGGTTGTGGGGATGAGGCCCTTTTCCCCATCAACATGGGGACAGGAGGGGGCGCTCTCTCAGGCACGGGGTTCCTCTTAAAATCCATACCAGACCTGAAGGGTCTAGTATGGATTTTGAGGGGGATCCCCACGCCATTAAAAAAAAAAAATTGGCACAGGGTTCCCCTTAATATCCATACCAGACCTGAAGGGCCTTTGCTATTCAAGCATCCAGAGAGACAGCATCTTATTCTGAGGAACAGACAGGGACCGCAGCTTAGCTTTGACCAACCGGAAGTGACGCAACATCGAGCTCGCCGCTCGTTTGTACATTTCGTTTTGACTCATTTAAAAATGTGAGTACCCCCCTGCTTTTAATGTGAACCGTTTTACCTTTATTAAATAAACTATATTGATGTTAACATACTACACCATGAGGCTACTTCCTCCCTCTCTTTTATACTGATACGAGCGACCCCCCCCCCCTTCATTGGATGCGATTTAAGTGCCAAAAAGATCTGGGAAAACAGATTGGAGCTCTAAAAGGAGGAAGGTCACCAGGGACCCCAAAGACCCATTCAACCCATGCTGTAACCTTACAGCTGTAAGGTAAGGGGCCAACTTTATTACCCCCACCAGGATCACAGAGCGCTGCTATAAATCGCACAAGATATTCACAGTGGAAAATCACTGCACATTCAACAGGAATTAATATTTTTTGCACGTCACTTTTGGGAACGAATTGTTACCTGCACCCATGTTTATATGGACTATTTATTATTTTTTCATTTGATGTGATGCGTTTTTAGCTTGCGACTCATTTTTGCAATTTACTTCACTTCAGTCATTTTATTTACTTTCATCATTCACTTCAGTCACTATATAGACACTTTAGTCTATGATTTATTTTCATAGCAGTTTCTTCAGCTATTTACTGCACTTTATCGCCTTCACTGTGTTTTTTTCACTTTATCTCTACATTTTAAATTTCTTGTGAATTTTATGAAGTATTTACGATTATTTTAAATCACAGTCATCATTTATTACATTTATTTTATTAAGCTGTTTTAGGCGCTCATTATGATTTGATGCATTTTATTCCTATGTGATTTTACCCGCACAATCACTGATCTATTACCCTGTGAATTCACTCCTACCACTTATTTGTATACCATTTTATCCTACTCCTCCTACCTGCTTTTAGTTTAATTTACCCCTTGCGCGCCACTACCTTTTTTCTTTTTATTGGACCCCATTACTAATTCACACAGGGGGGAGCCGGGATCTGGGGGTCCCCTTGTTAAAGGGGGCTTCCAGATTCCAATAAGCCCCCCGACCGCAGACCCCCACAACCGCCGAGCAAGGGTTGTGGGGATGAGGCCCTTTTCCCCATCAACATGGGGACAGGAGGGGGCGCTCTCTCAGGCACGGGGTTCCTCTTAAAATCCATACCAGACCTGAAGGGTCTAGTATGGATTTTGAGGGGGATCCCCACGCCATTAAAAAAAAAATTGGCACGGGGTTCCCCTTAATATCCATACCAGACCTGAAGGGCCTGGTATGGAATTTAGGGGGACCCTCAACGCATTTTTTTTAAAATTTTGGTTCAGGGTTCCCCTGTGGGGAAATCCCATGCCGTTTTTATCAATGAACTTTTATGTGTATGGTCGGACCGACAATTCATTATAGCCGCGAGTAGTTTTGAATTACTTTTTTTCCTTTAGAAATGTAATTTTGCTGTCAGACTGTTTCAAACACGGGAAACATGCACCCCTTTACAGGCATACTATAGACACCCCACAGGTACGAAATTTAAAGGAAATTTAAAGGAAATTTACACTTCTATTGTTTCACTTTAAGCATTATTAAAATCACTGCTCCCGAAAAAACGGCTGTTTTTAAAACTTTTTTTTGCATTGATACATGTCCCCTGGGGCAGGACCCAGGTCCCCAAACACTTTTCATGACAATACCATGCATATTAGCCTTTAAAATTAGCACTTTTAATTTCTCCCATAGACTTTTAAAGGGTGTTCCGCGGCTTTCGAATTTGCCGCAAACATCCAAAATTGTTCGCTGTTCGGCAAACTGGCAAACAGTCAATGTTCGAGCCCATCCCTACTGCTAAGTGCTAACCTAACACACATCTTTGCCATCCTGGAATGAACATAATTTGTTCTGTCTTTAAAATGTGTTTTTCACAAATGTGTAAGAAGTTTAACTATAAGAGCCGGTTCACACAGGGGCAACCCGGGATACGACTTCAGGTCACCCCAAGTCGCCCCAAGTCACACCAATGGGCATCCAAATGATGTTAGTAATAGGATGTGGGACAGCGGATACCAGACTAGGCCTCTTAGGCCTCGGGGTGGAAGTAGTGTTCCGCATGGTAGCCCGTGACCTCTCTCATGGTTACACAGAGAAGTCCGTCTTGCGTCAGACCCAGGAGGAACTTCCGTGAGGGCTTCTAGCTCCTTTTATCATCATTCCCAGTAACCTTCATGCCACCATAAGGATCTCTGGGATGTGTAGTCTTAGGGTACCTGGATGCATAACTGTAGGCTCAAAGAGAACTATACGCCCCACAATTCATTGGGCACACAAATAACCAAAGGAACAATTAATGTCTAGAGACACTGAAATGTACGATGCTTTCTGGTAACATTTCATATCGCTACATCTACAATAATAAAAAAATAGAAGTTTACAAAGAGTCAATTATTCCAGTCACAGTACTTCTGTATACCAACAACTGTAGGCAACTTAGATGTACATGCAATGTACAGTGGGATACTGACAAAAACACTTGTATTCAGGGCATGTTCAAAAGTACCAGCAGCAGTTGTTAATGGGACAATTGAGTAACATCCCATCTTAGTGTATGTATAGGAGTACAAAGATAACACATATTCAGTAGTGATAAAGGTAACAAATGTTGAACACTGAGAACTGTATATAAAAACAGCATAAACGTACTGTATATGTAAAGATCAACCAAGGTCAAGGGATTAGGGCTGCGTGAATGTGAAGAGGACATCTGTAACAAGTGATGTGGAAACCAAAGGGAAGAGCACAGTCTGGTGTCAGGTAGTGAGATATTCCCCTGGGGGAGACATTTGTATTTTATTTTTTTTATAATTTTTACAATTTCTTTAATATCCCTGTTTGGGGGGAGGGGGTGGTGGGGGGCTCTAATGAAATATCAGGGGTCTAAACAGATCCCTCATGTCTCTCATTTGCACAGAGAAGGTGATTGAGGACACAGTCCTGAATCTGGATGTCTGCAGCCCCAGTTGCACAAAATGAATGAATAGGAAGAGATCTGCACAAATCT
>CM053036.1:177357990-177371874 GCA_028564925.1 Lithobates sylvaticus
GCATTTGATGGGGCACAGTGAGGGTGCATTTGATGGGGCACAGTGAGGCTGCATTTGATGGGGCACAGTGAGGCTGCATTTGATGGGCACAGTGGCTGCATTTGATGGACACAGTGGCTGCATTTGATGGGCACAGTAGCTGCATTCAATGCTGCACAGTGGCTGAATTTGCTGTGGCACAGTGGCTGCATAAGATGGGCACAGTGGCTGCATAAGATGGGCACAGTAGCTGTATTTGGGGGCACAGTGGGAGCATGTGATGGCACAGTGGGAGCATTTGATATGGCCCAGTGGCTGCATTTGATGGGCACAGTGGCTGCATTTGATGGGCACAGTGCCCTGTGTTTGATGGGCACAGTGGCTGCATATGATGGGCACAGTGGCTGCATTTGCTGGGGCACAGTGGCTGCATAAGATGGGCACAGTGGCTGCATAAGATGGGCACAGTAGCTGTATTTGGGGGCACAGTGGCAGCATTTGATGGCACAGTGGGAGCATGTGATGGCACAGTGGGAGCATGTGATGGCACAGTGGGAGCATTTGATATGGCACAGTGGCTGCGTTTCATGGGCACAGTGGCTGCATTTGATGGGCACAGTGGCCTGCGTTTGATGGGCACAGTGGCTGCGTTTGATGGGCACAGTGGCTGCGTTTTATGGGCACAGTGGCTGCGTTTGATGGGCACAGTGGCTGCGTTTGATGAATAAAGCCTCAGGCTACATTGACACCTAAGCATTCCAGGAACATGGACAGAATTACATGAAAAATGCGGCAAAGTGCACAATGATAAGAAAATTTGTAATGGTAACCTTAATTCAATGACACCTGAGGGTCAAGTGACTTCATATAAGCAAAGTGGCAAAATATAGATAATATACCAAAATAAAGTGTTATATCAGTGAATAATTTAAATCAACCTTAAAGTGGTTCTGCACCCATTTCATTTAGTAAATCTCTTTGCCTTCCAAATCAGGCAAAGAGTACTAAATGAAATGTTTTTTTTTTTATTTTTTTTACTTACCTTGTAATTGAAGACTTCCGGTCTTCTCTCTCTGCGGCGGCGGGCGGGGTCTCTGCGTCGATCGTCGTCACGCCGCACTGTCTCCTGGGATCTGGTGTCATTGATCCCAGGAGTCAGTGCGGGCATCTTCCGAAATCTCGCGAGATTTCGGCCACATCTGCCGAAATCTCGTGAGATGTCGGCAGATGTGCCGTTACTGCGCACGCGCGAGTAACGGCGGTGCATGCTGGGCCATCTAAAGTTCCTGTGGGTGTTTCACATGCCCACAGGCAAGATGGCCCCCAGCACTAAAGAAGAAGACGAGGAACTTCATCGGACGAAAACCGGCGGCGATCGAGATGGAAGATGGAACAGGTGAGTCCCCCAATAAAGGTAAGCATCCTTTATATTCCGTCCCAAAAAAAAAAAAAATTTTTACAGAGTGCATAACCGCTTTAATACATATTAACACAATATAAAGTCCATCAATGATGAGTGTCATGATGTACTCCTCAGGAATGGCCCAGGATGACATGAGTATCAAATGAATCTCAAAAACATACAGTAGGTGGTAATGTTCCAGTATTCCTAAAACACCCAGGACTGTGCTTCCACCACCCAAGGAAGGGGTAGGTACTCTTACCAAAAGATGTGGACACACACGCCAGCGGCGGTGGGTCAAACAAGCATGTATGGAAACCCGGATCTCAGGCCACGATCTCCGATGTTTTGAAAAGGTACGGACACCCACTCTCAGCGATGGGATGAGCAGGCAGAACCTGAAGCAGGAAGGCGACCACAATCTCCTGATCTGTGCAATATCTTTAAGGATTTCCTCCAGCAGTGGGTAAAAGATGATCATAAAAGAAAAAAGGAAGGCTTCAACATGGCGTAGATCAAAAAACGCATGGATTTAATGATTTATAAAAAGTGTAAACATCATTCAGGATGTGTACATTAAAATGTGATCACAAAAGATTCGTAAAATAGGTGCAGTGTGCAGAGCTTAGTAGGCAAGAATCCGATGCGTTTCGTCCTATGAGACTTTGACTGTTTTAGGAATACTGGAACATTACCACCTATGTTTTTGAGATTCACTTGATACTCATGTCATCATGGGCCATTCCTGAGGAGTACATAATGACACTCATCATTGATGGACTTTATATTGTGTTAATATGTATTAGGATTGATTTAATTATTTACTGATATAACACTTTATTTTGGTATATTGTCTATATATATATATATATATATTTTTTTTTGTCACTTTGCTTATATGGAGTCACTTGACCCTCAGGTGTCATTGAATTAAGGTTACCATTATTAGCACTGGATTTACCTAAAACATTACAGCACAATTGCTGTTGTGCACGGCCACCATCACTCAGTTTACACCTGGGGTATATTTGCATTTGTAGCACTGCACTTTTTTTTTTATCACATTTCTATTTACAATTAGTCTTATTGTTGGTGCTGGCAGCTTATTTTTTTCACTAGTAGAGCAGTAATTTTTCTTTTTTTAACTATTTACACTTTGTGACACGCATTATTGCAGCTTCTTGATACACATCTTTTCTCCATCTTACAAATACAAAAGTCCATCCAGTTCAACAACAAAAAAAAATTATAATATCATACAATCCCATATACCCAATTCTATACCCACAGTTGATCCAGAGGAAGGCGAAAAACCCCAGCAGAGCATGATCCAATTTGCTAAAGCAGGGGAAAAAAACTCCTTCCTGATCCCCGAGAGGCGATCGGATTTTCCCCGGATCAACTTTACCTATAAATGTTGGTACCGAGTTATATTCTGTACATTTAGGAAATAATCCAGGCCTTTCTTAAAGCAATCTACTGAGCTGGCCAGAACCACCTCTGCAGGGAGTCTATTCAACATTTTTACAGCTCTTACTGTGAAGAAACCTTTCCGTATTTGGAGATGAAATCTGTTTTCCTCTAGACGTAAAGAGTGCCCCCTTGTCCTCTTTGTTGACTATAAAGTGAATAACTCAACACCAAGTTCACTATATGGACCCCTTATATATTTGTACATGTTGATCATATCCCCCCTTAATCTCCTCTTATCAAGAGTGAATGAATTCAGTTCCTCTAATCTTTCCTCATAGCTGAACTCCTCCATGCTTCTTATCAGCTTGGTTGCCCTTCTCTGCACTTTCTCCAGTTCCCCAATATCCTTTTTGAGAACTGGTGCCCAAAACTGAACTGCATATTCCAGATGAGGTCTTACTAATGATTTGAACAATAATCTAAGGATTGCATGGTCCCTAGAGGCCTACGATGGGATATACATCCTCAAAAAGGAGACTCTGAAACAGAACCATGGTTCCACTACTTCAATGAAGCAGGAATCAATTTTCATGGTTTCCTGACTAAAAAAGAAAAGGATTAGACTAACGATAATTGACAAAGAATATAAGATCTCAGAGAGAAACTTCTCCCACATAAAACAACATCTGAATATATTTTCCTTTCAACCAATCTAAAAAATCATTTGGAGAAGGAAGAAAGGGAACAGAGAACAAAAAACAGAAAAAAATACACTAGAGACGTCAATGATTATAAATCTATTATGGTCTTTAGTTGGCAAAAGAGGGAAGATACACCTTCAGATGTCGGTGTAGAATCATCACAAATGGAGACATCCATTCCCTCTACATCGACGAATGAATGTAGGCCAGTACCATATCCCTCTCAGCCTTTCAAATTGGGTAGGGTAGATCATCCAACTATCCTGGGTGGGCCTAGGAATAGACAACCTAGTGTCCATACTCTCAGTCACTACTACAGAGGGACAAAGTACAACTACTGGCTCCCTGTATACCTGTATTATATTATTTCCCAAAAGTCCATAAGGATGCCGTACACCCCCGGTCGTCCTATTGTTAGCGCAATCAATTCCGTCACATCTCCTATAGGACGTTATATTGATTTTCATTTCCAACTTTTGGTGAAATCCAATCTTATCTCAAGGGCACTAGAGATACCATCAGCCTCTTGGAACAAGTAGATTACTGTGACAGCAATTTTTTTGTCACAGCGGATGTTGCAGCCCTATACACTTGTATACAACATAAGCTTGGGCTCTCTGCTGTAAACTACTATCTACCCAAAGTGATAAGATCCCTATAGTCCAACGGGGGTATATTATTGAGCTTCTTAAATACGCAACAACACTTCTGGTTTAACATCCAGTTTTACTTGCAACAAAAGGGAGTGGCCATGGGGGCCAAATTTGCCCCCAGTTTGGCCAATCTTTTTATGGCCCTATGGGAGGAGCATGTCGTCTATGCCCTTAATAGACCTGAATTGGTACTTTGGGCTAGATATATAGATGACATCCTCCTCCTGTGGAAGGGGGATGAAGACTCCCTGCGGGATTTCATGACCATCCTGAATGATAATGAGAGAGGCATTGTATTGAGTTATGAGGCTAGTTTTACTACTATACTGTACATTTTTTAGATCTAGAAATATCTATTATAGATCACCAACTGGTCACTAGGACTTTTTTTAAACCTACCGATAGTTGCCACCATAATTCATGGTTGAAGTCAGTTCCACATAGCCAACTATTGCGCATTAGGCGCATTGCATGAATATATCAGACTTTCACCACCAGGCCATAATCCTTAAGTCTAGGTTTGTAGAGAAGATGAGGAGATTAGTAAAGTGTCTTTGTTCTCAAAAATGATCGAGTGCTGGGTCCCGCACTTCCAGATCGTGCAGGAGTCATTTATAGGGCAGCACCGCCTCTGAGTGGACAGATTGCCCTGAATGTCATTGATTCCCCGATAAGAGCTTTGTTTTTTCATAATCTTAAAGGGTACCATCCCTGTCGTAAATGTAGTGTATGTATGCATAATACATGCGGCAGGAGGAAATCTGAGTCCTTTGTGTCTTCTGCTACTTTTACAACATATGAGATGAAACACTTTACCACCTGTGCTACCCAATATATCGTTTATCTAATAACTTGCCCTTGCAAGAAGCAGTACGTTGGACGAACTATCAGATCTTTCTCTGTAAGGGTGAATGAACACATTGCCAGCAATAAAAAAGGCCGCATCAATCGCAGTGTACCTATGCACTATCTTCATTATCACAACAAGAATCCATTAGGTACCACATTTCAGATTATAGACAAATTTGTCCCTCATTGGACAGGAGATTCTTCCTTTATGGGGGGTATCACGTCTGTAAACATTCTGGATTTACCAGCTTAAATCATATTCGCCTTTTGGGATGAATATTGATTGGGACATAAATGCCTATATGGTTGTTAAGTTTTTGATGGTCTATTTTTCTTTAATTTGTTCATATTTATATATATGTTTTATTTCCCATGATATTCATGTTTTACATTATTGTGACTTGATGGATACTGTATTTGCTCTGTTTTTATCTATGACCTCTTACTGTCGTATAAGGTCAGTTTAGATATTATGTATATACATAATTGGGTCTTGGACTTTGTGGTGTGATCATTTGCATGGTTAGTGATGTTTAACATACCCACACTTGATTTCAGCACAGTGGTGTGTGATCATTTGTGACTGTGTGATCTGCCTTCCCGAGCCATCAGTGTGTTTTGGCATGCATGGGTGGGGCTTTGATGTGGTGTGTTACGATGCTGCGGGCATTGTCGCGCTACGCCTTGCTGTGTGTCCTCTGACGTGTAGGGGGCTCATGGATCACAGCCACAACAAGGCTTGGACGTTCAATCACAAAGTCGCTGAGGTAACGCCGTGATCCCACAGTGGCGGTGAGGTTATTCTCACGCTACGCATCCGCGATTGGTTAGCGGAGGTGAGAAGCGCACGACGGAGATCGCGATGACATGATCCAGACGCTACGCTCCCGTGATTGTCCCTTATTTAGCCTGTAATTACGGTTAATTAATTTTTATTTTGTTTATTATATAAAACGCAGTGTGGGTAAGCGGCTTATACAGTGTCATCTTAAGAGCATTATAGGCCCCCGGGCAATACAGTGCACTGGGGCCCTGTCTACACAATCACGCACGATTGCCCATCAAATGCAGCCTCACTGTGTCCATGAATGCAGCTTCATTGTGCCCTCCATTGCAGCCTCACTGTGCCCTCCATTGCAGCCTCACTGTGCCCATGAATGCAGCCTCACTGTACCCATCATTGCAGCCTGACTGTGCCCACCATTGCAGCCTAACTGTACCCATGAATGCAGCCTTACTGTGCCCACCATTGCAGCTTCACTGTGCCCACCATTGCACCCTCACTGTGCCCACCATTACAGCCTTACTGTGTCCATGAATGCAGCCTCACTGTGCCAATTAATACAGACTCACCATTACCTGGTAACACACAAACACAGCTGGCATCTCCTCCTGTGTATCACGGAGCTGGCTGGGTCTGTGTTCGGCAGCCGCACTGTAACAAGATCCCGCCCCCTTAGACCGACTCGTGTGATAGGCGGAACCAGGGGCGTTGCTAGGTGTGAAAAAGACCAAGGGCTTCAGCCCGAAGTCCAAGGCCAGCAGCGGCAGGTGAGGGGGCGGGGTGGTTAGGCTCACTTGCTGGTTGTTGCCTGGCTCACCATTGCCCATCCATGCTGACCACTAAACTGACCTACCAGACCCCTTCACTACTGATCCCCCCTGACACATACACTGATCCCTCTCCTGACACATACACTCATCCCCCCTGACACCTACACTCATCCCCCCTGACACATACAGTGATCCGCCCCTGACACATACACTGATCCCCCCCTCTGACACATACACTGATCCCCCCCTGACACATACACTGATCCCCCCCTGACACATACACTGATCCCTCTCCTGACACATATACTGATCCCTCTCCTGACACATACACTGATCCCTCTCCTGACACATACACTGATCCCCCCCTGACACATACACTGATCCCCCCCTGACACATACACTGATCCCTCTCCTGACACATACACTGATCCCTCTCCTGACACATACACTGATCCCCCTCCTGACACATACACTGATCCCCCTCCTGACACATACACTGATCCCCCTCCTGACACATACACTTATCCCCCTCCTGACACATACACTAATCCCCCTCCTGACACATACACTTATCCCCCTCCTGACACATACACTAATCCCCCTCCTGACACATACACTAATCCCCCCCCTGACACATACACTGATCCCCCCCTGACACCCTCTTCCTTTCACAGTCCCTTCCTTTCTGGTATCCCAGTCCCCTTTACAGACATCTTTCTTTGCAACAAACACAGTTCCCTTTTTTGTCAGTGCCCCCTCCCTTACCTTACAGAGCAGGGAGAAGACAGAGGATGCAGCATGTCCAAGCAGAAGGCGGGAGCTGTTCAACTTTCCATGTAACAGACAGACGATTGGTTGCTAGGACCGCCACTAACAACAAATCACAGGCTTTTTAACTTCTTGTAAGGATGAAAGCGGCGGTGGGGGAAGGAGGAGTTACACGGGAGAGAAGAGGACACCCAGGCAGGATGTTCAACAGGTTCACTGTTGTCACCCTGCACATGCACTCCACCTGCCATGCACACCCTCCAGCAGCGATACTCTGCAGCATGCACTGGAACCGTGCACATGCAGTAGTTGCAATAGGTCCCGCCACCTTCCTCCCCAGCCAGCAGTCAGTGTATACAGGCAGTTTTTTATGTACTGGACACAGGGGCGGATCCAGAGCCTAGTCTCGGTAGGGGCACTGCCAGAAAATAAGATTTTTGGAAAGGCTATTTATCAGGGAAATGGCTGGTGTTGGCGCTTCAATCATCATGGCACCATGGTTGTTATGGTGTCAGGATGATTGTATCGCATTATTTCTATTATTACATTGTAATATAAAATTAAATAGTTAAACTCGCCATAATGCAGAATCAGTGGGAGCCCCAATTGTGTCACTTACCACGTCACCTGTCACACGTTGCGGATTGTCCACTTGCCACATGTTGTGGATTGTTACTTGCCACTTCACCTGCCACAAGTTTCAGATTGTCCACTTGCCACTTCACCTGCCACACGTTTCAGATTGTCCACTTGCCACTTCACCTGCCACAAGTTGTGGATTGTCCACTTGCCACGTCACCTGCCACACGTTACGGATTGTCCACTTGCCACGTCACCTGCCACACGTTACGGATTGTCCACTTGCCATGTCACCTGCCACAAGTTGCAGATTGTCACTTGCCACGTCACCTGCCACAAGTTGCAGATTGTCACTTGCCACGCCACCTGCCACAAGTTGCAGATTGTCACTTGCCACGCCACCTGCTACAAGTTACGGATTGTCATTTGTCACACGTTGGGGATTGTCACTTGCCACATCACCTGCCACAAGTTGCAGATTGTCACTTGCCACGTCACCTGCCACAAGGTGCAGATTGTCACTTGCCACGCCACCTGCCACAAGTTGCAGATTGTCACTTGCCACGCCACCTGCTACAAGTTACGGATTGTCATTTGTCACACGTTGGGGATTGTCACTTGCCACGCCACCTGCCACAAGTTGCAGATTGTCACTTGCCACGCCACCTGCTACAAGTTACGGATTGTCATTTGTCACACGTTGGGGATTGTCACTTGCCACGCCACCTGCCACAAGTTGCAGATTGTCACTTGCCACGCCACCTGCTACACGTTATGGATTGTCCATTTGCCACGTCACCTGCCACACGTTACGGATTGTCCACTTGCCATGTCACCTGCCACAAGTTGCATAACATTAGACGAGTCTCTCTCTCGGCGCTGCTGATCGGCTGATGTGAGAGAGAGACTCGGGCAGAGACAAGTGATAACATGACATGTCGGTGTGGTACTTTCAGGGAGGGGGCAATTGCTCTGTTTCCCCCTGTGGATCTGCCCCTGTATCCGCATATTGGTATCGGGGCGTGTGGGCCGCAGTGAGTGCCGCCTATCCCCGACATCAGTGCTTAGATTTGACAGCTCCACTCTCACTGTGGCCGCTTGCCCACCAATCACTGGATGTTTACACTCGGGGCAAGTGGGGCCCCCGGGCAACTGCCCAGCGTGCCCATGCGAAAAGACGGCCCTGGGCTTATACCCCAGTCGAGGTCCCATAGGATGAAATGCATGGGGTTCTTGCCTGCTAAGCTCTACACACTGCGCCTGTTTTACAAATCTTTTGTGATCACATTTTAATGTACACATCCTGAACAATGTTTGCACTTTTTTTTATATCATTGAATCCGTACGTTGTTTGATCTACGCCATGTGGAAGCCTTCCTTTTTTCTTTTTATGATCACCTTTTACCCACTGCTGGAGGAAAACATTAAAGATATTGCACAGATCAGGAGATTGTGGTCGCCTTCCTGCTTCCGGTTTGGCCTGCTCACCCCATCGCTGAGAGTGTGTATCTGTAGCTTTCAACCATCGGAGATCGTGGCCTGAGATCTGGGTTTCCATACATGCTTGTTTGACCCACTGCTTGTTTGACCCACTGCCGCTGGCGTGTGTGTCGACGTCTTATGGTAAGAGTACCTACCCCTTCCTTGGGTGGTGGAAGCACAGTCCTGGGTGTTTTAGGAATACTGGAACATTACCACCTATGTGTTTGTGATTCATTTGATACTCATGTCATCATGGGCCATTCCTGAGGAGTACATCATGACACTCACCATTGATGGACTTTATATTGTGTTAATATGTATTAAGGTTGATTTAATTATTCACTGATATAACACCTTATTTTGGTATATTTTCTATATATATATATTTTTTTTTTATTTTGTCACTTATATGGAGTCACTTGACCCTCAGGTGTTATTGAATTAAGGTTACCATTATTAGCACTGGATTTACCGATTAGTGCACATTTTTTATCTAAAACATTACAGCACAATTGCTGTTGTGCACGGCAACCCATCAGTCAGTTTACACCTGCGGTATATAAGTGTAGCACTGACCCCCGAAGGAGCGGCTGAATTTTTCTGAGCTTACCGATTACCTCCACCAGCTCGTAACTCATTGTCCTTGTCTAGGGGTTCCCAAGGTTGATGGCCCAGTAACTGTAGAGACCGACACTTAAATTCCTTTTTAGGATTTTTATTTTGCTTAAAACAGTTGAACAAACTCAGTCTCTAGGTTGGGAATAGAGGGTATAAGGATAAAGTTTAGCTTAGGTGCTTGGAACTGCTGACTTCAATAAAAGTCTCTCTCTCTCTGTACATAATCCAGGGAATAGCCACTCACAACTGGATTCTTTAACGGTTGGATAAATCCTTGAGCTTGGATCTAGCAGCCAACAAGTAATTCTAGCTTTGCAAAGTCTCTCACACAGACTTGGTTGAAAAACTTAGTTGTAACCGGAAGGTAAAGGTAGGAACTTTTCTTACTGTACCAGAATCTTTCAGCCGGTCCGGCGATAACATAAGAAATTGTGGATTCAATCAATGTCCATGGCAGCTCAGCTTCCAGGCTCTTACGGAGCAGCCAGCCTCGTGCGTGGCTCTCTTACTGAAGAGTCCTCCCCTGGTTGCATGTAGAGATGCTGGGCCTCTCCAAACCTGAGATGACATCGGAACACTTTAGAATCCTCCTTCCAATACAAAAGATTGCTGAACCATTCTGAGGAACATGTGGTTCCCAGAAAAAAAGGGTGTTGCCAACATCCCAGGATAAATATTTAGTATGAAGTCTCTCCTCCGGTACAGACGGGATTTTTCAGGCGAACAAAAAAGAAAATATATATGTATTTTGTTTTATTTTAAATCCTTTATTTGAGAAAACAGAAAAAAAGGGGGGAAGGAAAAAATTAAATACAAACAAAATTGTTTTAAAAACAATCGTGATACAATTTTTTACACAACATAACAAGGCACATATATGAAATATTCTAAATGTTACATATGGATATGAGAGTACAAAGTCCTTCGATTGCCTGACATGTTTCGGGAATAGATCCCTTCTTCAAAGGCGCTGATCAAAGGTAAGTGTAAAAAATTCTGAGAAGACAAAAAACAAAAACAGACATAAACTTTTAGGAAAAAATCTGAAGATGGGAAAACTACCAACTGCAGTACCCGACAAAAAGACCTGACATACATACCAATATCCAAATAGTCAAAAATGTATGCGAAAGCATTGATTGGTTTCCACAGAGACAATATTTCAAGGGAGAGAAACTTAAAAATAATGAATCTGACCCAAGAAAAAAAAGCTTTTTTTGTTTTTCACTGCATGTTCAAAATTGAACAAAAAAATGCCCAAAAAGGTTTCCGGAAAGGGCCTACACGGGGATCATCGCATTCCCAATGAAAGGTGCATCCCGATGTCCATAGAGTCTGGAGAAAGAGCATGAAAAGAAATAATACATTTATGGGAAATGTCTGTATATATGAGAAAAACATGCAAATAAGAAAAAACATGCATGCATGCACTCGTGCATTTTCCACCACTTAGATGGAAATAGTCTGAAGCCTCCCCATATATGTGACAATATATATTTTTTGGACCTCTTTTTTATTTTGTGTTGTATTATAATTGTCCGAAAATCGGACCAATTATTATGGAAAGCATAAGATCAATGGGAGCCAATAACAAAAAAAGGGCCCCTTTTAGAAATGCAACCATAAACATTAATGAGTAAAGATAGATTTTTTAGGAGGTCTAATATACAGAGAAAATGGGGCATGGATCGTTGCTTTTAAAGAGAGCGTTTGCCTTATTATTATCGAAGAAAAAGTGGGAAATATGCCAAAAAATGCTATACTTACATTTTAAAGAAACCGGGGTCTGCCTGGTAACATGAGAGCTGCGTGACAGCTTTGTCTCTGCTGGAGCGTTCGCTAAGGATATCAAAAAAATGTGTCTGTTTTTAAAAGGCCGTTCGCGCATGCGCATTGTATTGACAGCAGCTGGTGCCTTGAAGAGCGGCGTCCTAAGATGTACGCCGCGATCGCGTCACGTGGGAAACGCCGCCCATCCAATGGAGACGAGCAGGCGGCGCTCCCCAACAGATGACAACACAGTGTCATCACAGCGTGTCAAAGAGGCACAAGACAGCGCATGCGCAGAGAGCATTATGTGTCTCGTCCGAAGGTGGGACAAGAATAAAAGGGGCGGTAACACCCCAACATCAAAGCACGCCCTAGCATAGTTACCATGGCGACTAGGGAGGCATCTGGGGATGCGATATATAGATCCCCAGAGTAAAAGTTGCACAGCGTATCGCCAAACGAGGAAAATATATTCCACGGTGGCGAGGCGCCATGCAACAGAAACTCACCGACGCAGGATAGGCCAGGAATCCCATGCGAAGGGCTCAAAAGAGGCCTGCGCAAAGGGTCATGGTCACGGATCAGAGGGGGCACACCAAATCCTGGTGGGAACAAAAGGTGATTCCCCTCTCACCTGCGCAAGGTGAGGACAATTCAAGAAACCAGGGCTAAGCAGTAAAAACATGTTTTTTAGAAAAAAGAAACAAAAAAAGGGGGAGGAAAAAGATGAAATATAATGATTTGGGAGTATGTCGGTGTTGGTCAGGGCACTGCATAGGAAATTCCCATATTCGGATTCGGATAGATTGATTGACCTGTGTGTATATAAACAGAAGAGTATATTGAAACAAGTCATTCTGCAAAGTATTTTTACATCTGTTAAAAACAGGTAAAACAATGGAGTTTGAACATGCAGTGAAAAAAAAAAAAAAGCTTTTTTTCTTGGGTCAGATTCATTGTTTTTAAGTTTCTCTCCCTTGAAATATTGTCTCTGTGGAAACCAATCAATGCTTTCGCATACATTTTTGACTATTTGGATATTGGTATGTATGTCAGGTCTTTTTGTCGGGTACTGCAGTTGATAGTTTTCCCATCTTCAGATTTTTTCCTAAAAGTTTATGTCTGTTTTTGTTTTTTGTCTTCTCAGAATTTTTTACACTTACCTTTGATCAGCGCCTTTGAAGAAGGGATCTATTCCCGAAACATGTCAGGCAATCGAAGGACTTTGTACTCTCATATCCATATGTAACATTTAGAATATTTCATATATGTGCCTTGTTATGTTGTGTAAAAAATTGTATCACGATTGTTTTTAAAACAATTTTGTTTGTATTTAATTTTTTCCTTCCCCCCTTTTTTTCTGTTTTCTCAAATAAATGATTTAAAATAAAACAAAATACATATATATTTTCTTTTTTGTTTGCCTGAAAAATCCCGTCTGTACTGGAGGGTACTGGTGTTTTCTCTTTTTAGAGACTTCACACTAAATATAGAATCCTCCTTCCAGTTACTGCACCTCAAACTAGCCAGTTCCGAGGCTCGGAAACAGATGGATCTGCACCCCAGGCCATGAGGGCCTCTGGGAGCTGGTCAGGAGGACCAGGACCAAGGGGTCAGCAACAACTTCTGGACTGAAACCCCGAACCACGTGACTTCAGCACCTTAATTAGGTACCCTCTCCCAGAATACACAGCGAGACAAACGCGCCCGCTGATTGGCTCCGAGAAGAGATTGGTACCCAATGCGCCCAACCAGACTGCGTTGTAAGGCCTCTCACACCCCACCTTTGACCAGGCAGAACCTCAATACAGCCCAGCCAAACTGATGCCAAAGCATAATTTAGAACAATTAACCCCAAATCTAAACTACAGTTTTGGGCAAAAACTAAATTTAATTACATAGTGCATACTCATCAGGAGTACCGGCGATACATACTTATTTGTAGCGCTGCACTTTTTTATCACATTTCTGTTTACAATTAGTCTTATTGTTGGTGCTGGCAGCTTATTTTGTTCACTAGTAGCGCAGTAATTTTTCTTTATAACTATTCCTACTTCATACAGATGAAATAATACATGGTTTATCTATTTCTAAAGAATGATTAACTGGTAATCTT
>CM053036.1:177380174-177484143 GCA_028564925.1 Lithobates sylvaticus
AGCCTACACACGGTCGGAATTTCCAACAACATTGTCCGATAGGACATTTTCCGTCGGAAAATCCGACCGTGTGTACGGGGCATTAGTCCCCTTTCACGCAATCGGGTCTGCCTGTCTGTTTTTCAGGTGGACCCAATCAGACCCTCCATTCACCTCCTATAGAGCGGCAGATGTAAACAGACTCATGTCTGCATACACCCGCCTATCTGTAATCTGATCTTCTTAAAAAACAGAAGGGGATCTCTCCCCTTCTGTCTGGGCAGATCAGAGGGCCCTTAGGGTAGAGCGGGCTGCATCTGTGTCTGCTCTACATATGCCGAGTGGACACAGACCTGTCATCCGCCCACTATGCTCATTGTGGCCCGCGACCGGTTACCAAGTCTCTAAAGTGGCCCTCGCTGGTTGGGCACCCCTGTTGTACAGGATGGGGAGGATGCCCATCCCAAACTGCACAAGATGTGGGCGGAGGGGGCGGACTTCCTCCACTTGATGTGGCAGTGTGGGAGCATACAGAGGTATTGGCAGCAGGTGGTTAGGAAAGTAGGAAAAGTCAAAAATAAAACTATTAAGGCAACAGTGGAACTATACTTACTGGGGGTACTGAATGAAGAAAGAGGGTGTAGATATACTAGGATATTTTTGCAAGAAGTATTATTCCTGGCACGAAAACAGATAGTGGAAAAATGGATCCAGCCAAATCCACCGACAATAAGTCAATGGGTGAGGGCAGTAAACCAAGTTGTACCACAGGAGAGAATAATGTATGAACAAAGTGGAAATGTGCAGCAATATGAAAAGATTTGGGCAAAGTGGAATAGATCACACCTAACAACGGATGCAGAAAGACCTGAATATATAACATAAAGTGAATAAAAGGAGGAAGGAAATAGTACTATAAGACGGATGATAGGGAAGTAATGAGATGTAAGAGTGAATGGATAGTAAAAAAGGAATATATGTTAATATTTCGGAAGAAAATAAATGTAAAATTATGTAAATTAATTTGTAAGAAAATAATTTGTAATAAAGAGTTTATAAAAAAAGAAAAATCAGTGACATCGACATCAGAGGCTTGATAGCTGCTGCTAATCCAGGACTGAGACTGATGCGCTCTTTTATCTGTCACAAAATATCTGGTAGCACTGAATACCCATTCAAAAAGCACACTGGATGAAGCTCAATTGCATACTGGGCAAGTTCTGGCCAGTGGTCTATTCTCATGACCCAGAAACCCAGTGGATCATCTACTGGAAAGCTTTCCATGTCTGTTTTTCCCCCTAGATTCTGTTTCTGCCAGATTAGGTCAGTATATTTCTCCAGCCATTGGTGTTAAAAACTCCGGACTTCTTAAAAGACACAAAACATATTATACAGATATTGGAAACACTTGGATGCTCCTCATCTAGTATACTAGTTATGGCGGACGTGAGTTCGCTATATACTATTATAAGACATGACTTCAGTTGAATTGGGCTCTTTCTTCATCTACTTTGTCGGGTAGACATCAGGAATTTCTGTTAAGTAGCCTTAATTTTTGTCTTACCTAGAATTATTTTTGGTACAATAAGGAATATTACTTGCAGACCAGAGGGATTGAGATGGGGGCTCGTTTTGCTCCCAGTGTGGCCAATCTATTTACGGCCCACTGGGAGGAGGAAGCTATTTTCAAACATCGCCCCCCTGAACTGATCTGCTACCGCAGATTCATTGATGACCTTATCATGATCTGGGACAGAGAGAGATCCACTCTTGAGAGCTTTATTTATTCATTGAACACCAATGATAAAACATTTCCCTTACGTGGAATATTGATCATGAGAAAATCATTTTCCTGGATCTGGAGATCAATAAAGACATTGATCATTTCAGATTATGCAATTACTTTAAACCTACTGATCGTAACGCTTGCATTCCCCTGGGGAGTTGCCACCATTGTTCATGGTTGTGCAATATCCTCAGGGGACAATTCATTAGGTTACATCGTAATTGCACTCGGGAAGACGATTTTATTAGACAATCACAAGTGCTAGCCTCTAGATTTGAACAAAAAAGATATGACAGACTCAATTTAGATGAGGAAATAGAAAAAGTTAAAACGATGGACAGACAAATGTTGGTCTCCAGTCATATCAGAGATTCTAATACAGATGATCATAATTTTAGAATGATATTAGATTATAATGTTCAGAATAAAAAATTTGAGAAAATTGTGTTAAGGAATTGGTCTATCTTGAAGCAGGACAAAGTGCTAGGTCTAGTTTTACCAGCTTGTCCACAATTCATATATAAGAAGGCTCCATCTTTAAGGGATCGTCTTGCTCCCAGTGTTTTAAATATTCCTATCCCCTCTGAGAATAGATTCTTTTCTTTTTTGGGTGGATTTTACACTTGCGATCGATGTATTCCCTGTAGGCACTCCAAAGTAAATATCAAAAACGGAAAAAGTTTCTAGCATCAGCAACGAATAAAGAATATAATATTCAACAGTTGATTACATGCAATACCATTGGAGTGGTCTATATGTTAGAGTGTGAATGCGGGTTACAATATATAGGTAGAACCTCGAGACCTTTACATGTTCGTTTGGCAGAACATATTAATAATATTAAAAAAGGCCTGAAAACCCACAATGTGTCCCGGCATTTTAAACAGTTCCACCAACAAAATCATAAGGGTCTTAAATTTTGGGGGATTGAAAGGGTAACCAAACACTGGAGAGGGGGGGGATTTCATTTAGCAGTTGAGCCGTAGGGAATCTTACTGGATATATGAGACCAATGTATTAATTCCAGGAGGATTGAACGTTGATTTTGATATTGTTTTATTACAGATCGATGATTGTAATGATTTTTATTTATTGATGGCTGCGGATGACGTCACGTTTGTTAATATATTTGTATTATTGGATTTCTAATTATGAGATTTTATGATATTGTCCTAAAAATATTTTTTTATCCTTTTAATTTTTATATATAAAATATTGTGTATAATGCATTGCCATATACTGGTTTATTTGGCTATTGTTTATATATGTAATTTTTTTGTATAATTTCTATTAAGTGGGGTGTTATTTGAAGAGCCTGTATGGCCACATTCTTCTATTAGTTTTGAAATAGCTCACGGAGACACTTCCTGGATTTCATCCATGGAAAGAGTTTCCACGCCTTGCGCTGTCATGTGATGCGGCGTTCGGTAACTATGGTGATCGTCTACACATTATATAAAGCGGGTGTCCACGTCACTTCCGTATCCGCTGACGAAGTCCCGCCCACTGGGACATAACGCATACGGACGGACGGAAGTCTTGTGATGTCATCCGCGGCCATCGCAGACTCTGTTTACATATATGCTGTTTTACCAGGCACTTGGTTCTAAGTGCCATATTTGTAAGTTTTATTCTGTTTTATTACCATTAAATACTTTATACCTGCGGAGAGCACTATGTACTGTTTTATACTTGCATGATCCATTAGACATGTGCGATTAGTTTCATACATTCGTACGAATCCGAATGACAAATTTTTACGAATGCGAATTCTGTACGAAATACGAAATTTCGTTTACGAATTTCGAATACAAACTACCAAATGATGAATTTCAACTAATATGAAAGAAATTATAGCGGATGTAATGAATGATTAGAATGAATTCGAGATTCAGTATAACGAATATCGACACTCTACGAATAACGAATTATCCAAAAACTTATTAACGTTACATAACACATAAGTCTATTGTCTATTGGTCACCAATCACTCAGAGGAAGTACGAAATACGAAATACGAATATGTTTTCGGATAATTCGTTATTATTTGTAGAGTGTCGATATTCGTAACGATATTAACGATTTGTAACGATTCGTATGAAATTCGTATTTCGTACGAATCCGAATTAAATTTCTTACACGAATTACGATTTTTTTTTTTTTTATACGAAACGAAAAGAAACAAAACAAATTTTTTGACGACTCCCATGTCTATGATCCATGTGGCTTTGGAGTGGAAAGTGTTTATTTTGATCCAACCAAAGAGGGGAAGTTTCTGGATTGGCTTGCTGCATCTTTGATTCATCATCATATACCCCGAGAGGGAATTAAATAATAATATAATTAAAGGGTCCACTTTGTGAGGTGAGCTGCCATTTCTATCATTGGTGGAGGTTCCGTTTTCCCACAAAGTCACCTGCATGCTTTGTCTGTAGTTCATCACTGAAGACCTCACGGATTGTCTTGTTTTTGATCTATGGACTTGTTCTTTTAGCGCTGCACTGTCTTTTTATATTTTTGCCTCAGGGTTTTGAATTATTGACCCTTGGTGTTCAGCAGCTTCCATAGAAAAGGGTTATTTACATTGCGCTGATTTGTTTTCTCTTTATATGGAGTCTGTGGACTGATGCGCTCTTTTTTCTGTCACAAAATCTCTGGTAGCACTGAATGCCCATTCAAAAGGCATGCTGGATGCAGCTCAATTGCATACTGGGCAAGTTATGGCCAGTGGTCTATTCTCATGACCCAGAAACCCAGTGGATCTTCTTTCCATGTCTGTTTTTCCCCTAGATAATCTTCCACCAGCTGAAAGCCCTGTGCACTGAGGACCAAAAATTTTTTTTTGATGTATCAAAAAAAAAAAACATTCTCCACCGCTCCTCCTTTGACCAAAAGAAGCCTCAAAACTAGATTTCATGAGACTGTAACTGTAACCTACCAGAATCTGGAAAGGCATTACATAAACTCCTCTTTAACCGCTTCCCGACCGCCTAACGCCGATATACGTCGGCAAAATGGCACGGGCAGGCAAAATCACGTACCTGTACGTGATCGTGCATGTGCCTGCCTGTGGGTCGCGCGCGCGCCGCCAGCGGCGCACTCGCGACCCGGTCGGGAGCTCCGTGACCCCGCCGCTGGTGTCCCGCGATCGGGTTACGGAGCTGAAGAACGGGGAGAGGTATGTGTAAACAAACCTCTCCCCGCGCTTCCTACTCTGCCTGTCATTGATCGGCTGTTCCCGGTCATCGGGAAAGCCGATCAATGACGTCAGACGTCAGCCCCGCCCCCTAATGTAAAAAAAAACACACACACGTCACAGCCCATAACCCCTCCCCTCCCCCTAGTGGTTAACCCCTTCACTACAACTGTCATTTATACAGGAACCAATGCATTTAAATAGCATTGATTGCTGTATAAATGATAATGGTCCCAAAAATGTGTCAAAAATATCCGATGTGTCCACCATAATGTCGCAGTCACAATAAAAATCGCTGATCGCCGCCATTACTAGTAAAAAAAAAATATTAATAAAAATGCTATAAAACTATCCCCTATTTTGTAAACGCTATAACTTTTGCACAAACCAATCAATAATCGCTAATTGCGATTTTTTTTACCAAAAATATGTAGAAGAATACGTATCGGCCTAAACTGAGGGCAAAAATAATATTTTTTTATATATTTTTTGGGGATATTTATTATAGCAAAAAGCAAAAAATATTGCATTTTTTTCAAAATTGTCGCTCTATTTTTGTTTATAGCGCAAAAAATAAAAACCGCAGGGGCGATCAAATACCACCAAATACCACCAAAAGAAAGTTCTATTTGTGGGAAAAAAGGACGCCAATTTTGTTTTGGAGCCACATCGCACGACCGCGCAATTGTCAGTTAAAGCGATGCAGTGCCGAATCGCAAAAAGGGGCCTGTTCCTTTGGCTGCCAATTGGCAGCTATTGGTGTGGGGAAAAAAAGCAGAGCTGCCCTAAGCCTGTCCTTGTGCCATACTCACACAGGTACTCGTTGACGGCCCTTTGCTGCATGTGCAGCCACTGCAGCATTGTCAAAGTTGAATTCCACCTGGTGGGCATGTCACGAATCAGGTGGATTATAGGCAGATGGAATTCCCGCTGAATTTCAGCCAACTGAACACTGGTTGTGTATGACTGTCTGAAATGGTTCAGACTCTTCTGGCCGGCCTTAGAAGATCTTGCAAACCTGGGTACCTCTTTAAGAAACGCTGCACCACCAAATTGATAACATGTGCCAGGCATTAATTCACGGCCACCCGGGCTCGCTGACATGTTCGCTGCTGTCCTCTTCATTGGACAGCGGCGAGCAGCCAGTATCACAGAGCTGGATGGGGGCGGGAACCACTGGAGTTAACTTTTTTCATTACACAGCAGGTGATTGGTTGCCGGGCGATCCTAGCTAAAAATCACCAGCCTGTTAATGTGAAAGATTACCTCCAGCGGTTCCTGCCCCATCTAGCTCTGATACCGATCTCTGCTCTGCTCACTGTACACCTGTACAAGCTAGGAGATTTCTACCTACACAGTGTGAGTGTGGTGTTGAGGGGGGCATAGGACATTACAGTGGGGGGTGCAGGGGACACTATAAGGGGACAAATGACGCTACAGTGTGGGGGTGGTGCAGGGGACAGATGACACTGCCTTCGGGGGCACAGGAAACTTGCTATGGGGGGAGCGGGGCAGAGGACACTATGAGAGTGATGTTAAGGGGGACAGAGGACACTGCTATAGGGGAGACCCTACTAGGGATCCCATCACCCCTGGGGACAGGGACCCATTATCACCTGGGGACAAGGACTCCATCACCCCCTGGGGACAGGGACACCACCTCCAGCCCATGCTGGCTGGCAGAGTTGGCGTCAGCCACCCTTGGGTGCCAGGATGGGGGGATGGGCAGTAAAATCCAAATCCCTAGCCACATGCTCCCTTAGAGTGAACTGGCTTTGTATTACTGAAGCACCTTAAAGTGAGGTAAACCTGTACCTGTTATTATTACTATGTTAGGATATTATTATTCTAAAAACTTAATTTATTATTAGCAGGCCCTCCAAGTATTCACATACATTGAATCAGGCCCTTAAGTGGAAAAAGGTTGCTGACCCCTGCACTACACTATACTATACAGTGGAACCTCGGATTGCGAGTAACGTGGTAAACGAGCGTTTTGCAATACGAGCTATTATTTTTAAAAAATCCTGACTCCGTTTGCAAGTGTTGTCTCGCAAAAAGAGCAGGGTTTAAGCCTCTGCAGTGTGCAGTACCGCATTTGGCCAGAGGGGTGGGGGCACCGTTGACACTCAGAAGTTCGGAGCCGCTCGGAAATACTCTGAAATACTCCGTTCCCGAGTGCATCCGATCGATCGCAGAGTATTTACGAGTCTCTCCGGCGCCCCCCCCCCCACCTCTGGCCACATGCGGTATTGCATGCGATTTATGTGGAACAAATTATCTATGTTTCCATTGACCTCTATGGGAAAACTCGATTTGATATGCGAGTGCTTTGGATTACAAGCATTCTCCTGGAATGGATTATGCTCGTAATCCAAGGTTCCACTGTACTAACATGCTACACTCAGCGAGTCACAATAAGTGAACACACTAACTCGCTAGTAGCAAACTGAGCCCTGATCCATCGCCACTCCAGAAAAAAAAAAACACACTGCAAAAGCTTCCTGTGGGAAGAAACCTTTTATAGTGTGGGGTGGGTGTATGACCACCGAGCCATGATCAATCAGGGCACTGACAGTGCTTTGTGCCCTAATTGGCATAGCCTTGCACCTGACCAGTGGTCAGGTGCATTGCTTCATCCAATTAGGGCCTCGAATGCACTGAATATCCAGACGAGTGCCCCGCAAATTCGGGTTGAACGTTTGCCCAACACTACTGTGGAATAGAGGAACCTGCTTTTGCCTATTAGAACATTGGGCTTTATCAGACCTGCAAGTGACTCCAACCCCCCCTTTCTTCCCTTTACCTCTCTCTATCCCTCTACTTCTTTCTCTAACTTTATCTTAACTACTTTTGGCTAAATTTATACCCAAGGCTTGTTATCAATCACTACGAATGGAGATTTCTGGAGATATTAAGCTGAAATTAGGGGGAAACTATGCTGTCTAACTTTTAATGAGTTCAATGTAATTATCAAGATCTGTCAATCACCACAAATTTTTATCTTGATGCTTATGGAGTGTATTACTGTGCCATTTGGTTTGAGCTTTGTTCATGCCTGTACACTGATGTGTTGTTCGCAATAAAATTTTTGAACAGAAAAAAAATTTGAGAAGATGCCTGATTAACATGAGGCCCTTGTGTTAATTGGGAGTGATCACTTCTCTGTTCTGCTGTGACTGATAAACACAGCACAGGAACTGCTTGCTCCAATCTCTCTGCTAATCCCCACCCTTGCTCAGCTCAGCACGAGTGGGAGATTAACCCTATAGGCTCTGGTCATATAGTGTGATCATTGCATTGGCAGAGAGAGGGATGTGCACCGTCTGCTGAAAGCTAACATCCTGCACACAAGCTCTAAACTAGTGGGGATCTGCAGCCGTTTGATATTGAAAAATACATTCACTCTGAAATAAAAACAGGCAGGCATGTGGCCTCTCCCCCTAATGTTGGCTACCAGGACAAAACACGCAGGGGGGGGGGGGGGGGGGGGGCTATTGAATGTGATGTTATCACGCACTGTCCACTGAAAGTGGAGCCAAAAAAATGGTTTGCCAATCAGATGCATGTACTGTGGCACTTCTAGATTTTAGGATGCCATCTAAATTGGAGTTCTTTTCTTATATGGTACATATAAAAGGAGAATCTGTGAATATTTACCAGGATTTGTTGGTGTGTTTCAGACTAGGAGGATTAATCTCTGACCATCAGTTAAATACAGCCATCACATTCCCCTCAAGTGGTGGGACTGCAGTGGTACCAGGCTTATCCCATCTACTCAGAGTAATGCCATTAGGATGCTGGCAGTGCTTTTAACTCCCACATCCTTGCATCTGCTGGTCAATGCCAATTCTGTTCCATAAGCACATCAGTCTCATGCCCCACAGGTAAGTGGTGAGGCAGTAGGCAGATGATCACAGCAGTCCCAGGCTTGTCCAATCAGCTTAGAGTAATGTTATTAGGAAGCCCGGTCTGACAGTTCTAGTTAATCAACATATTTAATGCTATATAATGATCCCCAACACTAGTGCCAGTGACTAATCATTATAGCCAACATTAATAGCCCCCATCATTGGCCACAATAACAACCCTAAGAATTGATGTCAGTGGCCATAATAACTCCCAACATTGATGGGAGTCAGGGCCGCCATCAGGGGGGTACAGGCAGTACTCATGAAAGGGGGCCCTAGGGGCCCGGTCGGCCAGGGCCCGCTCCCCCCTACAGCAGAACATGAAATTCATCTTGTACCAGCTCCACGCCAATCTGTGTGCCGCTGCAGAGAAGCATAAACAAGACAAGCCTCCGCCGCCTACTTTCATTTTCTCCTGCCCCTTCCAAGTCCCCCCCCCCCCCCCCACTGGCTGTGGCTATGCGGAGCATTTTTTAAGTATTCTGCACACAGTAATGAAATTTAACAAGCCTGCTACCCGAGCACCAGCCGACACCATCTTTCAGACTGGCAACATCCCCAGCAGCAGGTGATCGTGGCCAGCACTCGCTCGTGTCTCATCCATTCCCTTCTGAGGCGAAGACTGCTGGCTGTTGCTGGGTTTGCTTGCAATGCGATTGGCCGGCGGAGGGGGAGTGGCCAGCTCGTCTATGGTGCATGCAGACACAGCAATAACAGGTGCATGCAGATAGATCCGAGAGTGCAGCATGGAGGGTAAGTCGCAAAAATGTAATGTGCGCTGCTGACTGTGCCCACTGTGCTGCCTGTAGAATTTATTTGGACTTTATTTATCTCCCTCTTGGATGGGACACCCTGAGGCTGACAAGCTGGTATAATTGAGTTGCATTGTGAAAATGGATGACTCCGGGTGCAGATGAGTTATATTTTGGAGAGCCGCTTCACTATGTAACTCTCATCCTCACCCATTTTCACAATGCAACTCAATCATCTTCATTCCCACCCAGCATCTACTCCATCCCTCCAGTCTCGACAATGCATTGCCACCCACGCCCAGCACCATCCATCCCCCCAGTCTCCAAAGGTGTAAGAGTGGTAAAATAAAAGTGGGTGGACTGAAGGACTTGGTGGGACTACCAGTGGACAGGCTCTGGAGAATGTTGGGGGTCGGGCCCCGGCCTAAAGCTGTATAAGGGGCCTCAACATTTCTGATGGCTGCCCTGATGGGAGTGACTGTGTCTATTACACCCACCCCCCTTCATTGGCGGTCAGGGGCAGTGCTGTTAACCCCCTCCTCCTTGCATTGCTGGTCAGTGGCCATGTTGTTAATTTTCTCCAATAACACCACCAGCCACAGGCTCCCCAAGAAAAGAGGTGAAGCAATGGGTAGGTGATCAGAGAAGTACTAGGTTTGTTCCAGCTGCTCAGTGTAATGACATTAGAAAGCCAAGTCTGACAGTTCTAGTCAATGTACTAAATGCTGTATTACAAAGTAATGTGTACTTTGAATGAATACATTTTGATCCAGTGCAATGACTGGGTTAACCTCCTGCAGGTGGCAGTATATTCAAACCATGAAGAAGAGCGCAAGGAAGGAAAGAGATGCACTGAATTATCCAATTTTCAAAAGCAGAATAATTTATCATCATTATCATGCAGCTGCAGCGTCCTCACATAAAAGACACATAGACATTATCTTCATAAATACAACATACATTGCATAATGCATACATACTGCATATTTAATTTACCCCAAAAAGCATATAGACTGCAGAAAGAACCTGTTTTGCAGCCTGGTGGTATGAAAGGAAATACTCCTAAATCACCTGTCAGAGAGAAACACTTTAAACAAAGCATTCGCAGGATGGGAGCTATCCTTCAGGATATTCATAGCTCTCTGAAGGCCCTCCTCTCCCCCAGTTCTTCAATACTTGGTAAATATACCCCCTTAATAATCTTCTGCTGTTTTTTCCACACACTAGGGTTCACATCTATACGTTGTTGCGGGCCGCATTTGCGCAAAATAAATTCAAATGAATGGGCTGCCATGCCTGTGTTGAGGCAAAAAAAAAAAAAAGGTGCATGCACCATTTCAAAAACAAGGCCTCAGGGAAATCGTGGTCTTTTCTGACCATGTGATTACCCTGTGGTTCCTGCACATGTACTGTGATGCTAGTCAGAAAGGATGGCTGCCCTGTGCGTTTTCACTGTGGGTGGCGGCGGGTAGTGCTGCAATTACCACAGCAACACGCAGAACAGCGTTTCTCAACTCCAGTCCTCAAGGCGCCCCAACAGGTCATGTTTTCAGGCTCTCCATTATTTTGCACAGGTGATTTGATCAGTTTCACTGCCTTAGTAATTACCACAGCCATTTCATCTGAGGGAAATCCTGAAAACATGACCTGTTGGGGTGCCTTGAGGACTGGAGTTGAGAAACACTGACGCAGAAGTATGTACCTAGGCTTAGGCATTTGTGTCGAGGACCTTGCACATCCCTTGCCACAGAGATGTGATAAGTCAGCACACTCTCAACGGCAGCCTTATATAAGCCAAGAATGATTGGCTCAGAAAAGCCTGCCCGACAGAGCTTTCTCAAGAAGTATACTCTGATGAGCTTTGCCCACCAGATAGGATATGTGCCCTGTCGAGACCCTCCCTAATTATTGTTCCCAAGAAACGGAATGGATGTACCCTCTCGACACCCCATCAATCACAACTGGCTCATAGCTGGTCTCCTAAACTCTCCTTTGTTTTATCCACATTTAGCTCTAAATTATTGTCTTTGCACCAACTCACAAGGTTTTCCTATTTCCTGCCTATATGCAGCCTCGTCACCATCCCTTATTCTCCCAACTAATGTGGTGTCATCTGCAAATTTTAGATCAGCGTTCACCTCGAAGTGAGACACAAATCATACTGTAAGTATATAAATGTAAACAAAAAAGGGGCTTAGCACACATGCCTGTGGCACCCCTGTACTAAGACAGCATCCATGAGTAGCAACTACCCATCCTTACCCTATGCTGCTTATCGGCCAGGAAATCCAAAATCCAGTTCCAAAGGTTTGGGCTTAACCCCAGCTAATTTAACATTTTGCAACATACCTAGACCCAATTAAAATATAGCAGCTTACCATGCCTTACATGTGGTTACAGCATCAGTTTTCCTTTTTATGTTAGGCTAAATAAGTTTATTAAGAGCATACTTCTATTTTATACAACTACAGAAAAATATCTGATGATCCTATACAGAATTTGTGCCATTGTAACTTCCTTGGGCCAAAACTGAAATCTCAAACAATGTAATCAGTCCTCTTAGCTATCTTTTAAAATGTAGCCAAACTGGCAGAGCAGCCTAGGGTGACAATGTTGCACCGCTATAGATACAGTGAGATACATTACAATCAACATTACACTCCAGTGCCTATTTTCATACTAACTATCCATAGCTAAATTAGCTGGTTTAACTATTGTTAAAATACATTTTACTGCCTGGTAAGTACAGTTTGACTATACCCAGGTACCCGTTTTGTAATGCCTACTGCCTCAGGTTAGAAAAATAATGGAGGGGGCACTGAGGGACCTAGGGTGGAATTTTCTTTAATGTGTAAATAAAATAGGGGCAGATTTCAATCATTCATTGCAGTATTCATTAATGTTGCAATGTTCCCTTTTCATGTGACATTGTATTTAATTATTGCCCATATATCATATTTATTCAAAACCAAGGACTACTACTCTACCTCTTGATTCACCAATGTAAGGGAGCATTTCTCCACTGACCACCAATGTAAAGGAACAATTTAATAGCAACCAATTAGGGGAGCACTACATTGATCAATTTAAGGGGCATTTTTCCACTGACTGACCAAGTAATACCTGAAAGTTATTTTAAGGGTTCCTCTGTGTTAAAAAAGGTTGAGAAAGACTCCTTAAGATAATTATATACATTGAGGGAAAAAAAAAATGTATGTCAAAGCATTTGCTAAAGGTCCTTGACAGACTGAAGCAATTGTTGGTGAAACTTGAATAGGTGAAACATGGATAAGAAGACCATAATAATAAATAAAACCCATACAATTTCTTCAACATTTTATTTATTAAACATATAATGGACTTTGTGACATTAAATTCCCATTGATTTACAATATTTACCAGGGCACGGATCCTTAGAAACTGCTTTTATTCCCTAGACACCAAATAGAACCACAAATCGCATATAGGGTAATGAAGTCAGATGTCCTGAATACCTGTATTAGAAATGTAGAGTCTTCGGCTACTTTATAACCTCTCAAGTGCTTTTCATTGGTAAAATTAAGGCATGGTGTGATTGCACTTGCATTGGCTGCAAAACTACAACATGTTTCAGATTGGTCATGTACATATTTACTGGATAGTTTACTGATCTGTAAAATTTGCTTTCCTTTTCTCCACGAATGCAGTCATTCCTTCTTTTCGGTCATCCTGAAAAACAATCACATTCGATGTTCAGTTCATTACTCGAGTCAATTCACAGTTAGAAAATAAGAACATAGTGAAACACCTTACCGTAGCAAATGTGGAATGAAAAAGTCGTTTCTCAAGACGGTTTCCTTCAGACAATGACAATTCAAATGCTGTAGAAACAGGCACCTAATAAGTCTAGCATAGTTGTTAGGCAATAATGATATATAGACATTTTTAACTTGGCCCTAAAGCAGATCTCTAGCCCAAAAAATTTAAGAGCCCATTAAAAGAAAAAGAAAAAACTCACCTACAAATCCAGAGATGTTCTTAGTCTTCCAGATCATTTAACCCAGTTTCTCTGAGCGCAGGCTGTCATGAACCCAACCCCTTCAGCGGTACCATCTTGCAACTTGGGCTCAGAGCATAACTGTCCTCCAGTAATAGCACTCTACCAGCTTCCAAGTCTTTTCTCTATACCACATTTTAGAATCACTGGGAAGAAACCTAAGGTGAGCCTTGCTCTTAGGGCTGCCGGCTTACACCAAAACACAGTGCAGGAAAGTAGCATTCCGTGCGTGAACATGTGACGAATGCGTTACCTTTGCGATCTGCATGTGGGTGCCAATGTACTTCTAATGGCAACACAAAAGCAGATCGCTAAAGCAGCGTGTTTGCAGGCACCAGATCACATTGCAGTACCATGCGGTTTTGTACAGTGCAATTGGAAGTAGTAGTGCTTGCACTATTTTATCCATGTTTCAGTCCATTCAAATGAAAGAGCTGTCAAAATTGTACCGCAAAGTATCACACACGTTCTGGTGTAAACCAGCTGTCAATGTAGTTTCATCCAGTGAAATATTCTACCACATACTGCTCAAGTCCATAAGCAGCTGACTTATTTTTCTATGCAAGTATTTTGAAGAACATCCAAAAAAATAAAAAAAATAAAAAGACATATCCTCCTAACAGAAGGGCAAGGATTAAAAATCCAAATTTTCTTTGACCTTTGATGGAGTTGTCCCTTAAGTTTTCCCTTCATTCTTTAGTAAATCTTAGGTAGTAAAATGCGGCCCCCGAGTTCCTTAACTTTGCCTTTTCAGAAAGAACAACTGTGTCCAGCTTTACTGCATACGTACGAAGGTTTCTCCATTCCTTTCTATTGACAGTCCAAAATATTGGCGACACTCAAGCATCCAGAAAAGTAATGAAAGGTAAGTATTTTGCTAACTGGGCTTCATTGATTGTGGTGGAGGGAAACCTTAAAAGGACAATTTCACGAAAAGTGAAGTTGTCCATTTAAAATTCCCTGCTTCTTTCTAAATTTAATATAAAAAACTTTCCCACCCCTGCATGAAGAATTAGTACATCAACAGTTAATAAAAAATGTACTTGCATCTACCATTTTGTTAGTACAGCTAAGACAATACAGACTTAATAAACATACAATAATGGTTTTTTTTTCCCTCACCCCCATTGACAGCCTCTTTGGCCATAGCCACAATGAATTTAGAATGCCCAGCTATCTTTTCAGCACAGCCGATAGCCTCTTCAACAACCTTGTCTGCTGGGAACACTTTGCTGACAAGTCCTGCAAGGACAAGTAGTAAACATACATTTATTTTGTTAGTTTAAATCTTTTTTTATGGAATAAGAAAAACAAAAAAAAAACAACACCTCTAAAAAACTGCAAGTTCACCCTACAGTATACTGATAATACATTTTCTATCATCTAACCTACTTTACAGGGCAGGGACAACCAAAATGAATTTGTCAGGTCCCCTCTACTGAATTCTCCTGAAGAAGAAACCAAAGCTCCAATAGTGGGTGTGCGATGCTAAGCATAATATGGAGCGAAGCCTTTTACAGTCTACAATTGTAACTCCCAAAAAAGATCTTTCAGATCTGTGAAAACCGTTGGATAATCAAACCCATAGCTCTCACACAAAATGTGCATCTTTTATTACCTACTACCAATGTTACATTCTCTAAAAAGAGCCAGGTGCTGTTTTGCCACAAATAGATGCAATCGGCAGCCAGTTCAATAATATTGGGCGGCCATGACATAACTTGAGTAAAGATACTCCATTAAAAGTTGTTTGTTCTCCTGTTCATAAGCTGATGCACATATCTGACACATGTCAACTATTTGTACTTCCATGTACAGGCAATTATTTTACCAAATGACATGGTTTCTGTGGATACAGAGAAGGGTAAAAATAATGATTCAGGGCAAGTTCTTACAAATTATAGTATTTCATTTTCTACCTCTGGTAATTCTCCTTCTAAAAAGTATTTTAGTATAGGTAAAAAGAAATGATCCTTCTACAAAAGTATTTAGCATAGCCAAAAATCACAAGGAAATGAAAACCTGCTTGCTTGGCTTCATTAGCAGAGATGCGATCACCAGTAAGAACCATCTCCATGGCTAGAGATTTCCCAACAGCTCTTGTCAGCCTCTGAGTACCACCTGCCCCTATGTTTAAAAAATAAAACATAAATATATAATAATAATAATAATAATAATAATAATAATAATAATAATAATAATAATAATAATAATAGATGACAAAATATGAATAGCAGAATTTTCCAGGAAGCATTGTATTACAGGTATGGAAATATGCTTTCTCATAGTTTCATAGTTAGTAAGGTTGAATAAAGACATCAGTCCATCCAGTTCAACCTGAGTGAGTGTCTACAGTTGTCCCTATCCCCATACATTGCACACTCACATCAGTCCCTACCCTCAAGGAGCCCACAATCCAAGGACCCCATTCATATACTAGGGCCCATTTTTGGATAGAAACAAGTCATCGACAAGTCATCTTTTGTTTGATATGGTTGCTTTTTATGTAAAATAATTTTCTCTGCACTTTAACTACTTCACCTCCAAAAGTCTTACCCCCTTCATGACCAGGCCATTTTGGGCTATTCAGCACTGCGTTACTTTAATTGGCAATTGTATGTTGCATGCAACACTGTACCCAAATGAATGTATATTGTTTTTTTTTCACACAAACAATTCTTATTTTTGGTGGTATTTGATCACCATTGGGTTTAATTTTTTTTATTACATAAAC
Source organism: Lithobates sylvaticus (assembly GCA_028564925.1). Lineage (NCBI taxonomy): Eukaryota > Metazoa > Chordata > Amphibia > Anura > Ranidae > Lithobates > Lithobates sylvaticus. The sequence continues at coordinate 177,396,569 of CM053036.1, forward strand.
AAAAAAAAATAAAAGACCTAACATTTTGAAAAAATAAAAAACCCAATATTTTCTACTTTTTGTTGTAAAACATATCCAACTAAAAAAAAAAAAATCAATACATGAGATTTCTTCATAAATTTAGGTCAAAATGCATTCTGCTACATGTCTGGTTTAAAAAAGAAAAAATACAAAAAAAAATAAAACCCCAATAAGTGTATATGAAACTGGTTTGTGTAAAAGTTATAGCATCTACAAAACTATGGTAAATACACTGGACACGAGCTGCACACAGAAGTTTTTTTTTACCTTAATGCAGAGAATGCATGAAGGTAAAAGAACCGTCTACCTTTAGAACCACTTTAAATGGTGCCTACAAATTTACCTTAAAAAATAAGTTCACCTTTCATAACATGTTACATCCATATTCAGATGCAGCAACGCCATTAATCCTGCTATTGCCACATTTCCGTCCTAGGTTGACAACAGTTCTGCACAGCGTTATTGTCCTAAGAATGGGCGTTAGGATTGCCCAACACCTCCTTATCTTCTCCATTAACACGGGGGAGGTGTTCTGTAGTCCACAAAGATAGCAGGGAGCAATGAAAACTGATAACAGTTCAGAAGCAGAAGGCAATGTAAGTTATCAGCTTGCAAGGTTTCTGCCTTTTGTTTGCACTTGCCTAAAACGATAATAAAATGCTTTCCATGGTATGTGAGAAAATTTAATTTTGGGCAAGACTAGAAAAAGCTGCATGCACAAAAGCGACAAAAAAAAAAAAAGTGTAAAAACAGTGTTACGCTTAAAAACTTAACTGTGTACCAAATGAATAAAGTACAGACTATAGATGTACAAAATCATATACCAAATGAATATGTGAAGGGCAAACAATATATCCAAGAATACACTCAACAAAATAATTTTGAAATTCCATATTAAAAAATAGTTATACAGCCGCCCACAGGAGGATTGGACACTGACAACCGAAAATCATTGCAGGCCAGCAGGATAACTCCTCCAGATCCCAGCATGCCTCACTGAGTAAAGGATTTTACAGCAAGTACAAGAATCCCTCCCCCCCCCCTCCCCCTGCTCATCCATTGAGGGACACAGGAAGTCTAATACTGTTGGGATATCCAAATGCAATTGAGGGGTGGGCAAAAAAACAAGATCAGGGACTGCAGCTCAAAGAGCTGCCTAACCTTATGCTGGAAGCTGCATCAGATGGGGCCTGAACCTTCAACTGGTAAAACTTGGAGAACATTTCAAAAGACGACCAGGTGGCAACCATGCAGATCCTAGAAACAGTGGCCTAATCCTGAAGGACCCAAGAGGCACACAGACTTATCAGAGTGTGACTTGACAGAAAAGGTGAAATCCTAAAGCGGACCTGGCAGAGTCATTCATAAAAAAAAAAAAAAAAAAGGGGGGGGTGGTAGCAGGCAGGCCTTTGGGCGCAACATCAGGCAGTGGCTGCCTGAAAGTCTCATGATGACATCACAGAAGAAAATGGCAACCCGGGACCAAACAGTGGCAGCAGAGAAGTGGAATTTAGCAGGACAATGCTGGATCTGCTGGGTGGGGGAATATCTGAAATGAAGATGGCCCAGCATCAGGAAGAAAGATGAAAAGGAAGAAGGTGGTTAAGCTCCTCTTTAAGACAATAAGCTTAAATGATGGTCTGTTGGAGCCCCTATACGACAATAAGACAGTGTCAGTCTTTCTAAAGGAAAATGCGAGAATCTCACAGCCTACATCCAGGCAATGTAGAGAGATCTTCTGATGAACTTGAGCCAGACAGAGAAACAATGTGCTGGATGAGGTGAAAAGCAAACACTACCTTAGACAGGAAGGAAGTTCTCAGCCTCAACACACCTTGTCCCTGTGTAAAATCGGGAAAGGTTCTTTTTCAGGGTAAGGCTGCCAGTTTGGACACTTGCCTCGCAGAGGTGATGGCAACAAAGAAATGCAACATGTGAGTGGAAAGGGAAATAACCCTTATTGGATCAGAGGGCAGTTGCTACACAGTGTTAAGAGAACCAAGTTGAAATCCCATGGATTTCCAGGGGAGTGAACAGGGAAACCCCCTGCATAAAAGTCTCCACAGTATCCAAAGTGCAAAGAGACCTGACTCTTAATGGTGCTGAGGGCCAATTGCTGGTCCAAGCTCATCTGTAAGTAGACGATTCATCTCACAGTAGTTTTTGGTGGGAAAGCCTCTCACCACACACCAAGTAAAATATGCCTTTCGCACTTTGGGAATCACTGATTCATTGATGCAGCTGGCTTAGAACCCAGGTTTTAGCAGCCATGACATTAAAGCCTGAGACTGAAGCAGGGTGGTACCACATCCACCTGAGGTAATCCAGAGTTATGAGAATCACCAGTCCTCCATCTTGCAGGTGAGGAAAGAGTTTTAGGGACGGAATAGATCAGGCTGTAATGATCCCACAAGCCCACTAGAGGAGCCCTGTACCTGCAAACAAACACTTTTAGTGTGATATTGAAGCTGGAGGCCAGGGGCTTCACCATAGTTTGTGGACCAACTTTCCTACACACTAAATATACATGGATTTGGGTTATTTTCACCAAACTTAGCAGAATACATTTTCACCTAGATTTAGGAAGATTATTTGCAAAACGTTATAACGGAAACAAAGCAAAAAAAATGTGTTTGTTTATTTAGCAAAGTATAAAAAACCCAGTGGTGATTAAATACCAAAACGAAAGCTCTATTTGTGTGAAAAAATGTCTTATGGGTACAGTGTTGCATGACCACGCAATTGTCATTCAAAATGTGACCGCACTAAAAGCTGGGCCTGGGCTGGAAGGGGTCAAAAGTGCCCAGTATTGAAATGGTTAAAAAAAATTAAAAAAAAAAAGGGGAGGACCATTCAACATTTACAACACTTTGTTGTTTCCTTCCTCCTACCACTCCATTACACAATTTTCATGTTTTGTCACCTGTATACAATTATATTTTTACTCCACCCACCCTCCGACTTCCTGTGTCGTACCTTTAGTCAATAGCCTCCAGGGATGTTCTGTCATACATTACAGAAGGCTGTAGGTCAGCAAGTGCCAAAGTATCATGAGATTTTGTAACTGCACATAAATTTATGCAGACATGCCTACATAGATTGAAACCAAACCATTATTTTTCAACCAGGGTGCCTTCTGGGTTCCTCAGGGGCGCCTATGCAAAATGCTTAAAAATTGCCCAAAAATTGTCTACAAGCCGGAAGGGGGATAAACCCTGCCTTTTTGTTAAACAAAGCCACAAGCTTTAATTGTACATCATTACGATCTTGGGCTTACTGCTGGCCTAACTACCAATGACTTTATAGGTTGATAAGGAGGCCATCAGGCACTTGAGAGCATCCTTGCGTGTCCCTCTCCATTAGCAACGATGAAGAGAAAGTTAGGGTGAAAACAAACACTGGAATACTAGTCAGTACTAGTGTAAAAAGGTGTATTTGTTTTGTAAAAATAAATAAGCTTTAATGTTTGTTGTCCTACGTGTATTTAATTATGTAAAACTTATAGTTTCGTATTTTATATTTTAGAAAGGGGTGCCTCGAGTTTGTGCATAATTTTTAAGGGTGCCTTGACTAAAAACAAAGGTTGAGAAACACTGATTTAAACTATGCTTAGGAGAGAAGTGGGAGGGTAAAGAAGTAAAAAAATATAAATTGTTCACAAAATATGAAAATTGTTAGCAATTGTATAATGGAGAGGTGGGAGGAAAGGAATGGCAATGTGCAGGGAACAGTAAAGGTCCTCTTTAATGTGAGAATGTTCAGATGTAGCCCTCTTTTCCCCATGCCTGCTTTGTTTGTAATCTGCACCGGCACGGTTTGATCACAGCATACCAGTATATATTCACAGTTTATGAACAGATTTGAATTAGCTTATTATCAAATGATTAAATAAAATCAAGTTACCTGGAATTGTTCCGAGTAAGATTTCTGGTTGCCCAAACTGGGCCTTTTCTCCAGCATAAATAATGTCACACATCATGGCAAGCTCACAGCCTCCTCCCAGCTACAGAAATAAAGATGAAGCTTAGCCAATGTAGGAGCAGTGCAATATTCTCAAGTGATACAGTAATATATGCATTGCAACAGTACCTGCTAAATCTAAAGCTACATTGTACTTTATGGCCGTGTGGAAAAGGGTATAAAGTTTGTTTTATTTTACTCGGACAAAAACAGATAGAAGTCTGCTGTTGTAGATTTTATAAATAAGATTTCATATGCTTACTAAATAAAGGGAGTATGGCTTCATTTAGGGACGGTTCACACTGCTGCGATGCGAGAACCCATGCGAATCCTGTACGGGTTCCCGCATTGCATGTCACCAGATGGCGTTCACACTGCCCTATGAAAACCGCTGCGGGTGTCAATAGAATGTTAAATGACACCCCCAGACTGGTTTGCATATCGCAGTGCGAACTATGAATTTGGACAGGAATTGGATCGCATGGATGTGAACACCCATGCAATCTGATTCTGGTGCAGACTTAAAAAAGAAAAAAAAGCGCCCTGCACGATTTTTGTCCGAATGCGATGCAAATTCAGCTATACAGATTGTTTGGCTGAATTTGCATCACACAGACATCGCGTGATTTGCACAGCAGTGCGGTGCATATCACATACGATGTCTGACATTGCACTGGTGTGAACTGGCCCTCAGACTTGCAGTTGGAAGGTGGCAAAAATTTATGTTTGAGCTACGATTTTGCCAACTGCTATAGGCAGCAGATGGGGGTGTTTACATGCCGGGGTGGTGATGCTTTTCTTCTCATCCATGGCAAAGTTTATCCGACATGTAGCGACACATTTAGGTAAATGGGGAAGTGCCGCAAAACCTCACAGCAGCGGGCAATGCAGGAAGATGCAGTGCATTTGTTGGCAAAAATGGGGTTAAAACAGGCAGTGAGGTTTCCATCGCTTCCTCACAGCCTGTCAGTAGCCTCAGATGCGCTATTCACACAGAGATCTGGGGTTCAGAGCATGTATATATATATAAGATTTAAGAGTTGGCAAAAACAGCTTCCACTGACTCTGCCATCATTTTTTAAACTTAAAGCGGTTGTATTGCCCGCTTGGTCATTTTTACCTACAGGTAAGCCTATAATAAGGCTTACCTGTAGGTAAAATTAATATCTCCTAAACCTGCACAGTTTAAGAGATATTCACCCTTCATGCAGCTGCTGACGTCAGCTTGCCGGAACAGAGGACTCCCACGTGCATGTGCGGGAGTGAGGTCATCGTGGCTCCAGCCACTCTCAGTGCCGAAGCCTGCGAACCTGGAAGAATCGCTAGCACATTATGCTATTGTCTGGCAGGGTGTTTGGTGGTTTACTACAGCTTTAAGGATAATTGGTTATGGCAATTTTGAGGGAAAAAAGGAAACCGTGATGCAAACAGAGGGTTCACCATCAACAGTTTTAAATAACAGTCTAACCACTCTTGGGCCTAGTATGGGGGGGGGGGTATACACCTGGAGATCCCCAGTTTCTATAGACATCATTTAGTGTACCCCATACTATGTGCTTTTCTGCTGAAACCAGGGAGCAGTTTTAGATCAAAGAGATCATCAGGTTTTATTACTGCCTTTAAAATATATAGAAAAAATAAATAAGGTTACTGTATTTGTCACATGATATGGCAGCATAAATAGCAGCAATAAATTAACCATATGTATCTATAAAAATCAATAGCAAGCATGAAACAGAGTTGACAGCCTAAAATGTTTCACCATTACCTTTTTATTATATGATGACTCAATATAGTTACTTAAAGCTTTTTCAGATGCAGGAAATGTTCACATCCCAGTGATTATCATTTAAAAACCCTGTAATTCTAACAATACATGTGAACTCACACTGATTAAACTTCACAGGCTGACTTAAAACACCCATGGCAAGGACCATGCAATCAGACATCTATTCAATTGCTAAAAATATCTTCTATACTAGTTACTTGCACACCAATTATACAAATGGACCTAGAACCACCCGCGAATACATGGAAAACACTGTGCATGCATTTTGTGCAGAAAAAAAAAAAAGCACACAGAACTGCACGGAAATTCATCTGGTGTGAACTGGCCCTTAATAGGGACCAAGGGATTCCCTTAATTTGCAGGGATTTCCTCTCATTTCCCGTTTTGACTATGGGACAGGAAGTGAAGAAAACCTCCCCAATGGTGCACAGATGGTTAAAAACCTGACAGGGGTTATAACCCTCCCTTACTTTATACAAAACAAAGAAAAGCTTTGGCTCCAATGACTCTACACTGCTTAGCTCTTGTTTCAAGTCCTCAAATCAAAGTCCATTCTCACATTTGTGCTGAGGTTAGGTATAGATACCTGGGTTTTTAAGAGCAGAGTTTGTAATAATAAAGTGCCCGTTATAACTTACTGCATAACCATTAACTGCTGCAATGACTGGCTTCTTTGCAGTGGACACACGATTCCAGTGCGACAGGAAGCCTCCACCATAACATTCTTGGAAGGTCCTATCTTGCATCTCTTTAATGTCTGCACCAGCTGCCAGGAATGAACAATCGATTTTAGCAAAGCAGAGAATAATAAGCCAACGTTAAAGAACTGTGCTCAAACTATAAAATCCCAACTTGAGGTCGGCTGCCCATACCAGTAAGAGTGGGCCCTGAAACATTTTGTAAATAACTGTTGCTTTTGCCAGTAGAACTACTGGATAGGCACTTCCTTGGATAGGGTAACAACTCTTTTTCTGCAGAAAAATCCCTGCAGCGTTGTTATCCATTCTGCTGTTGCTGCTTAAATATTGGTGGCGTTGAATGCCCTATAAGTGAATAACCACTCTATAGCTCTGTAAATATCTAGTGATACATGCAACTATAGGTGTGAAGAGCTAAAAGAACACACATTTGGCATATATTTAATACCTTTAAACCTCTATTTTGACTCTCTAGGTACAGGAGCACACTCAAGCTACTTCAATTGCTAGTAGTTTAAAGTGTCAGTAACCCATAGACACACAACTCAATAGAAGTATCGTATTGTGTTATCAGCAAGGGCTCATTATGATGGGCGCTGAAACCCATCCTCCCTGCTTAGCTACACATTGGAGTTGTACGCAGGCAGACTTTTGAGGGGTCAGGTAAGTAAAACCTGGGGGGGCCGGTATAGTCAGATGATTTTTCACCTTAATGCATAGAATGCATCAAGGTGAAAAAAATTACCTTTACAACCCCTTTAAATGTAGGTGTAAATTTCCACATATGTCAGCATGATGGAGTTACATCAAAAGATCTTATGTGAGGGTATCTATATTTTTTTAGGTAAACAAGTAGTTACTTCAAGATGTTTCACCATAAAGCTTCATCAGGCAGAACACCACTACTTGGCAATACTGCACATGTGAAAAAATAATTACAAATAATGAATATCAATAAACAAACATATTGTCATTGTTTCTGTGTGCTCCCTCTCCATGTTAACCCCTGTGACGCCCATCCAGGCAGGCCATCAGCCGCCATAACCTTTCCTGCAAGTAGGGTCCCCCAGCGCTCTTAGGGCTGCCGGCTTACACCAAAACACAGTGCAGGAAAGTAGCATTCCGTGCGTGAACATGTGAAGAATGCGTTACCTTTGCAATCTGCATGTGGGTGCCAATGTACTTCTAATGGCAACTCAAAAGCAGATTGCTAAAGCAGCATGTTTGCAGGCACCAGATCACATTGTATTGCAGTACCATGCGGTTTTGTACAGTGTGATTGGAAGTAGTAGTGCTTGCACTATTTTATCCATGTTTCAGTCCATTCAAATGAAAGAGCTGTCAAAATTGTACCGCAATTTTACACGTTCTGGTGTGAACCAGCTGTCAATGTAGTTTTATCCAGTGAAATATTCTACCACATACTGCTCAAGTCCATAAGCAGCTGACTTATTTTTCTATGCAAGTATTTTGAAGAACATCCAAAAAAAAAAAAAAAAAAAAAAAAAGACATATCCTCCTAACAGAAGGGCAGGGATTAAAAATCCAAATTTTAAGTTGTCCTTTAAGTTTTCCCTTCATTCTTTAGTAAATCTTAGGTAGTAAAATGCGTCTCCCGAGTTCCTTAACTTTGCCTTTTCAGAAAGAATTAACAACTGTGTCCAGCTTTACTGCATATGTACGAAGGTTTCTCCATTCCTTTCTATGGACAGTCCAAAATATTGGCGGCATTCAAGCATCCAGAAGAGTAATGAAAGGTAAGTATTTTGCTAACTGGGCTTCATCGATTGTGGAGGGAAACCTTAAAAGGACAATTTCACGAAAAGTGAAGTTGTCCATTTAAAATTTCCTGCTTCTTTCCTAATTTAATATAAACTTTCCCACCCCTGCATGAAGAATTAGTACATCAACAGTTAATAAAAAATGTACTTGCATCTACCATTTTGTTAGTACAGCTAAGACAATACAGACTTAATAAACATACAATAATGTTTTTTTTTTTTTTCCCTCACCCCCATTGACAGCCTCTTTGGCCATAGCCACAATGAATTTAGAATGCCCAGCTATCTTTTCAGCACAGCCGATAGCCTCTTCAACAACCTTGTCTGCTGGGAACACTTTGCTGACAAGTCCTGTAAGGACAAGTAGTAAACATACATTTATTTTGTTAGTTTAAATCTTTTTTTATGGAATAAAAAAAAATAAAAATAAAAAAAACACCTCTTAAAAACTGCAAGTTCACCCTACAGTATACTGATAATACATTTTCTATCATCTAACCTACTTTACAGGGCAGGGACAACCAAAATGAATTTGTCAGGTCCCCTCTACTGAATTTTCCTGAAGAAGAAACCAAAGCTCCAATAGTGGGTGTGCGATGCTAAGCATAAAATGGAGCGAAGCCTTTTACAGTCTGCAATTGTAACTCCCAAAAAAGATCTTTGTGAAAACCTAAACAGTTGGATAATCAAACCCATAGCTCCCACACAAAATGTGCATCTTTTATTACCCACTACCAATGTTACATTCTCTAAAAAGAGCCAGGTGCTGTTTTGCCACAAATAGATGCAATCGGCAGCCTGTTCAATAATATTGGGCGGCCATGACATAACTTGAGTAAAGATACTCTATTACAAGTTGTTCGTTTTCCTGTTCATAAGCTGATGCACATATCTGACACATGTCAACTATTTGTACTTCCATGTACAGGCAATTATTTTACCAAACGACATGGTTTCTGTGGCTACAGAGAAGGGTAAAAATAATGATTCAGGGCAAGTTCTTACAAATTATAGTATTTCATTTTCTACCTCTGGTAATTCTCCAAAAGTATTTTAGTATAGGTAAAAAGAAATGATCCTTCTACAAAAGTATTTAGCATAGCCAAAAATCACAAGGAAATGAAAACCTGCTTGCTTGGCTTCATTAGCAGAGATGCGATCACCAGTAAGAACCATCTCCATGGCTAGAGATTTCCCAACAGCTCTTGTCAGCCTCTGAGTACCACCTGCCCCTATGTTTAATAAATAAAACATAAATATATAATAATAATAATAATAATAATAATAATAATATAGTAGATGACAAAATATGAATAGCAGAATTTTCCAGGAAGCATTGTATTACAGGTATGAAAATATGCTTTCTCGGCAAGTCATCTTTTGTTTGATACGGTTGCTTTTTATTTAAAATAATTTTCTCTGCACTTTAACTACTTCACCTCCAAAAGTTTTACCCCCTTCATGAGCAGGCCATTTTGGGCTATTTAGCACTGCGTTACTTTAATTGGCAATTGTATGGTCATGCAACACTGTACCCAAATGAATTTATATTGTTTTTTTTCACACAAACAATGCTTTCTTTTGGTGGTATTTGATCACCATTGGGTTTATTTTTTTATTACATAAACAAAAAAAATAAAAAAGACCTAACATTTTGAAAAAAATAAATAAAAATAAAAAACCCAATATTTTCTACTTTTTGTTGTAAAACATATCCAACAAAAAAAAATATTCAATACATGAGATTTCTTCATAAATTTAGGTTTGTTTGCAATTTAGGTTTAGGTCAAAATGCATTCTGCTACATGTCTGGTTTAAAAAAAAAAAAAAATACAAAAATAAATAAAACCCCAATAAGTGTATATGAAACTGGTTTGTGTAAAAGTTATAGCATCTACAAAACTATGGTAAATACACTGGACACGAGCTGCACACAGAAGATTTTTTTTACCTTAATGCAGAGAATGCATGAAGGTAAAAGAACTGTCTACCTAAAGAACCACTTTAAATGGTGCCTACAAATTTACCTTAAAAAATAAGTTCACCTTTCATAAGATGTTACATCCATATTCAGATGGAGCAATGCCAGTAATCCTGCTATTGCCACATTTCTGTCCTAGGTTGACAACAGTACTGCACAGCGTTATTGTCCTAAGAATGGGAGTTAGGATTGCCCAACACCTCCTTCTCTTCTCCATTAACACGGGGGAGGTGTTCTGTAGTCCACAAAGATAGCAGGGAGCATTGCTCCCTGCTATCTTACATTGCCTTCTGCTTCTGAACTGTTATCAGCTTGCAAGGTTTCTGCCTTTTGTTTGCACTTGCCTAAAATGATAATAAAATGCTTTCCATGGTATGTGAGAAAATAAAATTTTGGGCAAGACTAAAGAAAAAGCTGCATGCACAAAAGCGACAAAAAAAAAAAAAAAAAGTGTAAAAACAGTGTTGCGCTTAAAAACTTAATTGTGTACCAAATGAATAAAGTACAGACTATAGATGTACAAAATCATATACCAAATGAATATGTGAAGGGCAAACAATATATCCAAGAATACACTCAACAAATTAATTTTGAAATTCCATATTAAAAAATAGTTATACAGCCTCCCACAGGAGGATTGGACACTGACAACCGAAAATCATTGCAGGCCAGCAGGATAACTCCTCCAGATCCCAGCATGCCTCGCTGAGTAAAGGATTTTACAGCAAGTACAAGAATCCCCCCCCCCCCCTGCTCATCCATTGAAGGACACAGGAAGTCTAATACTGTTGGGATATCCAAATGCAATTCAATTGAGGGGTGGGCAAAAAAAACAAGATCAGGGACTGCAGCTCAAAGAGCTGCCTAACCTTATGCTGGAAGCTGCATCAGATGGGGCCTGCACCTTCAACTGGTAAAACTTGGAGAACATTTCAAAAGACGACCAGGTGGCAACCATGCAGATCCTAGAAACAGTGGCCTAATCCTGAAGGACCCAAGAGGCACACAGACTTATCAGAGTGCGACTTGACAGAAAAGGTGAAATCCTAAAGCGGACCTGGCAGAGTCATTCATAAAAAATAAAAAAAAAAGGGGGGTGGTAGCAGGCAGGCCTTTGGGCGCAACATCAGGCGGCGGCTGCCTGAAAGTCTCATGATGACATCACAGAAGAAAATGGCAACCCAGGACCAAACAGTGGCAGCAGAGAAGTGGAATTTAGCAGGACAATGCTGGATCTGCTGGGTGGGGGAATATCTGAAATGAAGATGGCCCAGCATCAGGAAGAAAGATGAAAAGGAAGAAGGTGGTTCAGCTCCTCTTTAAGACAATAAGCTTAAATGATGGTCTGTTGGAGCCCCTATACGACAATAAGACAGTGTCAGTCTTTCTAAAGGAAAATGCGAGAATCTCACCGCCTACATCCAGGCAATGTAGAGAGATCTTCTGATGAACTTGAGCCAGACAGAGAAAAAATGTGCTGGATGAGGTGAAAAGCGAACACTACCTTAGACAGGAAGGAAGTTCTCAGCCTCAACACACCTTGTCCCTGTGTAAAATCAGGAAAGGTTCTTTTTCAGGGTAAGGCTGCCAGTTTGGACACTTGCCTTGCAGAGGTGATGGCAACAAAGAAATGCAACATGTGAGTGGAAAGGGAAATAACCCTCATTGGATCAGAGGGCAGTTTCTACAGTGTTAAGAGAACCAAGTTGAAATCCCATGGATTTCCAGGGGAGTGAACAGGGAAACCCCCTGCATAAAAGTCTCCACAGTATCCAAAGTGCAAAGAGACCTGACTCTTAATGGTGCTGAGGGCCAATTGCTGGTCCAAGCTCATCTGTAAGTAGACGATTCATCTCACAGTAGTTTTTGGTGGGAAAGCCTCTCACCACACACCAAGTAAAATATGCCTTTCGCACTTTCAATCCAGAGTTATGAGAATCACCAGTCCTCCATCTTGCAGGTGAGGAAAGAGTTTTAGGGAAGGAATAGATCAGGCTGTAATGATCCCACAAGCCCACTAGAGGAGCCCTGTACCTGCAAACAAACACTTTTAGTGTGGTATTGAAGCTGGAGGCCAGGGGCTTGACGTGTGTGTGTGTGTGTGTGTGTGTGTGTGTGTGTGTGTGTGTGTGTGTGTGTGTGTGTGTGTGTGTGTGTGTGTGTGTGTGTGTGTGTGTGTGTGTGTGTGTGTACATATACACACACACACACACACACATATCCCCTGTTTCCCCGAAAATAAGACAGTGTCTTATATTAATTTTTGCTCCCAAAGATGCGCTAGGTCTTATTTTCAGGGGATGTCTTATTTTTCAATGAAGAAGAATACGGTACACATTTTTTGAGGGGGGAATCAATAAAAATGGCACAGGAGGATTACCATTTTAGAACCTCCTGTGCCATTTTGATTCCCCCTTTCTGATCCTCCTGTGCCAATTTGATTCCCCCCCACCCCCTCAAATCCACCATGTGTCATTTTAAGTCATTTTAAGCCCCCCTCCCCCCCACCCCTGTGCCAGTGGACAGTTTAGTCTCTCCCCCCTCCCACCTTCACCAGACATCCCCCCCCCACACCTCAGTCACCCCTGTGGCGGCGAGATAACACACAATGTGCCCGACTCCTGTGTCTGGCAGCGGCGGCACGGGCTCTCTGACGGGCGACGTTCCCCTGCGCAACATCAGGGACGTCGCTCGTCATCCAGAGAGTCCGCCGCAGCTCACTGATTTGAAGAGACCTCGCACTGCCTGAACAGCTGCGGCCAATCAGTGAGCTGTGCGGCGGTGCCTGCCGCTACCGTACGAGAGTCTAGAGTCAGATGCCTTATGTTCGGGGGGTACCTTACGGTATGTTCGGTGGATGCCTTATTATCGGGGGAGGTCTTATTATCGGGGGGATGCCTTATATTAAAATGAGAGGCAAAACTGTAAGTAGGTCGTATTTTCGGAGGATGTCTTATTTTCGGGGAAACACGGTACACACACCATAGTTTGTGGACCAACTTTCCTACAGACTAAATATACATGGATTTGGGTTATTTTCACCAAACTTAGCAGAATACATTTTGACCTAGATTTAGGAAGATTATTTGCAAAACGCTATAACGGAAACAAAGCAAAAAAAAATGTGTTTGTTTATTTAGCAAAGTATAAAAAACCCAGTGGCGATTAAATACCAAATGAAAGCTCTATTTGTGTGAAAAAATTTCTTATGGGTACAGTGTTGCATGACCACGCAATTGTCATTCAAAATGTGACCGCACTAAAAGCTGGGCCTGGGCTGGAAGGGGTCAAAAGTGCCCAGTATTGAAATGGTTAAAAAAAAAAAAAAAAAAAAAAAAAGGGAGGACCATTCAACATTTACAACACTTTGTTGTTTCCTTCCTCCTACCACTCCATTACACAATTTTCATGTTTTGTCACGTGTATATAATTATATTTTTACTCCACCCACCCTCTGACTTCCTGTGTCGTACCTTTAGTCAACAGCCTCCAGGGATGTTCTGTCATACATTACAGAAGGCTGTAGGTCAGCAAGTGCCAAAGTATCATGAGATTTTGTAACTGCACATAAATTTATGCAGACATGCCTACATAGATTGAAACCAAACCATTCTTTTTCAACCAGGGTGCCTTCTGGGTTCCTCAGGGGCGCCTATGCAAAATGCTTAAAAATTGCCCAAAAATTGTCTACAAGCCGGAAGGGGGATAAACCCTGCCTTTTTGTTAAACAAAGCCACAAGCTTTAATTGTACATCATTACGATCTTGGGCTTACTGCTGGCCTAACTACCAATGACTTTATAGGTTGATAAGGAGGCCATCAGGCACTTGAGAGCATCCTTGCGTGTCCCTCTCCATTAGCACTTTAGCTGAACGATGAAGAGAAAGTTAGGGTGAAAACAAACACTGGAATACTAGTCAGTACTAGTGTAAAAAGGTGTATTTGTTTTGTAAAAATAAATAAGCTTTAATGTTTGTTGTCCTACGTGTATTTAATTATGTAAAACTTATAGTTTCGTATTTTATATTTTAGAAAGGGGTGCCTCGAGTTTGTGCATAATTTTTAAGGGTGCCTTGACTAAAAACAAAGGCTGAGAAACACTGATTTAAACTATGCTTAGGAGAGAAGTGGGAGGGTAAAGAAGTAAAAAAATATAAATTGTTCACAAAATATGAAAATTGTTAGCAATTGTATAATGGAGAGGTGGGAGGAAAGGAATGGCAATGTGCAGGGAACAGTAAAGGTCCTCTTTAAATGTGAGAATGTTCAGATGTAGCCCTCTTTTCCCCATGCCTGCTTTGTTTGTAATCTGCACCGGCACGGTTTGATCACAGCATACCAGTATATATTCACAGTTTATGAACAGATTTGAATTAGCTTATTATCAAATGATTAAATAAAATCAAGTTACCTGGAATTGTTCCGAGTAAGATTTCCGGTTGCCCAAACTGGGCCTTTTCTCCAGCATAAATAATGTCACACATCATGGCAAGCTCACAGCCTCCTCCCAGCTACAGAAATAAAGATGAAGCTTAGCCAATGTAGGAGCAGTGCAATATTCTCAAGTGATACAGTAATATATGCATTGCAATAGTACCTGCTAAATCTAAAGCTACATTGTACTTTATGGCCGTGTGGAAAAGGGTATAAAGTTTGTTTTATTTTACTCGGACAAAAACAGATAGAAGTCTGCTGTTGTAGATTTTATAAATAAGATTTCATATGCTTACTAAATAAAGGGAGCATGGCTTCATTTAGGGACGGTTCACACTGCTGCTATGCGAGAACCCATGCGAATCCTGTACGGGTTCCCGCATTGCATGTCACCAGATGGCGTTCACACTGCCCTATGCAAACCGCTGCGGGTGTCAATAGAATGTTAAATGACACCCCCAGACTGGTTTGCATATGGCAGTGCGAACTATGAATTTGGACAGGAATTGGATCGCATGGATGTGAACACCCATGCAATCTGATTCTGGTGCAGACTTAAAAAAGAAAAAAAAGCGCCCTGCACGATTTTTGTCCGAATGCGATGCAAATTCAGCTATACAGATTGTTTGGCTGAATTCGCATCACACAGACATCGCATGATTTGCACAGTAGTGCGGTGCATATCACATACGATGTCTGACATTGCACTGGTGTGAACTGGCCCTCAGACTTGCAGTTGGAAGGTGGCAAAAATTTAT
This sequence comes from Lithobates sylvaticus, assembly GCA_028564925.1. NCBI lineage: Eukaryota > Metazoa > Chordata > Amphibia > Anura > Ranidae > Lithobates > Lithobates sylvaticus. The sequence goes on from CM053036.1 coordinate 177,411,991, forward strand.
GTTTGAGCTACGATTTTGCCAACTGCTATAGGCAGCAGATGGGGGTGTTTACATGCCGGGGTGGTGATGCTTTTCTTCTCATCCATGGCAAAGTTTATCCGACATGTAGCGACACATTTAGGTAAATGGGGAAGTGCCGCAAAACCTCACAGCAGCGGGCAATGCAGGAAGATGCAGTGCATTTGTTGGCAAAAATGGGGTTAAAACAGGCAGTGAGGTTTCCATCGCTTCCTCACAGCCTGTCAGTAGCCTCAGATGCGCTATTCACACAGAGATCTGGGGTTCAGAGCATGTATATATAAGATTTAAGAGTTGGCAAAAACAGCTTCCACTGACTCTGCCATCATTTTTTAAACTTAAAGCGGTTGTATTGCCCGCTTGGTCATTTTTACCTACAGGTAAGCCTATAATAAGGCTTACCTGTAGGTAAAATTAATATCTCCTAAACCTGCACAGTTTAAGAGATATTCACCCTTCATGCAGCTGCTGACGTCAGCTTGCCGGAACAGAGGACTCCCACGTGCATGTGCGGGAGTGAGGTCATCGTGGCTCCAGCCGCTCTCAGTGCCGAAGCCTGCGAACCTGGAAGAATCGCTAGCACATTATGCTATTGTCTGGCAGGGTGTTTGGTGGTTTACTACAGCTTTAAGGATAATTGGTTATGGCAATTTTGAGGGAAAAAAGGAAACCGTGATGCAAACATCGAGGGTTCACCATCAACAGTTTTAAATAACAGTCTAACCACTCTTGAGCCTAGTATGGGGGGGGGGGGGGTATACACCTGGAGATCCCCAGTTTCTATAGACATCATTTAGTGTACCCCATACTATGTGCTTTTCTGCTGAAACCAGGGAGCAGTTTTAGATCAAAGAGATCATCATGTTTTATTACTGCCTTTAAAATATATAGAAAAAATAAACAGGCAAGCTAAAGGTTACTGTATTTGTCACATGATATGGCAGCATAAATAGCAGCAATAAATTAACCATATGTATCTATAAAAATCAATAGCAAGCATGAAACAGAGTTGACAGCCTAAAATGTTTCACCATTACCTTTTTATTATATGATGACTCAATATAGTTACTTAAAGCTTTTTCAGATGCAGGAAATGTTCACATCCCAGTGATTATCATTTAAAAACCCTGTAATTCTAACAATACATGTGAACTCACACTGATTAAACTTCACAGGCTGACTTAAAACACCCATGGCAAGGACCATGCAATCAGACATCTATTCAATTGCTAAAAATATCTTCTATACTAGTTACTTGCACACCAATTATACAAATGGACCTAGAACCACCCGCGAATACATGGAAAACACTGTGCATGCATTTTGTGCAGAAAAAAAAAGCACACAGAACTGCACGGAAATTCATCTGGTGTGAACTGGCCCTTAATAGGGACCCCAAAGGGATTCCCTTAATTTGCAGGGATTTCCTCTCATTTCCCGTTTTGACTATGGGACAGGAAGTGAAGAAAACCTCCCCAATGGTGCACAGATGGTGAAAAACCTGACAGGGGTTATAACCCTCCCTTACTTTATACAAAACAAAGAAAAGCTTTGGCTCCAATGACTCTACACTGCTTAGCTCTTGTTTCAAGTCCTCAAATCAAAGTCCATTCTCACATTTGTGCTGAGGTTAGGTATAGATACCTGGGTTTTTAAGAGCACAGTTTGTAGTAATAAAGTGTCAGTTATAACTTACTGCATAACCATTAACTGCTGCAATGACTGGCTTCTTTGCAGTGGACACACGATTCCAGTGCGACAGGAAGCCTCCACCATAACATTCTTGGAAGGTCCTATCTTGCATCTCTTTAATGTCTGCACCAGCTGCCAGGAATGAACAATCGATTTTAGCAAAGCAGAGAATAATAAGCCAACGTTAAAGAACTGTGCTCAAACTATAAAATCCCAACTTGAGGTCGGCTGCCCATACCAGTAAGAGTGGGCCCTGAAACATTTTGTAAATAACTGTTGCTTTTGCCAGTAGAACTACTGGATAGGCACTTCCTTGGATAGGGTAACAACTCTTTTTCTGCAGAAAAATCCCTGCAGCGTTGTCATCCATTCTGCTGTTGCTGCTTAAATATTGGTGGCGTTGAATGCCCTATAAGTGAATAACCACTCTATAGCTCTGTAAATATCTAGTGATACATGCAACTATAGGTGTGAACAGCTAAAAGAACACACATTTGGCATATATTTAATACCTTTAAACCTCTATTTTGACTCTCTAGGTACAGGAGCACACTCAAGCTACTTCAATTGCTAGTAGTTTAAAGTGTCAGTAACCCATAGACACACAACTCAATAGAAGTATCGTATTGTGTTATCACCAAGGGCTCATTATGATGGGCGCTGAAACCCATCCTCCCTGCTTAGCTGCACATTGGAGCTGTACGCAGGCAGACTTTTGAGGGGTCAGGTAAGTAAAACCTGGGGGGCCGGTATAGTCAGATGATTTTTCACCTTAATGCATAGAATGCATCAAGGTGAAAAAAAATTTACCTTTACAACCCCTTTAAATGTAGGTGTAAATTTCCACATATGTCAGCATGATGGAGTTACATCAAAAGATCTTATGTGAGGGTATCTATATTTTTTAGGTAAACAAGTAGTTACTTCAAGATGTTTCACCATAAAGCTTCATCAGGCAGAACACCACTACTTGGCAATACTGCACATGTGAAAAAATAATTACAAATAATGAATATCAATAAACAAACATATTGTCATTGTTTCTGTGTGCTCCCTCTCCATGTTAACCCCTGTGACGCCCATCCAGGCAGGCCATCAGCCACCATAACCTTCCCTGCAAGTAGGGTCCCCCAGCACACAAATCTGGACCAGGAAATGCCAAAACTGAGCCACAGGAGGAGGACCAGAGGGAAAGGTTGCGGACAATCTAGAATGTATCAAAAAAAAAAAAAAAAATTACCAATAAAAAAAAAAATAATCATGCCCTTTTTTATTGATTGGATTTTTTGATACATTATAGATTATATTGTCAGCAACCTTTCTTCCCGTGGCTAACTTTTTGCCTTTCCTGTTCTGAATTTGTGTGCTGGTGGACCCTACTAGCAGGATTGGAGATGCAGATTATGGCCTACCAGGGAGGGGGGTGGTGGGTTGACACAGTGAGGGTACACACAACAACATTATGTTTATTGGTATTCATTACTTCTAATTAAGTGTATTTTTCACGTGCTATATTTCCAAGTAGTGTTATTCTTCCCGATGAAGCCTTATAGTAAAACATGTTTAAGATGAAGATACTCACACATAAGATCTTTTGATGTAACTCCATTATGCTGACAGAGTGGAAATATGTGTGATTTTTAAACCCCTTTGTATCAATCTTCTATTTATTTTATGTATGAATTGTTTTTGTGTTTTCTGGCACCTTAAAAGTCCCGACATGGCATTTTTAAATTTGTCTATGCTATTTAGGGATGTGGTGCCTTGTTAATTCTCCCACAATCCACAGCATGGAATGCACTTGTATACATTATTTTCAAAACACATAGTGAGGAAATTTCCTAGCGCACAGACATCATCAAGTATAAATGTTCTCATTCCATTAAAGCCGATATAACAAAATCTGGCTACAGATGGAACCCACTTGCAGCCCACCTAACTGTATATTTATGTCATTACTTTGAGGTTAAATACCAGGCTTATGGCAGCAGCAAGCTGCCATAACCCCCGGTATATATTTTTTTTCCATTGGGGGCCAGCTTTCCAATAAAAGTGGTCCCAGCAGCGGATTCACTTTATAGACGACAAGAGAGGTGCCCCCCTTCCGCTCTTACCCGAGCTGTCAGTAAGCCCCGAAACTGATTCATTGCGGCCAATGGCTAGGCAGGAAGTCGAATGAGGGCAAGATAGTCCCCACTCGGCTCTATATGATACTACTCTATGTATGACAAATTAAAAGTTCAAAAGTTGCAGTTACAAACAATACTAACCAGCAAAGGCTTTCTCACTCCCTGTAATAACAATTGCTCCAATCTGAGGGTCCCCTTCAAAGGAGTCCAGAGCCTGGTTGACTTCGGTCATCAGTCCATCACACAAAGCATTCAGAGCTTTGGGACGATTCAGCTGTATAAAACCCACATTTTCATTCTTCCCTTTGCGCTCCACTAAAATATGCTGATAAGATGGGCCTGCCATAAGAAGAAATAAGTGATCACCAATTAAGTAGTACAGTTATGCTTACTAAGCCAATAGAGACGTAGTATTTAAATGCTACACAACTCCAGCCCTTAAAGCGGAGTTCCGCCTGGGGAAAAAAAAAAGTCAGCAGCTACAAACTTTTAATAGGACACTTACCTGTTCATGGTGCCCGTGATGTCGGCACCTAAAGCCGACCCGTCCCTCAGCTCCGTGTGCAGGGGCCGGCATCCTTACTAAGGGAAACAGGAAGTGAAGCCTTACAGCTCCACAGCCTGTTTCCTACTACACATGCCCGAGTCGCGCTTCGCCTTCAGAATGGTCCCTGCTGTTTTCTGGGACCTGTGTCTCCCAGAAGGTGGGGCCGGACATTGCGTAGTTCACCACATCGGTTGCAGCGATCATTTCCCAGAAGTGGGAGCAAATACCTGGATTTGACAACGGAAGTTCCATTTCTGGGTGGAACTCTGCTTTAAAAAGAGTTCCTTAAAGAGGTTGCAAACCTCTGAAAAAACTAAAAAACAAAGACAAAACAGACAAAAAGGCATAATGAGCTAGTATTAGAGCTGCACGATTTTGGCTAAAATGAGAATCACAATTTTTTGGCTTAGAATAAAGATCACGATTGTGTAACATCTTTCACATTATAAAAAAAACTAAAAAAAAAAAACTTTACCAGTTTTTTTTTTTTTTTTATTAATTAAAGTGGTTATAAACCCCTACAGACCACTTTTACCTACAGGTAAGCCTAGATTAAGGCTAACCTGTAGGTGCAAGACAGGCACTGGGAGTGACGTCATCACGGCTCCGGTCAATCACAGCGCCGGAGCCGCGATACCCGGAAGGAAGATGGCCGCTTCGTGGAAGAGGGCACAGCGGTGACATCGCAGGCTCCTGTGTCAAGTGATGCATAGTAGCCCATTATGCTTTACCTTTACAGAGAAACAAAGAGGAAGTAAAACCGATCAGGGTTTACTTCCTCTTTAAAGTGTATTTTTCTTAAAAAAAATTGTGTTTGAAAGACCGCTGCGAAAATATGGTTGCGACATAAAATATTGCAACAACCACCATTTTATTCTCTAGGGTTTCTGCTAAAGAAAAAACACACGCACACACAACACATCATGTTTGGGTGTTTCATTATTTTCTGCTAGAAAATGACTTGGTTTTTACTTTTGGTCTTTAAATGGTTAAACCTCCCTCATTTACAGGCCTAAGTTCTTTCCTTTGATGAAAGAACGAAAAGATACTACTTGTTAGAGTATCCTGATAAAACTTGGCAGGCTGCCTGGATTTTTTTCTTTTCTCCAGCTGTGAGAACTCGCTGCACTTGTAGATCGGGAAGGGAAAATAGATTGCAATTTAGATTCTTAACGATTAATCGTGCAGCTCTAGCTAGTATGCATTGCATACTAGCTCATTATGAAATACTTACCTTAAAACAAAGCTGTTGCAGTGGTCCCCGCACACCGCCGTCACGGCCAACATCTTTCCTGTGATTGCCCGGAGCCGCCTTTCACAGCACGGGATCGGAAGGAACGGCACCCGTGGGTCATTCCTTCGGTGTGCATGAGCCAGTGATGTCACTGGCTGCATGCACTGGAAATATCTCCTAAACTGTACAGGTTTAGGAGATATTTTGAATACCTATAGGTAAGCCTTATTTTAGGCTTACCTATAGGCAAATGTTTGCAGAGGAAGTTTACTTCCTCTTTAAAGTGATTGTAAAGTCTCGTTTAAAAAAAAAAAAAAAAGAAAATAACAAACATGTTATACTTACCTCTATGCAGTTCATCTTGCACAGAGCAGCCTGGATCCTCCTCTTCTCGGGTCCCTCTTCTGTGATCCTGGCCCCTCCCTCCAGTTCAGTGCCCCCACAGCCAGCAGCTTGCTAGTGGAACACCTGAGCCGAGTCACAGCTTCCTGTGTCCATTCAGACACGGAGCCCCGACCCGGCCCCTCTCTCCCCTCATTGGCTAACTGACTTTGACAGCAACGGGAGCCAATGGCACCGCTCCTGTGTCTCAGACAATCAGGAGGAGAGTCCCGGATGGCTAAGAAGCTCGTGGACATCGCTGGAGAGAGATGGGGCTCAGGTAAGTATTAGGGGGTGCTGGGGAGGCTGCTACACACAGAGGTTTTTATCTTAACCACTTCAATACCTGCCCATAGTCATATGACGCCCACAAGGTGGATCTCCCATCCTGGGTGGGCGTCATATGACATCCTCCCATTCCCGGCCGCCTGGGGGGCGCGCGCGCGCGCCGCTCGGGACCCGGTGCGAGTGCCCGGCGGCCGCGATGTCCGCCGGGCACCCGCGATTGCCCGTTAAAACAACGGGACCGTGCGGGACATCCTGTCAGTGGTGAGGAGACCGATCATGTGATCCCAGTACGGAGGAACACCGATCGGTCTCCTCCCCTTGTGAGTCCCCTCCCCCCACAGCTAGAATCATTCCTATAGGGAACACATTAACCCCTGCAGCGCCCCCTAGTGTTAACCCCTTCCCTGCCAGTCACATTTACACAGTAATCAATGCAATTTTATAGCAACGATCGCTGTGTAAATGTGAATGGTCCCAAAAATGTGTCAAAAGTGTCCGAAGTGTCCGCCGCAATGTCGCAGTCACGAAAAAATAAAAAAAAATAAAAAAGAATACTAGTAAAAAAAAAATGCAATAAATCTATCCCCTATTTTGTAGACGCTATAACTTTTGCGCAAACTGATCAATATACGCTTATTGCGATTTTTTTACCAAAAATATGTAGAAGAATACGTATCGGCCTAAACTGAGTAAAAAAATATTTTTTTTTTTTTTTTTAAAATGGGATATTTATTATAGCAAAAAGTAAAAAATTTGTTTTTTTTCAAAATTGTCACTCTTCTTTTGTTTATAGCGCAAAAAATTAAAACCGCAGAGGTGATCAAATACCACCAAAAGAAAGCTCTATTTGTGGGAAAAAAATGGACGTCAATTTTGTTTGGGTGCAACGTCGCACGACCGCGCAATTGTTAGTTAAAGCGACGCAGTGCCGAATCGCAAAAAGTGCTCTGGTAAGGAAGGGTGTAAAATGGGCCGGTGCTGAAGCGGTTAATGCACAGAATGCATTAACCACTTAAAGCGGAGTTCCAACCAAAAATGGAACTTCTGCTTACCCGGGGGGAGATACCTGTCTAATCCGCAATGTCTGCCGGGCACCCGCAATTGCCCATTAACCGAGCAGGATCGTGGATCTGTGTTTGTAAACACACAGATCCACGTCCTATCAGAGGAGACCGATCATGTGATTCTAGTACAGAGAAACACTGATCGGTCTCCTCCCCCTACAGTTAGAATCACTCCCTAGGACACACACAGTTAACCCTTCGATCACCCCGTAGTGTTAACCCCTTCCCTGCCAGTGACATTTATACAGTAATCAATGCATTTTTATAGCGTGGATCGCCAATGGTCTCAAAATGGTGTCAAAAGTGTCGATGTATCCGCCGCAATATCGCAGTCATGATAAAAATCGCATGATTGCCGCCATTAATAGTAAAAAAATAATAAAAATGCCATAAAACTATCCCCTATTTTGTAGATGCTATAACTATTGCACAAACCAATAAATATATGCCTATAGCAATTTTTTTTACCAAAAATATGTATAAAAATACATATTGGCCTAAACTGAGGAAAAAAAATTTTTTTTTTTTTTAAAATTTGTGATATTTATTGTACAAAAAAGTTAAAAATTTGTTTTTTTTCAAACTTATCGCTATTCTTTTGTTTATAGCGCAAAAATAAAAACCGCAGAGGTGATCAAATACCACCAAAAGAAAGCTCCATTTGTGGGGAAAAATTATAAAAATGTAATTTGGGTACAGGGTCGCATGACCGCGCAATTGTCATTCAAAGTGCGTCAGCGCTGAAAATTGGCTTGGGCAGGAAGGGGGTGAAAATACCCTTATTGAATTGGTTAAAGAGAAAAATATCAAAAATGTCATACTTACCTGCTCTGTGCAGTGGATTTGCACAGAGCAGTCCGGATCCTCCTCTTCTCGGGTCCCTCTTTGGTGCTCCTGGCCCTTCCCTCCTGTTGAGTGCCCCCACAGCAAGCAGCTTGTTATGGGGGGCACCCGGGCTACAGCTCCCTCTGTCCATTCAGACACGGAGCCGCAGCCCTGGCCTCGCCCCCTTTCTCTCCTTATTGGCTGACTGACCTTGACAGCAGCGGGAGCTACTGTCGCAGCCAATGAGGAGGGGAGTCCTGGGCAGCCAAGACACTCCTAAAACATTGCTGAATCTAGATGGGGCTCATGTAAGTATGGGGGGGGGGGGCTGCTGCACACAGAAGGCTTTTTATCTTAATGCATAATAGGGGTTGTAAAGGCAGAAGGTTTTTTTATATGCATTAAAATAAAAAGCCTGTGTGCAGCAGCCCCCCCCCCCCCCAATACTTACCTGAGCCTCTAGGTCCAGGGATGTCCATAACTCTCTTGGCCATTCAGGACTCTCCTTCCTGATTGACTGAAACACAGGAGCAGCATCATCATCATAGGCTTCTGCCAACGTCAGTTAGGAGAGAGAGATCCACGGCTGCCCCCATAGCAAGCTGCTTGCTGTGGGGGCACTCGACAGGAGGGAGGGGCCAAGAGCACCGAAGAGGGACCCGAGCTGCTCTGTGCCAATGCACTGCATAGATGAAGTACAACGTGTTTTTAATATATAACAAAAGGGACTTTACAATCACTTTAAAGCCATTTACTGTTGACTGTCTTACTACCTCTGCTGGTAATGTATTCCAAGCATCAACTACCCTTTCAGTAAAATAATACTTCTACGATTAGTTTTGAACTTCCCTCCAGTTAGTTTGAGGTCCTGCACCCCCTGTGCTGGTAAACATATGGTCATGGTGCACAGATCAAATCAACCCATGTGAATGAGGTCAAACAATCAACAATACTCCCCCGTTAGCCGACTTAGTTTGAATCCCATTGGTATCGAGTCAGGAGGAAACTTATGGCTATACGATTGTTTGCAAATTCAATCACACATCGATCAGATTTAAAAAATAGATATAAAACACTACTAGTAAACTCCCTCTGTGTTTTGTCCTGTATTCAGCTGTGCTGTCATATAGCTCTGATCGCTACCTGGACATACAGTACAGGGGGCTTCTTCTGGACACACTGCTGTCTAATCACGTGATGTTCCATGTAAAGCACACACTATACTATATCCTGCCTACTGTCACAGCTGCAAGTCCGCATACAAACACAGAACAGATCTCTCTCCCACCCCCGCAATATACCAGAGCTGTAGCCCCGAGAAAGCCCATGACGGATCGGAAATACAGATGACAGCCGAAAGATCCCCCTGCACAGCGTAGCCATGTTGTCCTCGTCACGCATGCGCACAACGAGCGCCCTTGTAATTCCCGGGACTCGATCCTCCAAGCAAGGACGGAGCCAATAGCGCATGCGCGGACTGTACTGAACTTTGCAGCTGGCTGTAGCTGGCTTCTACTGTAGCATGCACATTATAAATGCTGTTTTTATATTTCTGGGGGCGGACAATGAGAGAAAAAGCTTGTAAAAAAATAAATAAAAAAGCTCCAAATACAGAAACTGGTGGGATAATTAACCCCGGAAGGATTTACCCCCTTAATGACCATTTTTTGCGATACTGCACTACGTTACTTTAACTGACAATTGTGCGACGCTGCACCCAAATAAAATTGATGTCTTTTTTTTCACCACAAATAGAGCTTTCTTTTGGTGGTATTTGCTCACCTCTGCATTTTTTTTGCGCTATAAACAGAAATAAAAAGGCGAACAATTAAAAATATATATATATATATATATATATATATATATATATATATATATATTATTTTTTACTTTTTGCTATAATATATATCCAATAAAAGAAAAATTTAAATAAAAAGGTATTCATCAGTTTAGGCCAATATGTATTCTATATATTTTTTTGTAAAAATCAAATTGCAATAAGCTTATATTGATTGGTTTGAGCAAAAGTTATAGCATCTACAAAATAGGAAATAGATTTATGGCATATTTTTTTTTCTTTTTACTAGTAATGGCGGTGATCTGTGATTTTTAGCAGGATTGCGGCGGACAGATTGGACGCGTGACACTTTTGGGACCAGTGACATTATTACAATGATTAAAGCTAAAAATATGCACTGATTACTGTATAAATGGCACTGGCAAGGAAGGGGTTAAGACTGTTCTAAGGAGGTGCTTTCTAACTGTGGGAGGAGTGGACTGACTGGGAGTACAGAGAGAGATCGCTGTTCGTTATCACTAGGAACAGACAATCTCTCTGCACTCCCCTGTCAGAATGGGGATCTGCTTTGTTTACATTAACAGATCCCCCCGTTCTGCCTTTCTGAGGAGCGAATGCGGGTGGCTGGCGGACATTACGGCTGCCGGACCCAAGCATCGGCTTCACCGTCGTGCAGCAGGCGCGCGTGCCTGCAGTGTCTCGTTTTGCGCAATGGGGCCACCCTGCCGCAGTATATATGAGGTGGGCGATCCTTAAGTGGTTAATGGACATTTGTTGCTAAGGCCCCTTTCACACTTGTGCAGACATCCCAAGTCTCCGCTGCCTTCTGTCCATTCATCTTCATCGGTGAGGAAGGAAGGGTTGTGTGCGATTCCGCACAAAGGAAATGTACAAGACAGATGAAGGGCTCCTTCACACGGATGTGTCCATGTATGTAGCCCGCTCTGCTCAGCAGGGGATCGCTCCGTCGATCCCCCCTGAGCAGACAGATGACAGGTCTGTCTCTGCACACTGTCAGAGCGCCGCTCTAGCCTATGGGGGGGGGGGGGGGGGGGGGGGGGGGGGGGGGGGGGGGGGATCGGATGAAGACGGACCGTAGAGTAGGGTTTTCCTCCGTCACACTTTTTCGGATTGGAGCGGGTCGGATGTCAGCGGACATGTCACCGCTGACATCCGTCGCTCCATAGAGGTCTATGGAGTGTCCGTTCAGGTCCGCCTAAAAAACTGACAGGCGGACCTGAACGGATCGTCTGTGTGAAAGAGTCCAAAGACAGAAAGAACTGCTGCCCCTGCAAAAATACTACCACCTGAGTGGAGTACAGATTAATTAATTAGGGAGGGTGTAGGTGTGGTGCTGTTCCCCTTAGGCCCGGTTCACACTGGGACGACCTGTCAGGCGACTTAGCCACCTCACAAGTAGCGTCCCGTTCTGTACAATGGAACCGTTCTAATCGGACCGACACAAGTCTCTCCGACTTAGAAAAAGGTTCCTGTACGACTTTGGGGGCGACTTGAGGCGACTTGCATTGACTTCTATACAAAAGTCGTTTTGCAACTCGCCGTGGCTGTCATGTCTGGGTCACCTGAGGCAGTAACGCTGCAAGTCGTGCTGCCTCAGTGTGAACCGACACTTATGCCGCGTACACACGAAGGGACTTTTCCCGGCGGACCTAAGTCCAGCGGACAATCCGCTGGACTTTCCAGCTGGGTCCGCTGGACTAAAAAGCGAACGGACTTGACCACACACGATCACGCAAAAAGTCCGACGGTTCACGCGATGACGTACAGCACGTACGACGGGACTAGAAAACGAAAAATACTAGAAAAATACTTGCTACTGAGCATGCATCCTTTTTGGTCCGCCGGACCATACTACACACGGCCGGCAGTCCAGCGGATAATTTTAAAACAAAACTTAAAACTTTAGTCCGCCGTACTTTGGCCAAAAAAAGTCCACCGGCGCCCACACACGAGGGGATTATCCGCTCGACTTCGGTCCAGCGGATAATCCCGCGGGATAGTCCCTTCGTGTGTACGCGGCATTAGAGAAACTTATGTGTATATAATATTAAAGTGCTTGAAGTGCTAAAAAATTCTCAATGAACCAATATATAAATGTGCGTAGCCTGTAATTAAAGTGATTTGTGCTAATGTATACATTACATTAATACACTCTGCAGAGTGCAACACTACAAGGGTTAATAATGATAATTGCTGATGAAACGTATAATAATTATAACCTCTGCATGTTCGAGATAGAGGTATTCCAATAATTATATATAATATATATGTAGCGCTGGTATTTTCAATACAGACGCTATATTAACAATGTAGTTTGTCTGAAGCTGTAGTTTCAGACTGCCATTATTGTAAATTCTGGTTCTGTTTCAGCTTGGCTGGTTGTGTGGTTTTACTCCTGGTCCTAGAGATGGTGCCCTATTATTTTGGCCAAGGTTGGAAATTGCAACAAGCTGGGTGTATTGAGTGCCTCTTTGCCCGGAAACAGTCAGTGGGTGTGGTCTGCCTGCTGTGAAATCTGGGAGGGGGTACTTAAGGGACAGATATATAGAGGTATCCCTGCGCCAACTCAAATGAATAGAATACGATAACTGCTGCACACACTGAGGCAAATGTCTGAAGTCGAAAGATAAATAAAGTAGGGGGTAGTGGTGCGCTGTATAGAACAATAAAAGTGCACTAGTGCTATGGAGAAAGCAACTAGGTAGACTTGATCCCCTCATGAAGTCACGTGACCGTGACGAACGCGCGTCGGGACTGTGACACCGGAAGTGACGTCAGTCGAGCTCGCAGCTCGTTTTTACATTGCTTGCTGTCATTATTTTAAATACCCCCCCAGTTTGGATATATTTAAAGGAGACACCATCGCAAACCATAGACAGGATAGGACCCGGAGCAGTACGCTAGGAACGACCACCAAGGACCCTTAAAAAGACCACCACTATATGCTGTTACCTTACAGCTGTAAGGTAAGGGGACACCCATTTACCTTAATCAGCACGGAGAAAAACGCACGGATCATCCACCGCCCAATATAGCACTCCACCGAATTTCGTTTACCAGCACTTGCACTTCATTTTTTGGATTCATTTCATGCTATATTGCACTCATATTTTAAAGTTTTGCAGAAAGAACTTTTATGGACCTTTCCTATGTGTCAACCGTCCGAGTACGGTGTGCGCTATAAACATACAGTTTCATTTCACCTTTTGTTTTGTTTATTTTTGTGTTCTCCTATTGGAGTCAATAACACGCCATTTTATGCACTTTTGTTCACTTGCATTTGCACCTACCTGTCCAGGTCCACGTTTTATACTATATTTCTTACACTTACTTTTTTGGACAACCCCCCCCCCCCCCTTTTTTCATTACATACCAGTTAATTTTCATTGCCACTATTGTCACGTATTATTGAGAATCACTTACCACTAGCCCTTCTAGGTGCCATCTTTGGCACTTATGCACTGTTCTGAGTACCTGTCTCAGCTGTAAATCGTGTCTACGAGTATCCATTCACTCTCCAGCACCTTGCACTTTATCAGTTTATCCATTTATTTATCCAGTTTCTGACACTGTCATATATTGTTCCTACTGTTTTATTTATTTATTTGTGTGATTTAAACTGTACCAGGATACCTGTTTTATTTCATTTATTGGTATTATACACCTTCCTATTGCAATTTGTACTCTACTAGGATATCCGTTTTAATCATCAGGCCCATTGGTGTTTTTACCCTTTATTGCACTTTGCGTCATTTGCACTGGATTAGGATATAGCTCTCATTTGCAGCCTGCACTTTGCCCTTATAGGCTTCGCTATCACTATTACCTGCCTCTTGGTTGTCTACCTAGTCGCTTTCTCCATAGCACTAGTGCACTTTTATTGTTCTATACAGCGCACCACTACCCCCTACTTTATTTGTACTTAAGGGACAGACCCCGTGACAGGGAGGAGTTCTGACCTGATGTCCTTCCTGGCCTAAGGTGTGTTGCTGCCGCTAAATTGTCTCGGGGCCGGCTGGCCCGAGGCATTGTTGCTGAAGGTAGGCCCAAAAGTCTTGGGGCCTACCGATCCAGAGATGGTCCTGTGTTTAAAAGTGAGATGGGTCGGTACGAGCCTGGCTCTTGGGGGGCATACCCCTCCCCCTTTTTTACCCTCTCTATCCTTGCGATAAAGGGTATACCCTTAAATGTTTGCCGAGAGTGCAACTAGAACTTGCTTGGGTTTATGTGCTTTGGTGAATCTACCACTAATACCCCCAATACTACCCTCTGGAATATGTTCTGTGCTGACTATGTCTACCTATATTATTGTACTATAGTACTGGTTATCGACTGAGAAGTCAGCCCAGTCCTCCAGGAACCCAAACCCCTCGTTACTACACCAGCTCTTCAGCCACTTGTTTATTCCCTAATCTCCCTCTGCCTTTCTGGTGTGTCTCAATATACCGGTAGTACAGGGAAATTCTATAAGACACTACAATCCATTACTGAGCCCACCCTCCTCCTGGTCTACAATGGTATATGGTCCGGTGGCCCCTACCTGCCAACCGGGAGCCAGGCCATCATCAAACTACTTCCAAAAAAAGGCAAGGACCCCCAAGAGCCAGGCTCGTACCGACCCATCTCACTTTTAAATCTAGACGTAAAAATGATCTAAAAAATAGTAGCTTCCAGACTAGCCACCATCATTCCCTCTCTGATCCACCCAGCCCAGTCAGGTTTTGTGAAAGGGAGAATGGCTACTATTAACATTCGGTAGGTGTTTCTGGTACAGGAGCATGCCAGAGCCAACCCTGTGGGGGGGGGGGGATCATGCCATCATCACCCTGGACGGCTTTGAGTGGCTATCAATGGTCCTAGCGAAAATAGGCTTTACGGGTCCCATGCCATGTACGCCTCCCCTGCGGCCAGGTTGGTGGTGGCTGGTCTCCTATCGGATGAATTCCGTCTCTATAAAGGCATGAGACAGGGCTGTCCCTTATCCCCCCCTCCACTTTAACATTGCACTAGTACCCCTCTCACGATATCTCACACAACAGGCTCCTTTGCACGGCATCAAAATTGGGAATCAAGAACTCCGCACATCCCTCTTGCGGATTACATACTAATTTTCTCGACCAGCCCATCCTCCGGCATGTCCACCATCAAAACAACCTTTGATAAATTCAGGATCTGTTCGGGCCTCCGCATAAACTACAGCGAGCAAAATCCTCCCTATAAGCACATCAGCTATCCCTTCATGGGTTCACAACTCACCCTTCACAGTAGCCCACTACTACATTACATATCTAGGTATTAAGATAGGGAAAATACCCTCTTCTATCTATCACCTCAACTATCCCCCCATTGATAAAGAAAATAACTCAAGAATTGGGTAACTGGATGGATCTGCCTCTTTCGCTTCTGGGAAGATGCCACCTTATAAAAATGGTCAGTTTTGCTTGACTACTATACCCACGCCAAACAATCCCATTGCTTTTGAAACACAAAGATACCTCAATCCTAAACAAAGCCATTTCTAAATTTCTATGGCAAAACAAAAGACCACGTATATCCTTTGCAAATTTGTGTCTTCCCAGGCGCGAAGGGGGCATTAGCCTCCCAAATATCAAAGCATACAATTTTTCTTGCTTATTGAGGCTATCCTTTTATTATTGAGGCTATTGAGGCTATTGAGGCTAGATTGGATTATGCATTGGATTATGCATTGGATTATGCAATTTACTACAAAAAGGCCTCTCAAAATTCTCCAATCTATGCAACATGGAAACAGGACACCCTCTTCACTTCTCTGTCATCCCGGAAACATTCTCCCTCCCCAATTCCACTATATGCAATGTGTCAGCTTTATGAGAGCTTCATGTAGAGAAGAAAGCAAAAGATTTCAGTCGTCCTTCACAGATATGCTACTTCAAGGGGAGTCCTATAAAATCTCAGATATATACAAACCTTTCTTATCAAAGACCCCCCCCCTCGACTGGGGGGAAGACTTTCCTGACCCAGATTTAGTGAATAAATTCCTTCGAGGTTATAAAAAGTCCCACCAGCTGACCCCCAACAAGGTCTAGAGAGAAACAAATCTCAAGATCATGCACCGCGCTCACATACCCTTCCTGTCGGATAAGAAGGTCCAAGGCGCAGCCAGCTGCCCCATGTGTCACCAGCCGAAACCATCCCTCTCTCATCGTTACTAGGCTTGTCCCTCTATCTCCACCTTCTGGAACCAAGTTATCGCCTTCATTTTCGATATAACACTGCTTAAATTACCTAAAGACTCCTTACTTCTCATTTTTGGATACTGGGATGACCAACTACTACCGTGGACCCCAAACACTCGCTTCTTCTCTAAAGACTGGGCTTTGATCTGTCTCTTGCTAGCCAGAAGACTTATTTTTAAAAAAACTGGACTTCATCGCATAGCCCACAGATCTCACAACTCAAACGGGAGCTCCTAAACTTGCTTCATAAGGATAAACTTAATACCGATTTCAAACAAGAAAACTCCCATACTCTTTTTTACTCCAGATGGTGGGCTTTTGTGCAAGCGACCCTAACTCAAGCAGAGTTGCAAACTTTTGAAAGCTTCTCATTCTCCTATTATGAGACTCTCACTACTACTACCCCTGAAGATGACGACATCTCCAGCTTTGACCCCACAAGCATGGACCTAGATGCTCCAACTCCCATCCAACCTGTTAACCCTCTCTTATCTCCAGCTATTCCAAAGCCTCTGCCCCACACGTGGACATTCAGCACATATCGACCCATTAGCCCTAGATGGCATCTCTATATTTATGGTTTTATTTCTTTTCATTGGTGAACAACATACTGGTGTTTGATCCCCCCCTATCATCTTCTTTCTTTCCCACCCCCCCACTTTCCTCTCTCTCCCTCCCCTTCCTTCCTTCCCTATCCCCCTGGTTACCGCCAGTAGTCTATTTTTCTAAGGACCCTACGTGTTGATCCATCCATTTACCTCGTCATGGTAAATGTATCTGAGATACCTGTTTTACCCTACATTTGTTATTCGTTGTTACTCACTTTATGTAAGAGCCTAGACTACGGTTTTTGTTTTACATATTGTTTCTTTTTTTTTTTTTAAAACTTATATAACCTCAGTTATGTACTTTGTAATGCTTTCTCTTTCAATAAAATCTATTGAAAAAAAAAAAGAAAAGGCCAGCTGGTGCCGTTTTTTTTAGGGCTCCCGTGCATGCCCGGAAGTAGCTCTGGTGAAAGATGTCAGCCATGTACTCGGTGTGCCGACACCAATTCATGGCATCGTTCTAATGCCGCGTACACACGATCGGAATTTCGGCCAGCAAAAGACCGATCAGAGCTTTTCATCGGAAAATGCGACCGTGTGTAGGCTCCGTCGGAATTTTGCTGGCCGAATTCCCGCCAGCAAAAATTTGAGTGCATGTTCTCAATTTTTCCGACAGAAAAGGTTTCTATCGGAAATTCCGATCGTCTGTAGCAATTCTGACACATGTTTGAGCAATATATCATTTAGTGACAACTTTTTGTAAAAAAAATATATATATTTTTTTTTTTTTCATTATTCAATCTCTTGGGACAAAAAAAAAAAATATTTAATGGGCTCAACATTGGTCTCAGCAAATAGCTTGGGGTGTCTACTTTCCAAAATGGGGTCATTTGGGGGGGGTTTGAACTGTCCTGGCATTTTATGCACAACATTTAGAAGCCTATGTCACACGTCACCCACTCTTCTAACCACTTGAAGACAAAGCCCTTTCTGACACTTTTTGTTTACATGAAAACATATTTTTTTTTTGCAAGAAAATTACGTTGAACCCCCAAACACTATATATATTGTTAAAGCAAAGGCCCTACAGATTAAAATGGTGGGTGTTGCATTTTTTTTTTTCCACACAGTATTTGCGCAGCGATTTTTTCAAACGCATTTTTTGTGGAAAAAATACACTTTTTTTTTTTGAATGCACTAAAACACACTATATTGCTCAAATTTTTGATGAAATAAAAAATATGATCTTAGGCCGAGTACATGGATACCAAACACGACATGCTTTAAAATTGCGCACAAACACGCAGTGGCGACAAACTACATACATTTTTAAAAGCCTTTAAAAGCCTTTACATGATACCACATTAGATTCACGGAGGAGGTCTACTGCTAAAATTACTGCCCTCGATCTGACCTTCGCGGTGATACCTCACATGCATGCTGCAATTGCTGTTTACATATGACGCCAGACCAACGCTTGTGTACGCCTTTGCGCAAGAGAAGGGGGGGCAGGGGTGCTTTTTTTTTTTTTTTTTTTAGTTTTTTTTTTATTTATTTAGCTTTTTTATTCTATTTTTAAACTGTTCCTTCCATTTTTTTTTCTTTGTTATGATTTTTATTGTTATCTCAGGGAATGTAAATATCCCCTATGATAGCAATAGGCAGTGACAGGTACTCTTTTTTTGAAAAAATTGGGGTCTATTAGACCCTAGATCTTTCCTCTGCCCTCAAAGCATCTGACCACACCAAGATTGGTGTGATAAAATGCTTTCCCAATTTCCCAATGGCGCGGTTTATATCCGGGAGGGGGGACATTCCCTCCCACTGCTTGTAAAAGCAGTCTAGAGGCTAATTACCCGCTAGAATTGCTTTTACATGAAAGCCGATCACTGGCTGAAAAGAATGATACCAAGATGATACCTAAACCTGCAGGCATCATTCTGGTATAACCATTCAAAGTCCAGCAACATACTGGACATATATTGTAATCTTTTTTTTTTTCATGCAGCCTCTTGGCTGAACGAAAAAAAGAGATTGATTGGTGGGTATGCCCACCATTAGAATACCTCCCTTCATCCACCCACTTCTAATGATGGGCATACATGCACCATTTATATATGCCGATGCATGGGGGCATCCTCCCGCAAAAGTTATGCCGTGTACACACGGTCGGAATTTCGACCGTATGTATGTGGCATTAGGAGCCAATCGCTCCTCCGCCCCCCCTGCTGCCCCCATGCTTCGGCACATATGCTCTTTTTTTTAACTGTGGTGGTGAAATCACCTCCTACAGCGTTGGAGTCGCGGCTTTATGTATCGTGGGAGCAAACGCTGTTGCTGTCAAGATAAATAAATCCGCGCTGCAACTGAATGGCGCACCTGAAAACAAAAAAATGCTTAACACTAAAACACAGTAAACAAAATTACATACCTGAAAAGCAAGCATGATAAAACATGATAAAACATAATAAAACATTGCAGAATAGAATGGAGTAAAAAAAGAGCAACAATAGAGAGAGAGAGAGAACAATAAAACGACAACTATTTTTGTTTTTTTTATTTTTTTGAGATTCACAGGTAAAAAAGCTCCTGACTGTTAGCGACTGAATCAAAACGCTACCACAAAAAAAAATGTTAGCGATCGCAGGGATCAGGCCTGACTCTGCGAACGCTGCAGTTATGTGTGCTTAGTGTTTTGTAAGTGACAGTGATCGATCGATACTGCACTTGGGTGGGCTGGGCTGGGCTGGGCGGGGGGGGAAAACGCAGGTGCTAGCAGGTATCTGGGCTGATCCCGCTAACAATGCGTTTTTTTGGAACCCTAAACTGCTGGGACGCTAGTATAGATCTGATCAGATCAGATATTGATCTGTTCAGATACTATACCACTAAGGGAGGTGTATGCTTTGCGCGTGGGTGTTTGCGGTACTGGCACTAACCTGGGGCGACGCAGACCTTATTTGACCCTAAAACCTAATTGATATCACCCGCCGGGCGATCAGGGGGTTAAACCGTTATTGGGTAATAAATGGCGGGTGCCCTGACAGTATAAAAAACAAGCTAACTAACCAGCGTCACCCGTAACAGTAATACAAAAAAAAACTGGTTACCTAGCGACACTAATGCAGCGATCAGAAAAACGATCGCTTAGTGACACTGGCAAAAGGGGGTGAAAGGGTTAACTAGGGGCAATCAGGGGGTTAAACCTTTATTAGGTAATATATGGGGGTACCTGACGCTATATAAAAACCTGACGGGGAACCTAAATAACGAAATAACTAACTGGCTAACCAGCGTCACCAGTGACATTTTATACGGTGATCACTGGTGAAAGGGTTAACTCTAGGGGCAATCAGGGGGTTAAAACCTTTATTTAGGTTGTAATATGGGGGTACCTGACCTATAAACCTATTTATGAACCTATATAAACATGGCGGTTAACCTAAAAAAAAAAACTGGTTACCTAGCGACACTAATGCAGCGATCAGAAAAACGATCGCTTAGTGACACTGGCAAAAGGGGGTGAAAGGGTTAACTAGGGGCAATCAGGGGGTTAAACCTTTATTAGGTAATATATGGGGGTACCTGACGCTATATAAAAACCTGACGGGGAACCTAAATAACGAAATAACTAACTGGCTAACCAGCGTCACCAGTGACAGTTATACGGTGATTACTGGTGAAAGGGTTAACTCTAGGGGCAATCAGGGGTTTAAAACCTTTATTTAGGTTGTAATATGGGGGTAACTTACCTATAAAACTATTTATGAACCTATATAAAACATGGCGGTTAAAAAAAAAAAAAAAATGGTTACCTAGCGACACAATGCAGCGATCAGAAAAACGATCGCTTAGTGACACTGGCAAAAGGGGGTGAAGGGGTTAACTAGGGGCAATCAAGGGGTTAAACCTTTATTAGGGGGGGGGTAGGGGGCTACCTAGGACCTAAAACTAACTGCCCTGACAGTTATTACAGTCACACTGACACTAAATGCAGTGATCAGTAAATAAATGATCACTGCAATTAGTGACACTGTGA
The DNA here is from genome assembly GCA_028564925.1 of Lithobates sylvaticus. Lineage (NCBI taxonomy): Eukaryota > Metazoa > Chordata > Amphibia > Anura > Ranidae > Lithobates > Lithobates sylvaticus. The sequence goes on from CM053036.1 coordinate 177,432,793, forward strand.
CTGGGGGGGGAGGGGGTGATCTGGGGGGTGATCTGGGGGTGACAGGGGGGTGGATTGTGTGCCTATGTGTACTGGTGTCAGTGTACTGTTTGTGCACTAACCTTTACATCTTCTCTGCTCGGCGTTCCGGTCACATAGACCGGCGCACCGAGCGTGACATCACTTCCGCCTTCCTGTCTATACAATAGACAGGAAGGGGAAGCTTTTCATTCGCCAGGAGCGATCGCGAGGGGGTGGCCAGAAACCACTGGCCGTCCCCTCGTCCCGGATCGCTCCTGAAGCGATGCCGACCGTCCCCGCCGGCGGAGGGGGGTCCGATCGGACCCCCCAACCGCCTGAAGAATGGCACGTACAGGTACGTGGTTCTGCCTGTACGTGCCATTCTGCCGACGTATATCTACATGGGGCGGTCGGCAAGTGGTTAACCGAGCAGGATCGTGGATCTGTGTGTTTGTAAACACACAGATCCACGTCCTATCAGAGGAGACCGATCATGTGATTCTAGTACAGAGAAACACTGATCGGTCTCCTCCCCTTGTGAGTCCCCTCCCCCTACAGTTAGAATCATTCCCTAGGACACACACAGTTAACCCTTTGATCACCCCGTAGTGTTAACCCCTTCCCTGCCAGTGACATTTATACAGTAATCAATGCATTTTTATAGCGTGGATCGCCAATGGTCTCAAAATGGTGTCAAAAGTGTCGATGTGTCTGCCGCAATATCGCAGTCATGATAAAAATCGCATGATTGCCGCCATTAATAGTAAAAAAATAAAAAAAATAATAATAATAAAAATGCCATAAAACTATCCCCTATTTTGTAGATGCTATAACTATTGCACAAACCAATAAATATATGCCTATAGCAATTTTTTTACCAAAAATATGTATAAAAATACATATTGGCCTAAACTCAAAATTGTCGCTCTTCTTTTGTTTATAGCGCAAAAAATAAAAACCGCAGAGGTGATCAAATACCACCAAAAGAAAGCTCCATTTGTGGGGGAAAAATTATAAAAATGTAATTTGGGTACAGGGTCGCATGACCGCGCAATTGTCATTCAAAAATTGTCACCACTTCAATAAGGGTATCAAAGATACCCTTATTCATAGTTTCATAGTTAGTAAGGTTGAATAAAGACATCAGTCCATCCAGTTCAACCTGAGCGAGTGTCTACAATTGTCCCCATCCCTGTACATTGCACACTCACATCAGTCCCTACCCTCAAGGAGCCCACAATCTAAGGTCCCCATTCATATACTAGGGTAAATTTTTGGACAGAAGCCAATTAACCTACCTGCATGTCTTTGGATTGTGGGAGGAAACCGGAGTACCCGGAGGAAACCCACGCAGGCACAGGGAGAACATGCAAACTCCAGGCAGGAAGTGTCGTGGTTGGGATTTGAACCAGCGACCCTTCTTACTGCTAGGTGAGAGTGCTAACCACTACACCACTGTGCCGCCCTACAGTGGAAGTGGTTAAAGAGAAAAATATCAAAAATGTCATACTTACCTGCTCTGTGCAGTGGATTTGCACAGAGCAGTCCGGATCCTCCTCTTCTCGGGTCCCTCTTTGGTGCTCCTGGCCCTTCCCTCCTGTTGAGTGCCCCCACAGCAAGCAGCTTGTTATGGGGGGCACCCGGGCTACAGCTCCCTCTGTCCATTCAGACACGGAGCCACAGCCCTGGCCTCGCCCCCTTTCTCTCCTTATTGGCTGACTGACCTTGACAGCAGCGGGAGCTACTGTCGCAGCCAATGAGGAGGGGAGTCCTGGGCAGCCAAGACACTCCTAAAACATTGCTGAATCTAGATGGGGCTCATGTAAGTATGGGGGGGGGGGGGCTGCTGCACACAGAAGGCTTTTTATCTTAATGCATAATAGGGGTTGTAAAGGCAGAAGGTTTTTTTCTATGCATTAAAATAAAAAGCCTGTGTGCAGCAGCCCCCCCCCCCCCCCCCCAATACTTACCTGAGCCTCTAGGTCCAGGGATGTCCATAACTCTCTTGGCCATTCAGGACTCTCCTTCCTGATTGACTGAAACACAGGAGCAGCATCATCATCATCATCATAGGCTTCTGCCAACGTCAGTTAGGAGAGAGAGATCCACGGCTGCCCCCATAGCAAGCTGCTTGCTGTGGGGGCACTCGACAGGAGGGAGGGGCCAAGAGCACCGAAGAGGGACCCGAGCTGCTCTGTGCCAATGCACTGCATAGATGAAGTACAACGTGTTTTTAATATATAACAAAAGGGACTTTACAATCACTTTAAAGCCATTTACTGTTGACTGTCTTACTACCTCTGCTGGTAATGTATTCTAAGCATCAACTACCCTTTCAGTAAAATAATACTTCTACGATTAGTTTTGAACTTCCCTCCAGTTAGTTTGAGATCCTGCACCCCCTGTGCTGGTAAACATATGGTCATGGTGCACAGATCAAATCAACCCATGTGAATGAGGTCAAACAATCAACAATACTCCCCCCGTTAGCCGACTTAGTTTGAATCCCATTGGTATCGAGTCAGGAGGAAACTTATGGCTATACGATTGTTTGCAAATTCAATCACACATCGATCAGATTTAAAAAATAGATATAAAACACTACTAGTAAACTCCCTCTGTGTTTTGTCCTGTATTCAGCGGTGCTGTCATATAGCTCTGATCGCTACCTACACACTACCTGAACATACAGTACAGGGGGCTTCTTCTGGACACACTGCTGTCTAATCACGTGATGTTCCATGTAAAGCACACACTATACTATATCCTGCCTACTGTCACAGCTGCAAGTCCGCATACAAACACAGAACAGATCTCTCTCCCACCCCCGCAATATACCAGAGCTGTAGCCCCGAGAAAGCCCATGACGGATCGGAAATACAGATGACAGCCGAAAGATCCCCCTGCACAGCGTAGCCATGTTGTCCTCGTCACGCATGCGCACAACGAGCGCCCTTGTAATTCCCGGGACTCGATCCTCCAAGCAAGGACGGAGCCAATAGCGCATGCGCGGACTGTATTGAGCTTTGCAGCTGTAGCTGGTTTCTACTGTAGTATTCACATTATAAATGCTGTTTTTATATTTCTGGGGTTGGACAATGAGAGAAAAAGCTTGTTAAAAAAAAAAGCTCCAAATACAGAAACTGGTGGGATAATTAACCACGGAAGGATTTACCCCGTTAACGACCAGGCCATTTTTTTGCAATACTGCACTACGTTATTTTAACTGACAATTGTGCGGTCGTGCGACGCTGCACCCAAATAAAATCGATGTTCTTTTTTTTCCCCCACAAATAGAGCTTTCTTTTGCTGGTATTTGCTCACCTCTGCATTTTTTTTGCGCTATAAACAGAAACAAAAAAAAAAAAAAAAAGACCAACAATTAAAAAAAAATAAATAAAATATATATATATATATATATATATATATATAATGTTTTACTTTTTGCTATAATATATATCCAATTAAAAAAAATGTAAAAAACAAAAATGTATTCATCAGTTTAGGCCAATATGTATTCTATATATTTTTTTGTAAAAATCAAATCGCAATAAGCGTATATTGATTGGTTTGAGCAAAAGTTATAGCATCTACAAAATAGGGAATAGATTTATGGCATATTTTTTTTTTTTTTCTACTAGTAAAGGCGGTGATCTGTGATTTTTAGCGGGATTGCGGTGGACAGATTGGACACGTGACACTTTTGGGACCAGTGACATTATTACAATGATTAAAGCTAAAAATATGAACTGATTACTGTATAAATGGCACTGGCAAGGAAGGGGTTAAGACTGTCCTAAGGAGGTGCTTTCTAACTGTGGGGGGAGTGGACTGACTGGGAGTACAGAGAGAGATCGCTGTTCGTGATCACTAGGAACAGACGATCTCTCTGCACTCCCCTGTCAGAATGGGGATCTGCTTTGTTTACATTAACAGATCCCCCCGTTCTGCCTTTCTGAGGAGCGATTGCGAGTGGCTGGCGGACATTGCTGCTGCCGGCTCCATCGCCGTGCAGCAGGCGCGCGTCCCCGCAGTGTCTCGTTTTGCGCAATGGGGCCCCCCTGCTGCAGTATATATGAGGTGGGCGGTCCTTAAGTGGTTAATGGATATTTGTTTGCTAAGGCCCCTTTCACACTTGTGCAGACATCCCAAGTCTCCGCTGCCTTCTGTCCATTCATCTTCATCGGTGAGGAAGGAAGGATTGTGTGTGATTCCGCACAAAGGAAATGTACAAGACAGATAAAGGGCTCCTTCACGCGGACGTGTCTGTGTACGGAGCCCGCTCTGCTCAGCGGGGGATCGCTGGTATTTTCAATACAGATGCTATAACAAAAATGTAGTTTGTCTGAAGCTGTAGTTTAGCTCAGACTGCCATAATTGTAAATTCTGGTTCTGTTTCAGCTTGGCTGGTTGTGTGGTTTTCCCCTTGGCTTAGGGATGGCGCCCTATTATTTTGGCCAAGGTTGGAAATTGCAACAAGCTGGGTGTACTGAGTGCTTCTTTGCCCGGAAACAGTCAGTGGGTGTGGTCTGCCTGCTGTGAAATCTGGGAGGGGGTACTTAAGGAACAGACCCCGTGATGGGGAGGAGTTCTGACCTGATGGCCCTCCTGGCCTAAGGTGTGTTGCTACCGCTAAATTGTCTCGGGGCCGGCTGGCCCGAGGCATCGTTGCTGAAGGTAGGCCCAAAAGTCTTGGGGCCTACCGATCCAGGGATGGTCCTGTTTTTAAAAAGTGAGATGGGTCGGTACGAGCCTGGCTCTTGGGGGGCATACCCCTTCCCCTTTTTTACCCTCTCTATCCTTGCAATAAAGGATATACCGTTAAATGTTTGCCAGCCAATCATGAGAGCTGTTGAACCAGGTCTCTGAAATTTCCACAAAATCCAAATACAACAGTATCTCTAGTTTACCCATCTTGTCCTCCAGGCTCCTGGCATTGGTGAACATCACACGTAGTTTAGACCGGTCACATATTATCCTCTTATTGGGTGTCCCGAGAGTGCAACTAGGACTTGCTTGGGTTTATGTGCTTTGGTCAGCCTATCACTAATGCCCCCAATACTACCCTCTGGAATATGTTCCGCGCTGACTATCTCTACCTCTGGACCCCCCCCCCATCAGCTAGTTTAAAAACCCTCTATAACCTTTTGACCATCTTTACTCACAGCTGATCTGCACCCTCCTCATTTAGGTGAAGTCCGTCCCTTCTATAGTACTGGTTATCAACTGAGAAGTCGGCCCAGTCCTCCAGGAACCCAAACCCCTTGTTACTACACCAGCTCTTCAGCCATTTGTTTACTTCCCTAATCTCCCTCTGCCTTTCTGTGTGGCTCGATATACCGGTAGTATTCCTGAGAATACTACCTTGGAGGTCCTTTTCCTCAATTTAGCACCTAAGTCTTTAAAATCGTTCTTTAGGACACTCCCTCTGCCTCTCACTTTGTCATTCCAGGGAAACAATGCGCTTACATTTTGCACAGCAGTATTCACCATTGATCGAATCAAGGAACGCATACATGCAGCAAGATGTACAAAGAGTCGCCTCTCCACACCCGCCGGGCATCATAACGATTAAATTTAATGAGGATTGGGGATTATACCCTGTCCAATTTACCTAATAACTATCTTCCTGACACTAATACTCAAGACAATACACAGGTACTCAGAGACTTACGTGCATTCGCAGACCTACGTGCACTCGCAGACCACTCGCAGACCTACGTGCACTCGCAGACCACTCGCAGAACTACGTGCACTCGCAGAACTACGGGCACTTGCAGACCACTCGCAGAACTACGTGCACTCGCAGATCACTCGCAGAACTACGTGCACTCGCAGATCACTCGCAGAACTACGTGCACTCGCAGAACTACGTGCACTTGCAGACCACTCGCAGAACTACGCGCACTAGCAGACCAATCGCAGAACTACGTGCACTTGCAGAACTACGTGCACTCGCAGAACTACGTGCACTCGCAGATCACTCGCAGAACTACGTGCACTTGCAGACCTACGTGCACTGGCAGACCACTCGCAGAACTACGTGCACTAGCAGACCAATCGCAGAACTATGTGCACTCGCAGACCTACATGCACTCGCAGAACTACGTGCACTAGCAGACTACTCGTAGAACTATGTGCACTCGCAGAACACTCGCAGAACTACGTGCACTCGCAGACCTCTCGCAGAACTACGTGCACTCACAATACACAAGTACTAACGATCCACACACACTACTCAGACAACACTCAGGTACACACACTACACAGGTACTATGACCCCTGTTATAACCTCCTATCCCCCTGGTTACCGCTAGTAGTCTATTTTTCTAAGGACCCTACATGTTGATCCATTCAGTTACCTCGTCATGGTAAATGTATCTGAGATACCTGTTTTACCCTACATTTGTTATTCGTTGTTACCCATGTATGTAAGAGCCTAGACTATGGTTTTTGTTTTACATATTGTTTATTTTTTTTTGAAAAAACGTATATAACCTCTGTTATGTACTTTTTAACGCTTTCTCTTTCAATAAAATCTATTGAAAACAAAAAAAAAAAGAAAAGGCCAGCTGGTGATGTTTTTTCAGGGCCCGGGCCATGACCAGCGGCTCCTGTGCATGCCCGGAAGTAGCTCTGGTAAAAGATGTCAGCCGTGTACTCGGTGTGCTGGCACCAATTCATGGCATCGTTCTAATGCTGCGTGCACACGTTCGGAATTTCGGCCAGCAAAAGACCGATGAGAGCTTTTCATCGGAAAATGCGACCGTGTGTAGGCTCCATCGGAATTTTGCTGGCTGAACTCCCGCCAGCAAAAATTTGAGAGCATGTTCTCAATTTTTCCGACGGAAAAGGTTTCTATCGGAAATTCTGATTGTCTGTAGCAATTCTGACGCACAAAATTCCTACGCATGCTCGGAAACAATTTGCAGAAGCATTGAACTTAATTTTTTCTCGTAGTAGTGTTGTACGTCACTGCGTTCTTGACGGTCGGAATTTGGTGTGACTGTGTGTAGGCAAGACAGTTTGAGTGGAATTCCGTCGGGAAAACCATCAGAGCTTTTTCCGAAGAGAATTCCGATCGTGTGTACACGGCATAAGGTAAGTATTTCATAATGAGCTAGTATGCGATGCATACTAGCTCATTATGCCTTTGTCTTGCAGGTTTTTTTTTTTTTTTGTTTGTTTTGAAGGAGTGGGCCTGTGGGGCAGGGAGGCTGAAACTACAGGCTGAGTAAACAAGGAGAGCCCAGATAGCCAGGAGAGCTGGGTGAGGTGGTCTGAGGGACCAGGGTACGGAGCAGCTATGCTACTAATCCATTAATATCCTTTTAATTGAAGGCCACACTAGGTACAATATGTCATGCCATTATCAGTATGTTTTCTTACCATAATGGAAGATTGTACCTACTGCTTTTTGTCTGCTTGGGCTCTGATAACTCTCCTTTACTTACCTCTCTGTGAAGAGATTAAACATCAATATTTTGGAGTTATGTTAGGTTTTGTAATTGTGTAGAAAATATGGCAAAATACGACTCTTAACAACAAAATCCACAAAACATATTTATTATGAAACGCCCACCAATATTTGGGATAAAAAGTTTGGCTTTTTAGCAATTTACTGTAAAGCACGCCATCTGTTTAACAAAGGTTGAACACATCCACACAATATAAGACTATATACCATACCAAAAATGCAGTTTTAGAAATGTATTACTTTCCTCATTTATGTCTGTCATTTATACTTTTAGGAATTTGTAACCATTTATTTTTTCTGTATTATTGTAATGTATAGTACTTCATGTTTCTTTAGATTTGCTAATTGTGAGTTTATAAATATTAAATATTTTTAATATATAGGCTGAGCACAACCTTAAAAAGATTGTCATGGCAACTTAATTACAGGCCTCACGGATTGGCAACAGCGCTGAAAAGTACAATAAAATATAACTTGGCTATGTAAGAGAACATTAAAATATGTGAGATCTGAATACAAGTCCGTTAAGACTGCTGTAATATTTGCAGTGGTTATCCTTATTCATCATTCAACTTTTAACATACATATCAAATTAGCACCCTATCAGTACAAATTATCTGCTAAAATGGGGGACTCTTTTACCTGGACTTAATATTTGGTTACAATAATTGACCCCCTTTTTTCAGCAGGAATAGTTTACATAAGATGTTTAATTTCTCCAGCTAAATTCTGCATATCTTTCACAATTTCATACATATAAGACTCAGGTGCAGGGAAAACAAAGCAATCTTCTACCAAAAGCAATTCTCATTTTTTTCAAAGAGAAAGTAAACTTCCCTCTAATGTTTGTACATATAGGTAAGCCTATTATAATAAGGCTTACCTATACTGTAAATACCTCCTAAACTTGCACCATTTAGGAGATATTTACTATATACTGCGCCAATTACATCATCAACGCATGCGGTTTGAAGAAGTGGCCGCCCGCCGGTGCCGTTTCTTCAGAGCACTGCCCCGTGACCGGTGGCTCCCGTAACTTCACGGCGGCCCTGGCCAGTCACAGAGCCAGAGTACAAAGACCCGGAGGGAAGACGGGCGAAGATGGATGCGGCCTCCAGCGGGGACAACGAGGGCTTCTTTTGCAGGTGTCACATAATGTGCTAGTATGCGATGCATACTAGCACATTATGCCTTTACTTTGCAGGTAAGAAAAAAGCCAAAAACAAACCAGCAGAGTTTACTTCCTCTTTAAGCCTGAATGAAAATAGGTCATGTATTCTTTAAAGCCAAAGTCTGGGCATTTTTTAAATGGTACCCCAGCAATAGTAAAAAAACAAATAAAATAAAAATACCCAACAGAATTATTATTTTTTTTTGCCACTAAATGTTCCCAATATTCAGGGTTAAACCAGAAGACTGAGGATATATTGTAAGTCCAGGGTATTGTTGACCCACCCTCTGAAAAGGGTTTTGACATGGTGCCCTGCACTCAATCTATTGATGCAGATCAGCATGTCCGTACCAATCCCTGCATCATTAAAGCGGAGCTCCACCCTAAAGTGGAACTTCCGCTTATCGGATTCCTCCTCCCCCCCCCCGGTGCCACAATTGGCACCTTTCAGGGGGGACGGGGGTGTAGATACCTGTATAATACAGGTATCTGCACCCACTTCTGGGACTAGCATCCCCGCCCATATCCAAGGATATCCGAGGATGCCCCGTTGTGTCTTGGTAAACAGTTCCCAGGACACAGCGGGGACCAATAGAGAAGCGCAGCGCGACTCGTGCATGCGCAGTAGGGAACCGGGCAGTGAAGACGTTGCGTCCTCACTTCCTGATTCCCTGACAGAGGATGGCGGCGGGGCAGCGAGAGATGAGCGCTCGCTCGTCACATTCTGCCGACACCGCTGGAACCTGGAACAGGTAAGTGTCCATTTATTAAAAGTCAGCAGCTGCAGTATTTGTAGCTGCTGACTTTTAATATTTTTGGTGCGGGTGGAGCTCCGCTTTAAGGACCTCCCAACATAGGAAAAGAGGCAAAGATAAAAAAGACCCTTTATATCACATGCCTGTACTGAAGACATCTACAAAAAGCAAGTATACAAACAAAAGCATGAAATACACACTGGGGAGGCCTCCAGGGTAAAGTGGGATCATCTGGGAGGAGGGTGGTGCCTGGAACTGAGCTACATAGAGTATGGTTCATTTACCAAACTTATCATAAGACAGATATAGAACTCTAGCCCCGTACACACGGTTGGAAATTCCGGGAAAAGTCTGATCGGATTATGTTGTCGGAAAATCCGATCGTGTGTGGGCTCTAGTGGACTTTTTCTGTCGGACTTTTTCCGATTGTGTGTATAGAATTTTTACGCACAAAGTGCCATGCATGCTCAGAATAAATTTGGGGACGAAAGCTATTGGCTACTGGCCTCTACGTAGTACCGTCGTACATTTTGAACGACACCTTGTTCAGAACGATCGGATTTTCCGACAACTTTGTGCGACCGTGTGTATGCAAGACAAGTTTTTCCGCCAAAATCCGTCTGGTAAAAATCCGACGGATTTTATGGTCGGAAAATGTCCAACCGTGTGCACAAGGCATTAGGCTCCATGCACACTGGGCTTAAAAAAAATGTCTGTTCTCTCGAGAGTAAAAAACGCACATACAGAACATTTTTTGTATAAAGTTTAGGAGAGTTTTATGTTTTTTCTGCCTCCAAGCTCCAATCAGAAACGCGAACCAGAAGGTTTTTTTTTTCTACCTCTAAACGTTAAACTACAAACTATGCCTCTTAACGTCCTAATGTGCATGGACACATAGAATAACATTGAGCTGCTTCTACAGGCAGAACACAAAACTCCTGTAGAAGCAATGTTTTTTAAGCCAGTGTGCATAGAGCCTTGTGTGTTATTTACAATTACCTCTATGCTATTCTTTCCAAGATAATACTCTGGAAGCTGTGCCCAGAGTGCAGTGGTAGTGTTAGCCCAATGCTTCTAGCCAATGTACTTTCTAGTTCCTATCCCTGCTATTTAGTGAAAGGAATTTGCCATTACAAAAGAAGTATATAGGTTCACCTTTTATTGCTGATAATTCCATGAATAAAATCACAGGCACTGGAAAGCACTGAGCTAATGGTAAGGCTGGGATCTAGACAGTTTCAGAGAGCCGGATCTTGAAAAGTGAAGCATAGAGAAATGTACATTTTTTTTAAAAGTCAGCAGCTTAAAAAAAAGTAGCTGCTGACTTTTAATAAGTACACTTACCCTCCCAGGGCGCCCGCAATGTCGGCCGCCGAGGCCAACATGTCCCTCGGCGCTCCGGTCCCAGCCGCGCCATTCTCAGTAAGAGAAACAGGCAGTGGAGCCTTATGGCTTCACTGCCAGTTTCCTACTGCGCATTTGTGAATGGGACGCGCTGTGTTAGGGAACACACCGTTCCCACAACACAGCGCGCCCCATTACCCAGAAGACAATGCGGAGGAGGACAGAAGACCGAAGATCAACGAAGATCACTGCGGAGTAGGAAGGAGGCAGATTAGGAAGACTGCCTAGCAACAGGGATTTCGGATCAGGTAAAAAAAAAAAAATTTTGAATTTTAATTTTTTTTATTTTTTCAAGAATATTAAGGCTCTTTTTTTTTTTAGAGTGGCCCTCCACTTTAATATTACCTCTCCCTTTCCTTCCCAGTTACAGTATATCACAATAGTGAGTACACCGCTCACATTTTAGTAAATATTTTAGCTATTCATGTGACAACACTGAAGAAATTACACTTTGTTACAAAAGTAGTGAGTGTACAGCTTGTATAACAGTGTAAATTTGCTGTCCCCTCAAAATAACTCAACACACAGCCATTAATGTCTAAACCGCTGGCAACAAAAGTGAGTAAACACCTAAGTGAAAATGTCAAAATTGGGCCATATATATATATATATATATATATATATATATATATATATATATATAAAGATGGCCTAGGCTATAGGAAGATTGTCAAGACCCTGAAACTGAGCTGCAGCATGGTGGACAGGACCATACAGTGGTTTAACAGGACAGGTCCCATTCAGAACAGGCCTTGCCATGTCGACCAAAGAAGTTGAGTGCGCATGCTCAGCGTCATATCCAGAGGTTGAAGGGGTGGGGGGGTCAGCCAGACCATGTGCCGCACACTGCATCAAATTGGTCTGCATCGCTGTTGTCCCAGAAGGAAGCCTCTTCTAAAGATAATGCACAAGAAAGCCTGCAAACAGTTTGCTGAAGACAAGCAGACTAAGGACATGGATTACTGGAACCATGTCCTGTGGTCTGATGAGACCAAGATAAACTTATTTGGTTCAGATGTGTCAAGCATGTGTAGCGGCAACCAGGTGAGGAGTACAAAGACAAGTTTGTCTTGCCTACAGTCAAGCATGGTGATGGGAGTGTCATGGTCTGGGACTGCATGAGTGCTGCCGGCACTGGGGAGCTACAGTTCATTGAGGGAACCATGAATGCCAACATGTACTGTGAGATACTGAAACAGAGCATGATCCACTCCCTTCAGAGACTGGGCCACAAGGACAGTATTCCAACATGATAACGACCCCAAATACACCTCCAAGATGACCACTGCCTTGCTAAAGAAGCTGAGGGTAAAGGTGATGGACTGGCCAAGCATGTCTCCAGACTTAAACCCTATTGAGCATCTGTGGGGCATCCTCAAACGGAAGGTGGAGGAGTGCAAGGTCTCTAACATCCACCAGCTCTGTGATGTCATCGTGAGTGAAAGAGTACTCCAGTGGCAACCTGTGAAGGTCTGGTGAACTCCATGCCCAAGAGGGTTAAGGCAGTGCTGGAAAATAATGGTGGCCACACAAAATATTGACATTTTGGGTCCAATTTGGACATTTTCACTTGTACTCACTTTTGTTGCCAGCAGTTTATACATTAATGGCTGTGTGTTGAGTTCTTTTGAGGGGACAGCAAATTTACACTGTTATACAAGCTGTACACTCACTACTTTACATTGTAGCAAAGTGTAATTTCTTCAGTGTTGTTACTTAAAAAAATATAATAAAATATTTACAAAATTGTGATACTGTATATTTACCAGAGTACTCAATAGATCAATAGCTGGGACTTCTTTTATCCCCAGTTGCCTCTAAACTGTCATCAATGTTGACTATTGCATCTTTGCCAACCTTGCCAGAAGATGAAAACTGATGAAGAAAGTGGCAGCAGCATGGAACAAAGCAAGTAAGAAAAACGTAAACAATAATACAAATTCATTGACCATACAATCACCTTCAGGACTGTGTTTATATAGACACAGAAAACTGTACCTCAACATCTTTTGAGCACCTTCAGAAATTTTAGTAGTATGTGAGGTTAAAAGAATAGATGACAGATCCCTATGCCTTTTACGTGCACAGTAGTAGCTGCAACTCCATATTTATTACTGCATCATAACAAAGATATATACAGTAAGGCCTGATTTAAATTATGAGCAGGGGCGACTTGCACACACACATCCTAATGTGCAGGGGAATAAAAGTGTATCCTAAATGTTTCAGTGTGTTTGACATCATGCCTCAATGTATACTGTTATCTTAAAGGCATTGTACACATCCTAATGATTTTGCTTTACTAGGTATTAGTGTATTTATATCCCCTGTATTGTTTGTTTGCCTCACCTTTTAATTATAGGCTCATGTGTTCTGGCTACGGTTTGTAGTGTCATGGCTGATCTAGTCCTCTATGGCCACGTATTGCTGCAGCTAGCTGGTCCTTGTGTTCCAAGTTGCACAGCATCTATAGATACATGACTTGCCCCTCCCCCCCGCCCCGACCCCCTTGTTGCATCACCAATGTGATAGAGCTACTGTGATGAAACACATACAGAGGGTTCACACATGCAATCTGTGAATGCTCTATCTGCTTGTGTCTGTGTCAGATCTGATTATAGTGTAGCTCTCATCTGCAATCGATTGATAGAGCCAGGGATTGTAGGACATTTAACTTATTCATAGGAAGTGTCAGGTCTCACACTACAGACAAAGGTCATGCATTAAACCTGGACAGTGTCTTTCTGCATGCCTCATGTTTTGACACAAGTGGAAACTGCTAAAACAGGAATGTGAAGATTTACTTTACTATAGTCTGTGCCTACAGGACAACAGATTACACTTTGAAATTACATGATCATCACAAATTTTATGTGTCAGCTAAGAATGTTTACCGTGCCTTTAAGCAAAGTGTTTTTATTAATCTGTTGGGTGTTGAAAGTTTCTTACCTGGAGGTCTTTGCCTATTGCGGGCTGACAATGCTAAGGTACTGCCCCACAATAAGAAGCAACACTGTTCGCCTACCATGTGCATGTTTTCAGTTGTCTGATAGCATCCATGGTTGGCTGACAATGATGCTGCTAATTGCAAGGCAGTGGCTTATCTTTGTCAGCATGCAGCAGAAAGCGTTGTTACTAGCAGGATCACCCGGTAGGTAAAACTTTGCAACAGAGTTGCAAAAAATAAATAGTTTAAGTAAACTGTATGCAGTAAGACACAATGGTTTATATAAACGTATAAAATAGAGCTTTCCATACCAATGACTGCTGTTTGAAGTGACCACGGGTTACACCTCACTTCATGGTTTAGTTAATCAGGCCCATATGGTTATTAAATAATATTTGTGTGCATTACGCATGGCAGTTTGCATAACCAGAACATTTTGTTTTAATGTAAATTATTCCTTGCCACAAAATAGTCAAAAATATTAAATATTGTACACCTACACTTGAAAGAGTGGGGGTGAATATTCCATTTAGCATTAATAAAAAAAGTTGGCAGTGAGAAATATTGGTCAACACATGACTAGAATAAATAAATCAAACAGGTAATAAGGAAGCCACATAGTGTAGATTTTTCTTTTCCGATGTACTCCAGCATAACCAAAGCAGCACTCAGATGTGAGGCTAGAAGACCAATCCACCTCTATGTTAAAGAACTTAATCGCGGCCTTTATTGTGAATAGATTTTCAGGTCGAGTTTATGCAGTTAGTGTTTTTTCTGGCATAGATGAACCATATAATCTTTGTCTGATGATAATTTTTTTTCTCTTAGCAACTAGAGATTTTCTATATTCCAGAATAGACTTGCTGGCAAAACAATTGGAGTACTGCTTGTTTCAAGAAAACACTTCCTAAGCATTGCGGCTTACACCCCGTGGCATAGAGATAGCTGTTAGAAATAATAAAACTTAACACTGGTTGTAAAAAGAGGGGTCAAAGTGATGGCAAGGCTTGCAGAGAGGGTTTTAGCACCAGAGGTCCATGCCCTGTAGCTGTAGATGCCTTCATCTGTGCGGTTACCCCCCTGCATCCTGTCTTCTGAGCTGTCATCATATCTCCTGGAAATTAATGAGGAAAGATAAGATAAGAAGAGGTGAAGAGACTTAAGAGCTGAGAGAATTTAGAGAAATAGGAGGGGGGGGATAAATTAGGGTTAATGAGATTCAAGGAAAGAACGAAGGAAAACAAAAGACAGAAAGAAGAGAGGAGGAGAATTAATTAAGAAATGAACAGATTGAAAAGGAAGAGATTGGAGAGAATAGCAAGAAATTTGGAGAATGATTTGCAAGAATTGAGAGGAAAGAGAGAGAGGATTGGAGAATCGAGAGAATGGGAATGAAATTAAATTGGAAGAGAGACCGGGAGGGATTGATTTAGAGAAGGAACAGGAATTAGAGATGGGAAGATTGAGATTGGAAGGAGGGAAAGATACGAAAGAGATGAGGAGAAGGTGAGATATAATGAGAGAAAATTGGAGAGGAGAGCTGAATTGAAGATTAGGAGAAAGAATAAAGGGGAGGAACAATTGAATAACGGATTGAGAGAGAGGAGAGGAATTTGATGAGTGGAGATTGAGAAAAATTTAAAGAGAGATATGAGAAGATTATTTGAATGGAAAAGAGGGAAGAAGGTTGGAAGAGGAAGATTAGAGGAGGATTTAAAGAAGATTAGGGGATGGCCGGGTGGGGAGGAGAGGAGAGGAAGAATGAAAAAGGATAGGATGAGATTGAGATTAGATAGAAAGAGGTAAAAGAAGAAGCGAGAGGGAATGAATTAGAGAGAGGGAATTAAATGAAAAATTATTAATGGAAGAAGAAGGGATACTAAAAGAATTACGAGGAAAAGGAATGGGAAATAGATTGATGACATTGAATGGAATTTGAGAGAAGAGAGATTGAGTAAGTAAGGGGATTATTAGAAAGACACCATTGCATGCAGATGGATCTGATTGAGGCTGTTAATGGGGGAGCAAGAAAAAAGAGAAAGGAGGAAAGAATGGATTAGGAGAATGGGGCGGATAGAAAAGCGATATGAGATTTCAGAATTGAGATGAGAAGAGAAGGGAGGAGACTGATCGGGAGGGACTAAGAGAGGGAAAGAGAAGAGGAGAGGAAGAGATTGGGGCGCAGATGGGACGGAGAGGAATGAGAGGAGCAGACGAAGAAGAGAGGAGACTTGATGAGGACACAATAAGGAGAAAGAACGGATTTGGGAAGAAGAGGAGAGGGAATGAACGAAAATTAGGAAAGATATATGGGAGGGATAAGATAGAAGGACAGAGGAAAGAGAAAAGAAACTTTAGGGGCACTTTGGAAATGAGGCAGGATTTGAATTATTGAGGAGGAGCATTAAGAGAATTACGATGAATTTGAGGGAGTAAGGGAGAATTAGAGGCAATTGGACATAGAGCAGAACTGACTTGATTATAGAAGAGAGGAAGGAGAGAATGAAATAGGAAGGGGAAACTGAAGGCGCAACACAAAGATTTTGTATTACATTTGAAGGCTCAGGGACAACATTAGAAAGGATGAAATATTGCGATTTAGGGAAGATTGCGAAAACTTAATTTGAAATTGCAGAGCTAGAAGCTGAGACAGAACACAAAATTGAATGTTATTGTCCGCCAGCTAATAACACCAGGTAATTCACTGCTCCTCACTTTCCGCGCCTACCCCAATTCATTCATGTTCTTCATCTCTCTCTTCTCTTCTCTCTCTCCAAATCCTCCTTTCCTCTTCTCCCCCTCACCTTCCAAAGTTCAACTTTCAATCTCCCTCTCCTCTTTTCCACTTCCCTCACCTCCAGCCAATTCCAGCTGCAGCTCATTCCCATCTTGCTCATATCTCTTTCTCTGCTGCTCTTCACCAAATCTTGCTCAATCTTGCTGCAGCTCAGCTCTGCTCCCAAATTTCTCTTCTCCTCCTCCCTTCACAACCACCTCCTCCCATGCTCTCCATCTCTCACTCCAGCCATCTTTTCTCTCCCTTCATTTCTGATGCGGCCTCTCTCTCAACAATCTCTCTCACTCCTCCCAATGTGCGGTTACCCCCCTGCATCCTGTCTTCTGAGCTGTCATCATATCTCCACCTTCTCCTCCCAGCCATTCCAGCTGCTGCTCCCGCCACTGCTCCTGCAGCTGCTGCTCCCGTAGCCACCCTAAATGAACCATAACGTGATGAGCTCTTTGCACGAACTCGAGATGTTCCACGTGATGATCCTCTGGCTCCTCCTCTTGCTCCTCCTCGACCGCCTTTGGCTGTAACATTTTGAGTGAGAAGTGCCACTAACAGCAGGACTGACCAACACAGAGCTGAACTTATTCGCATTTTCAGATAGCTGGGGAATAAAGCATAAATATTCTGAACATAAAGATTGGAAACAGCAAACAATATAATCTAAAAAAAAAATTGTCAGCTAGACCTAAAACATTGATTTCAAGAGATCAGATCATCCACAGATAGTTTAATACTCTTATGGTCTGCCTATCTTCCACAGGCATTACAAGGAATTCTCTATTTCCTTGTTATTTTTCCTGTTAGCATGCTGTTTAACCACCGGAAGATTTGCCCGCTTAATGACCAGGCAATTTTTTGTGATACACTTTAAATGACAATTGCATGGTCGTGCAACGCTTTACCCAAACTGACGTCCTTTATTTCCCCACAAATAGAGCTTTCTTTTGATGGTATTTGATCACCTCTGCGGTTTTTATTTTTTGCGCTATAAACAAAAAAAGCAAAAAAAAAAGGCGACAATTTAGAAAAAAACAATATTGTTTACTTTTTGCTATAATAAATATCCCCAAAAATGTTTTTAAAAATCAAATTTCTTCATCAGTTTTGGCCAATATGTATTCTTCTACATATTTTTGGTAAAAAAAAAAATTGCAATAAGCGTATATTGATTGGTTTGCGCAAAAGTTATAGCGTGTACAAACTATGGGATAGATTTATGCCATTTTTATTATTTTTTTTACTTACCCAGTAATGGTGGTGATCAGCGATTTTTAGAGGTACTGCAACATTGCAGCGGACAGATCAGACACTTTTGACACATTTGTGGAACCGTTGACATTTATACAGCGATCAGTGCTATAAAAATGAACTGATTACTGTATAAATGTCACTGGCAGGGAAGGGGTTAACACTAGGGGGCAATCAAGGGGTTAAATGTGTTCCCTTGTTTGTGTTTCTAACTGTTGGGGGATGAAACTGACTAGAGGAGGAGACATATCATTGATCCTAGCTAGTAGGAACAGACTATCTGTCTCGCCTCACAGAATAGGGATTTGTGTGTTTACACACACACACACACATCCCTGTTCTGACTCTCTTGTGTGCGATCGCGCGTGGCTGTCGGTCATCGTGACCCCCGGGCACACGCATGGGTTCCCCCACTGTGCAGCGGGTGCACATGCCTACTATAGGCATTTAAAGGGCCAACGTATAGCTAAGACGGTTCACTGGATCGTGCTAACCTGCCGCAGTATAATGACGGCGGCTGATTGGAAAGCGGTTAAACAGATATAGGTACAATAACCATTCTAATTCATTATACTACGATTAGTATTTCTGCCACTAGGTGGAAATGTGTTATGTTTCATGCATAACCTCCCTAGAGGTAATCCCGAATGTGGCTCAGCGTTAATTTTCAGTACCAAAGGCGGTAACCCCCCAGCCACACTCGGGATTACACCGCGGTATCCTTGTACAGTTACTTACCTTGTCCCTACGTCAGGCCTGGAAACTTGAGAATGTCCATGGCATACAAAAAGCATCACTATACTTAAAAACCCCTTTTTTAACCAGCTAGAAACAGCGATCGTAAATTAGAACCACTTGCAGAATTGAGCAATAGTGATTCGTGGGGAAAATTGGGAACTTGGTGCTCTATTCACTGTGGTACGGATCACACAGCGCTGAGCTCAGTCACAGAATCGTCACTGTTGTCACTTTCAGTGTCTGATGACGAATTTCCCCATGAATCACTATCTCTAAATTCTGCAAGTGATTCTAATTAATGATCGCTGTTTTCTAGCTGTCTAAAACTGCTTTTGACGTAGAGGGACGCTTTCCATTGTCCTGATTGTGACGTCAGGCTTTGTGCAGTCCCATGTTTCTAAATTTTTCATACCCGGGATGTTTACTAAACCAATATGCAGTGTCTAGTATTACAGTGACTAGTAATATTGCACCCTTGTTTGGACAAATTTGATTACATTATTGAATAAAATGTATTATTAATATATATTTTTTTTAATAATTATTTATAGTTATTTATTATATTATGATTTTGTGTTTCAAACTTTATCATACCCGAGATGTCTTGTTTTGACAGATTTAAGTGAATTATTCCTAAGAATTTCAGGTCTACAATATAAAACAACAAATTTCCATGCAAAACAATGTACCGCTTTGACATTCAAAAATCAGACATAATCAGACCGCCAGGGAGGTTAATTAAATTATAGGTGCGGCCATTGCCAGCCAATATTAAAAATAGAAAAATCTGAATAAGGGACATAACTTACAGTTAGTAGGATGTTTCCCTTGTGCTGATGCCTCTTGTTTTAGTTGAAATCCTCCTCCAGTTGGAAGTTGTAGTATGCCTTCTTTGAATGGAGGAGTTGGGCAGAAAGGGCAGGCATAGTCAGGCTCTCTTGATGAGAGCGTGTGACAACCTCTTAGTTATAATAACTAAAGCCACAACGGAAGATTACAGCGGCAGGGGTGGGGGGCATGGACAGAGGAGAATTTTAACTAAATGAAGATCCTACTGACTTTAAGCTGATTTTTCCATGTTTTATTTTGACTGCACTTAGACAAACACACATACTCACCTCTATGCTGCAACATCACCGCTCTTCACTCTGCTCCTCCAATGCTTTCTGGAGTGTGGAACTGGGGAGTTGGCAGGTGCAGGTGGATTCAAGTCTCAGCTCTGCACTGAGAGGTGGAGCCAGCTATCAGCTGACATAGCAGAGCTGCTCCAGGCTCTGGAAGGATCCCGACAATATTGTTGAGAGGGTCCCCTATTAACATCTACACCAGACCCTCATCTAGGATAAGGGTTTGGTAAAGATGAAGATAATCTCCAGCAATCTTATTGCAAACTGGGAAGCACAATAGCTTACTGGTTAGTCCTCTGGCCTTGCAGCACTAGGGTCATTGATTTGAATCCCAACAATGACACTCTCTGCATGGAGTTTGACTGTTCTCCCTGCGCTTGCGTGGGTTTCTTTTGGGCACTCTAGTTTCCTTCCACACTCCTGGCTTCTGTCTAAATTGACCCTAGTATGCATGCATGTCAGGTAGGGACCTTAGATTGTAAGCTTCTTGAGGGTGGGGACTAGGGATTAGCCAAACACCCCCGGGTTTGGTTCGCACAAGAACCCGCAAACGGACCTAAAGTCCGTGCGAGCATAAGAACCATATTAGTTACAATGGATGCGAACGTTCGAAATCAAAAGTGCTAATTTTAAAGGCTAATATGCATGTTATTGTCATAAAAAAGTGTTTGGGGACCTGGGTCCTGCCCCAGGGGACATGTATCAATGCAATTTTTTTTTTTTTAAAAACTGACGTTTTTTCAGGAGCAGTGATTTTAATAATGCTTAAAGTGAAACAATAAAAGTGTAATAATCCTTTAAATTTTGTACCTGGGGGGTGTCTATAGTATGCCTGTGAAGGGGCGCATGTTTCCTGTGCTTAGAACTGCCCCTGCAAAAAGTGTCATTTTTGCAGGAAAAAAAGCTATTTAAAATCACTCGTGGCTAATGAATTGACGGCTCCCGTAACACAGTCATTCATTGAAACCATTCATTAAAAAAAAGTAATTGATAAAAAAAAAAAAAAAAAATAAAAATAAAAAAGCGTGGGGGTCCCCCCAAATTCAATAACCAGGCCCTTCAGGTTTGCTATGGATATTAAGGGGCACCCCAGCCAAAAAAAAAAAAAAATGGCGCGGGGTCCCCCTCAAAATCCATACCAGACCCTTGAGGTCTGGGATGGATTTTAAAGGGAATCCCCGGCCAAAAAAAAACAAAAAAATGGCGTGGGGCCCCCCTCAAAATCCATACCAGACCCTTATCCGAGCACGCAACCTGGCAGGCGGCAGGAAAAGAGGGGGGACAAGAGCGGCCCCCCTCCCTCCTGAACCGTACCAGGCCACATGCCCTCAACATTAGGAGGGTGCTCCCCCAAAGCACCTTGTCCCCATGTTGATGAGGACAAGGGCCTCATCCCCACAACCCTGGCCATTGGTTGTGGGGGTCTGCGGGCGGTCTTCTTCCTTCTTCCTTTCTTCATCCTTCGGTTTCTTCATCTTCTCCTTCCGGCATCTTCTTCCATCTTCTTCTTCCATCATCTTCTTCCTCCGATCCGCTTCTTCTTGCTCTGGTCTTCTCGTCCGGCATCTTCTTCCATGGCGTCCGGGTCTCTTCTTGGGCTGCTCCGCGCAATGGGAGGCTCCCGCTGTGTGAGGCTTCGCTGCGTCTCACAGGTCTTTTATAACGGAGGGCGGTGCCACCTGGTGACCCCACCCCCCTCTGACCTCATGGGGAAAGCCATAGGGAATTCCCCATGACGTCCCTGTGCGTCAGAGGGAGGCAGGGTTACCAGGTGGCCCCGCCCTCCATTATAAAAGACCTGTCAGACGCAGTGAAGCCTCACACAGCGGGAGCCTCCCATTGCGTAGAGCGGCCAAAGAAGAGACCTGGACGCCGTGGAAGAAGATGCTGGACGAGAAGACCAGAGCAAGAAGAAGTGGATCGGAGGAAGAAGATGATGGAAGAAGAAGATGGAAGAAGATGCCGGATGGAGAAGATGAAGAAACCGAAGGATGGAGAAAAGAAGAAGGAAGAAGACCAGAAGAAAGGAGATTTTAATAAAGGAATTGTCAAAGACCGTCTCCTGTCATTTTTACCATTTTGACACTTTTTTGGTGAAATGGTAGGGGTACTTTTGTATCCCCTTACCATTTCACACAGGGAGGGGGCCGGGATCTGGGGGTCCTCTTGTTAAAGGGGGCTTCCAGATTCCGATAAGCCCCCCCCCGCCCGCAGACCCCCACAACCAATGGCCAGGGTTGTGGGGATGAGGCCCTTGTCCTCATCAACATGGGGACAAGGTGCTTTGGGGGTCTCAGACCCCCAAAGCACCCTCCCAATGTTGAGGGCATGTTGCCTGTTACGGTTCCTGCGGTTTCCTGCGGCCTGCCAGGTTGCGTGCTCGGATAAGGGTCTGGTATGGATTTTGAGGGGGACCCCACGCCATTTTTGGGGGTTTTTTTTGGCCGGGGTTCCCCTTAAAATCCATCCTAGACCTCAAGGGTCTGGTATGGATTTTGAGGGGGACCCCACACCATTTTTTTTTTCTTTGGTTGGGGCCCCCCTTAATATCCATAGCAGACCTGAAGGGCCTGGTTATTGAATTTGGGGGGACTCCCACGCTTTTTTTTTTATCAATGACTTTTTTTTTTTTATCAATGGCTTTCAATGAATGACTGTTCTCTGTGTTACGGGAGCCGTCAATTCATTAGCCGCGAGTGATTTTAAATAGCTTTTTTTCCTGCAAAAATGACACTTTGTGCAGGGACAGGTCTAAGCACAGGAAACATGCGCCCCTTCACAGGCATACTATAGACACCCCCCAGATGTGATACTGCAATTCTGTACTAACAGCACGCACACACTAATCCCCAGAATCATAGCACATAATGTCAGCAGTACATAACACTGACACGCTGACACTGACAACACAATATGCGAGGCCGCCGGCGCGGCGGCCTTTTATACTGTGGGGCGTGTACTAAACCCCCTGAGCTATAATTGGCCACAGGCATCCTGCCTGTGGCCAACTATTGCTCTCCTCGCCGCTGGCTCTTTGATTGGCCAAGCATGCGGGTCACAGTGCATGCTTGGCCAATCATCAGCCAGCAATGCACTGCAACTGGCGCAGTGCATTGCGGGCCGCTCGCATCACATGAATTTGATGCAAGCGGCCCAAATAGTTCTGGGCTCGCCAAGTGGGTTCGAATCGAACACCGGGCCCATCCCTAGTGGGGACTGATGTGAATGTACAATATGTGTGAATAGCTGCATAAGTTGTCTGTACTACATAAATGAATATAGTGATAGCAATCAGCACAAATGAAACCCTAAAAATAAATAAACGATGACACAACAATAAATGTGAAACAGTTTGCTGCACAGCCAACCGCTGTGCAAGTGATTTCACAACACTTCTAATAGAATAATCAAAGAAAATATCAGTGTAGCGCAGCAATATTGGTAAAAAAGGTATACAAATAAAAAATAGTTTAAAAGGTCCCATACAATTTATGAATATATAGTGAATAATAAATACAGATGAAATCCTCAGTAGATATGTGCACAAAATCCACTTCTTCTGGTGTAACGTCACAAGGCTCAGCTCCTCTCCTAGACGCATGCCACCACCTGATAGGGCTTTTTCAGTAACACATGGCGACATGGGTCTAGGCTAAGTAAGGTTGAGCCTTACATCCAAGCTTTCATTGAAGTTGTTGTAAAGGCTAAAGATTTTTGGGAGCGGGGGGTGGGGCCAGGCCAAACTGTGTGATTCAATAGATGCACACAACCTGGCTTGGGATCGAGCCTGCATGAGTGTCCCCATAGCAAGCCATTTGCTCTAGGGGCACTCGGAGAAGAGAAGGTGCCTAGAGCGTCAGCGGAGGACCATAGAAGTTTAGGTTCGGGGGCACTCTGTGCAAAACCATAGCAGGTAAGTATAACATGTTTGTTATTTAAAAAAAAAAAAAAAACAGGAACCTTTACAATCACTCAAAGTTGACCAACGTACCCCAAATCTGAACCCTGGATGTCTGGCTCATCAATAATATTAAAGTATCTAATTTAAACTAACCTCACACATTAGAACTGAAGTAGCTGTGTGAAGAATGTGATTACCCACTAAAAGCTCATTGGTGTGCGCAGCCTATAGCATTAGGGTATGGACTCCAGAGCACAAATACACATGTGTGTATATCAGCAGAGCAGTAGACAGTGGCAGTAGAGCAGAAATTGGTGTCAGTAGGGCAGTGTTAGTAGTTTTTAATTTTTATTGTTTTTTTATTTTATTTTTTTTAATTATTTTTTACAATATTATTATTTATTTTTTTACAATTTTTTTAGGAGCACCGTTGGGGGTCTTTGGTGACATATCAAGGGTCTAAACAGACCCCAGATGTCCCACTTTTGAGACAGAGAAAGGGATTGAAGACAGAGATTCCCCAGTCCATTTCTCTGCAGCATCCACTGCACTGGACTGTAAATGAATGGGAAGTGCTCTGTGCTAAACGGCATCGTGTTCATTCAGAAACTGAAGCATAGTAATGTATGCGTAGTCATTATGAAATACTTGCCTTAGAACGAGGTCCCCTTACAGCAGGCCAGTCCACGCCAAGAGAGCTGACATTTTCCCCTCGGTGTGTCTTCCAGGTTCGCGGCTCCGGCTCTGTGAGTGGCCAGAGCCACGATGACCTCACTCCCGCACATGCACGTGGGAGTCTTCTTCACTGCAAGGTCCAACAGCGTCTGCTGCTGGGCATTTACAGCGCATGCGCCGCTGACGTCAGCGACTGCATGCAAAGTGAATATCTCTTAAACCGTACAGGTTTAGGAGATATTCATTTTACCTACAGGGAGGCCTAATTATAGACTTACCTGTAGGTAAAAATGAAAAAAGTGGGTATACAACCACTTTAACTAGACATAGAAAAAGAATTAAGAGATAGAAATATAACTCTGAGTTAATCTGATAACAACTGCAACATAAACTAGGATTGAGGGGGGAGGGTGAACTAGAATTACATCGGGCAGACAGGTTAGTTAGGGGTCTGACATTAATGGTGGGTGGAATGGGAATAGATGGGGGGTGGGTTATGGCAGGTGACAAGAAATTTCCCATGTTGCAAACTGCCATTGGAAACTATAGTGCAATTTGTACTTCTAAAAATGATATGAAAAACACCAGAGCAAAATGTCATAATGCATTAAAGTGTTTGTTCACCAATGCCAGAAGTCTACCGAGCAAAATAGGTGAGTTGGAAGCTCTGGTGCATGAGGAGAGCTATGATGTAATCGGTATTGCTGAAACTTGGCTTCAGTCTTCACATGACTGGGCTATTAATATTCCTGGCTATGCACTCTTTCGGAGAGACAGGGTAAAAAGGAAAGGTGGCGGGGTCTGTCTTTATGTGAGAAGTGATCTCAAAGCAAGCGTGAAAGAGGACCTGGTTGATGGAGAGTGTGATAAGTCTAAAGCATTATGGGTGGAACTGCAAACAGATGTGCGTAGTTCAAAGTTAATCATTGGAGTTTGTTATAGACCACCCAATGTTAACGAGGAGGTGGAGACTCAGCTCCTTGCACAGATGGAAAGGGCTGCAGGGGCTGGGACGGTGATAATAATGGGGGATTTTAACTACCCAGAAATTGAGTGGAGTAATGGCACTACTGTGACAGTTAAAGGGCAAAAATGTATAAACCTATTACAGGACAATTTTATTGTCCAGTTTATTGAGGCCCCAACTAGGAATGATGCTCTGCTGGATCTGGTAATCTCAAACAATGCAGAGCTTATTACTAATGTTCAGATAAAGGAACACCTGGGTAACAGTGAACATAACATGATTTCATTTGATGTTAGCTGTAAGCAAGAAATACATACAGGAAAGATAAAAACGCTCAACTTCAAGAGAGCAAATTTTCCAAGGATGAGGGCTACTCTCCAAGACTTAGACTGGGAGGGAATATTGGCATCAATGAGCACAGAACAGAAATGGGAATTCTTCAAAAAGACTGTTTGGGACCTCACTGCAAAGTATATTCCCATGGGCAATAAGTTTAAAAGGCTTAAAATAAAACCTATGTGGCTCACGGTCAAAGTTAAAAAGCTATAAACAATAAGAAAAGAGCTTTTAAAAAAAATATAAAAATGAAGGAACACTAGTGTTGTTTAAATGTTACAAAGAATTTAACAGAATATGTAAAAAGGAAATCAAGGATGCAAAAATTAAAAACGAACGACAGATTGCAAAAGATAGTAGGACAAACCCAACAAAAATTCTTCAAATATATTAATAGTAAAAAGGTCAAGTCTGAGTATGTAGGCACTTTACAAAATAATCTAGAGTGGGTGGCTGGGGACAAAGAGAAGGCTAATTTATTAAATACTTTCTTCAGCTCTGTGTATAAAAAAGAGCATGGGGGAGCTCATGGGGGGGTGGTATTTACACACCCCCGAATGATCCACAATGGCTCAAAAGTGATATGTTCCAGAAATATTTAGACAGAATAAAGGTGGATAAAGCACCTGGACCTGATAGCATCCACCCAAGGATCCTAAAAGAATTGAGCTCTGTAATTTCAAAGCCATTGTATTTAATTTTTAGGGACTCATTAATGACGGGAATAGTACCACTGGATTGGCGCAGGGCGAACGTGGTACCTTTATTTAAAAAGGGAACAAAGTCTTTACCAAGTAACTATAGACCTGTTAGTTTAACTTCTATAGACGGGAAGATACTGGAGCGTTTAATAAAAGACCACATAGACGAGTTCTTGCTGGAAAAAAAACATTTTAAGCAACAGACAGCATGGATTCATCAAAGACAGAAGTTGTCAGGCAGACCTGATTTCTTTTTATGAGGAGGTAAGTAAAATCTTGGACAGAGGGGTGGCGGTGGACATGGTATACTTGGATTTTGCAAAAGCGTTCGATACAGTTCCCCACACACGGCTCATGTGTAAGGTAAGGTCTACACGTTTGGAAATATCAGTTTGTAAATGGCTAGAAAACTAGCTAAATGACAGAATTCAGAGAGTAGTGGTTAATGATTCTTACTCTGAATGGTCTAAGGTTATCAGTGGTGTACCCCAAGGTTCAGTGCTGGGACCCTTACTTTTTAATATCTTTTTAAATGATATTGGGTCCGGGATCAAAAGTAACATTTCTGTCTTTGCAGATGACACTACGCTATGCAGTGGAATAACGTCCTTACAGGAGGTCTCCAATTTACAAGCCGACATCAATGCTCTGTCTAATTGGGCGACTATGTGGCAGATGAGGTTTAATGTCGATAAATGTAAAGTTATGCACTTGGGGGCTAAGAATATGCATGCATCATACATGCTAGGGGGAGTACAACTGGGGGGATCCGTAGTGGAGAAGGATCTGGGGGTTTTGGTAGATCATAAGCTCAATAGTAGCATGCAATGCCAAGCTGCGGTTTCCAAAGCGAGCAAAGTCCTTTCTTGTATTAAGAGAGGTATGGACTCCAGAGAGAGAGATATCATTTTGCCCCTGTTCAAATCATTAGTAAGACCTAATCTGGAATATGCAGTTCAGTTTTTGGCACCAGTTCTCAAAAAGGATATCGGGGAACTGGAGAAAATGCAGAGAAGGGCAACCAAACTGATAAGAGGCATGGAAGAGCTCAGCTACGAGGAAAGAGAGGAACTGAATCTATTCCCTCTTGAGAAGAGGAGATTAAGGGGGGATATGATCAACATGTACAAATACATAAGTGGTCCATATTGTGAACTTGGTTTCTTCACAGTGTGAAAATGTGGAATAGACTCCCTCCAGAGGTGATTCTGGAAAGCTCAGTAGATTTCTTTAACCACTTCAGCCCCGGACCAATTGGCAGCCAAAGAACCAGGCCCCTTTTTGCGATTCGCGTCACTTTAACTGACAATTGCGCGGTCGCGCGACGTAGCTCCCAAACAAAATTGGCGTCCTTTTTTCCCCACAAATAGAGCTTTCTTTTGGTGGTATTTGATCGCCCCTGCGGTTTTTATTTTTTGCTCTATAAACAAAAGAGAGCGACAATTTTTTTCCTCGGTTTAGGCCGATACGTATTCTTCTACATATTTTTGGTAAAAAAAAAACCGCAATAAGCGATTATTGATTGGTTTGCGCAAAAGTTATAGCATTTACAAAATAGGGGATAGTTTTATAGCATTTTTATTAATATTTATTTTTTTACTAGTAATGGCGGCGATCAGCGATTTTTATTGTGACTGCGACATTATGGCGGACACATCGGACATTTTTGACACATTTTTGGGACCATTGTCATTTATACAGCAATCAATGCTATTTAAATGCATTGATTCCTGTATAAATTACACTGGCAGTGAAAGAGTTAACCACTAGGGGGCGGGGAGGGGTTATGGTGTGTGACGTGTGTTTTTTTTTTACATTAGGAGGCGGGCTGACGTCTGACGTCATTGATCGGCTTTCCCGATGACAGGGAACAGCCGATCAATGACAGGCACAGTAGGAAGCGCGGGGAGAGGTTTGTTTACACAGACCTCTCCCCGTTCTTCAGCTCTGTGACCCGATCACGGGACACCAGCGGCGATCGGGTCCGCTGGTCCCGCGGCCGTGATCACGGAGCTCCCGACCGTGTCGCGAGCACGCCGCTGGCGGCGCGCGTGCGACCCGCGGCAGGCCTCTTAAAGGACCACGTACCTGTACGTGGTTTTGCCTAGCCGTGCCATTCTGACGACGTATATCGGCGTGAGGTAGTCGGGAAGCGGTTAAAAAAGGCCTGGAGTCTTTCCTAAATGTACATAATATAACTGGGTACTAACATTTATAGGTAAAGTTGATCCAGGGAAAATCCGATTGCCTCTCAAGGGATCAGGAAGGAATTTATTCCCCTGCTGTAGCAAATTGGATCATGCTTTGCTAGGGTTTTTTTCGCCTTCCTCTGGATCAACTGTGGGTGAAGGATTGTGTATATGGAATTCTATTTTTTTTTGGTTGAACTAGATGGACTTGTGTATTTTTTTTCAATCTGACTAACTATGTTACTATTTCTAGTCTACTTCTATTATTCTGATTGCTCTTGAAGTTTGTAAACGTACTTTTGAAGATCCCCACACATTTACTTTCCTGAATTCTGTGACATGTGTTCACTATGCCCCATGCACTGCTGTGTCACACATTAAAAAGAGCCTGTCTTCTGAACTACAGAGGTGCTGAGAGGAGGAGTTTCAGGAGGCAGTGACAATACAGGAATCACAGCTTACAAGCAGCAAAGTACCATGGGACATATAATCCTTAGAAATTGAATGTAAACAGCAGGTAATCCAGGATGTTGTGGAAAGAGATGACGAGCAGACAAGCAGAACTCACAACGTGAAAGGTGATTTTTCAAGTAAGGTTATATTGGATTGTCAAATATATCTGTTGTTTGTGTTGCTATTACAATACTTGTACTCATTTAACCACTTCAGCCCCAGAAAAATTTCCCCCCTTCCTGACCAGGCCATTTTTTGCAATACGGCACTGCGTCGCTTTAATTGACAATTGCGCGGTTGTGCAACGTTGTACCCAAACAAAATTTACGTCCTTTTTTTCCCACAAATTGAGCTGTCTTTTGGTGGTATTTGAACATCACTGCAGTTTTTATTTTTTGCGCTATAAACAAAAGAAGAGCGACAATTTTGAAAAAAAACACAATATTTTTTACTTTTTGCTATATTATTATTAGTATACAGGATTTATATAGCACCAACAGTTTACACAGTGTTTTACAATATAAAAAGGAGACAATACAGTTATAATACAATAAAATACAAGAGGATTAAGAGGGCCCTGCTCAGAAGAGCTTACAATCTAATAGAGTGGGGCAGGTGGTACAAAAGGGTGTAACTGTGGGGAATGAGCTGATGGAAGTGGTAGAAGATTAGTTGGAAACGTGATAGGCTTTCCTGAAGAGATGAGTTTTCAGGGATCGCCTGAAGGTAGCAAGAGTAGGGGATAGACGGACCGTGGAGGTAGCGAGTTCCAGAGGTTGGGAAAGGCTCTGGAGAAATCCTGGAGACGAGCATGGGAGGAGGAGACGAGAGAGCTTGAGAGTAGGAGGCCTTGAGAAGAGCGTAGAGGATGATTTGGGTGATATAGACAAGATTGGTGATGTAGCTCGGGGGAGAGTTGTGAATGGCTTTGTATGTTCTGGTTAGTATTTTGAATTTAATTTGCTGGGTGATTTAGAGCCAGTGTAGGGATTGGAGGAGATTGGAGGAGAGGGTTGGCAGACACTGAGCGGTTGGTAAGGTGTATAAGTCTGGTAGCAGCATTCATGATATACTGAAGAGAGGATAGCCTAAGGAGAGGCAGACCAATGAGAAGGGAGTTGAAGGGAGAAGAGAGTTGCAATAGTCAAGGCGAGAGATAACAAGGGAGTGAATGAAGAGCTTGGGGGCGCATTTTAGAGAAGTTACGGAGGTGAATTCTACAAACTTTTGACAACAATTGGACTTGGGGCTGAAATGACAAGTCAGAGTCTAGGATTACACCTAGTACCCTGGCGTGAGGGGAGGGACTGAGTTGCATTGTTGATTTTGATGGAAAAGTCACGGAGGGGGGCACGGGCGGTGGAGAATATTAATAGCTCAGTTTAAGAGAGATTTAGTTTAAGGAAGTGGTGCGATACCCATGCTGATATGTCAGTTAGTAAGTTAGTAATGCGAGAGGAGACTGAAGGAGTAAGGTGAGGAGTAGACAGATAGATTTGGGTGTCATCGGCGTATAAGTGGTATTGGAAGCCCTGGGCAGTTATCAAGCGACCAAGGGAGAAGGTGTATATAGAGAAGAGAAGGGTCCAAGAATAGAGCCTTGGGGGACCCCCACAGAAAGGGCCAATGGGGAGGAGGAGACAGAGTTGCAGGTGACACTGAAGGAGCGCTGTGATAGAGAACCGGGATAGAGCAGGGAAAAGGCCAAGGTAGGAGACGGTTGTGACGGTTGTAGACTAAGCATTGTAGAAGTTTAAAGATGAATGGGAGCAATGATGGGTCTTAAGTTGTTTAGGTTGGTGGGGTCCAGTAAGGGCTTTTTAAGTATGGGAGTGATCTGCGCATGTTTTAGAGGGGAGGGGAAGGTACCACTAGAGAGGGAGAGATTGAAGATGTGAGTGAGGGAGCATAGGATAGAAGAAGAGGGTGACCGTAGTAGTTGTAAGGGAACAGGATCCAAGGGACAATTGGTTAGGTGGGCATCTGAGAAAAGTTTTGTAACGTCTTCAGTAGTAGCCA
Source organism: Lithobates sylvaticus (assembly GCA_028564925.1). Classification (NCBI taxonomy): domain Eukaryota; kingdom Metazoa; phylum Chordata; class Amphibia; order Anura; family Ranidae; genus Lithobates; species Lithobates sylvaticus. The sequence goes on from CM053036.1 coordinate 177,463,692, forward strand.
ATTCAAAAGAGGAGAGTGTTGAATGTGAAGCAATCTCTTAGGCAGTGAGTGAGTTAGTGGGTAGAGGGGTGGGGGACGAAGCAGAGAGTTAAAGGTTGAGAAGAGCCGACGGGGACAGGGTGACAAAGTATTAATAAGAGACACAAAGTAGGCTTGTTTGGCAGCATGGAGGCAGGAATTGCATTTTAGAAGGGCAGATTTATATAGGGTGAAGTCTTGCAGGCATTTGGTTTTACGCCACAGTCGTTCAAGAGCATGACAATGTCTCTTGAGATTTCTAGTGTTGTCAGTTTGCCAGGGTTGTAACGGTCAGGGCCTGATTCTGTGTGTGGTTAGAGGAGCAAGTGCATCTAGTGATGATGAGAGTGAACTGTTGTAGACAGAGGTGGCCAGGTCAGGACAGGACAGGGGAGAGATTATGTCGTATAGATGGTCAATAGCAAAATAGAGAAGAGAAGGGTAAAGTAGCGAAGGTTCCTACAAGTAATTGTTTGGTGCTTGGAGGGATGGATGGTTGGAGGCAAGGATACAGTGAAACTAATGAGGTTGTGATCAGAGAGAGGAAAGGGGGTGTTTGTGAGGTTGCCAGGGTTGCAAAGATGGGAGAACACAAAGTCAAGGGTATTACCATTGGAGTGAGTGGAAGTATGTGTCCATTGGGTTAGGTCAAAAGATGAGGTTAAGTCGAGAATTTTAGCTGTAGTTGGACTGTTAACATTGACAGGAATGTTGAAGTCCCCAAGAATGATCGTTGGTATTTCAGAGGAGAGAAAGTAGGGTAGCCAGGCAGCAAAGTCATCAAGAAAGCGCAATACCGGTCCAGGAGGCCGAAGAATTGCTGTAATCCTCAGAGAAATAGGAGAAAACAGACGAATACAGTGCATCTCGAAAGTAGAGAGGGATGGATAGGAAGGACTTGGGGGGTGCTTTGTGGGGATAGAAGGAATCCAACTCTACCTCCTTTCTGTCTGTTGAGTCTGGGGGAGTGAGTCCAATGGAGGCCACCATGGGAGAGGGCAGCAAGAGAAGCTGAGTCAAAATTTTGAAGCCAGGTTTCAGTTATGGTGAGTATGTTAAAGCCATGAGAGATGAAGAGGTCATGTATAGATGTTAGCTTGTTACAGATGGAGCAGGCGCATGAGATAGGTGGGCGGCTTTGAGGAAGCAGGGGGGATAGAAATTAAACTGAGTGGATTGCGGTGGTTGCCAGAGGAGGAGGGGTATTGGACATGTTGCTTGCATTTGAACTTTTTGCTATGATAAATATCTTAATTAAAAAAAAAAAAAAAAAAAACACATTTCTTCATCAGTTTAGACCAATATGTATTCTTCTACATATTTTTAGTAAAAAAAAAAAAAAAAATTGAAATAAGCATAAATTGATTGGTTTGCGCAAAAGTTATAGCATCTACAAAATAGGGGATCGATTTATGGCATTTTTATTATTTATTTGATTTTTTACTAGTAATGGCGGCAATCACCGATTTTTATCGGGACTGCGACATTGTAGCAGACAGATCGGACACCTTTGACACTTTTTTGGGACCATTGACATTTATACACCGATCAGAGCTAAAAATAGCCACTGACTTTACTGTATAAATGTCACTGGGGTTAACACTAGGGGACGATCAAAGGGTTAAGTGTGTTCCCTAGGTGTGTTCTAACTTTGAGGGGATGTGACTGACTAGAGGAGGAGCCAGATCGTTGTTCCTACTTAGTAGGAACAGACGATCTGTTTCTCCTCCCCTGTCAGAACAGGGATTTGTGTGTTTACACACACAAATCCTTGTTCTGGCTCTCGTGATCGCGCCTGCTGGCCACGGCATTGGGTCCCCCGATGTGCAGCGTCTGCGTGCGTGCCTTATTATGGCTCTTAAAGGAGACACTTATATATACAGCGATTCGTGCAGGAGAGCCATCCTGCCGCCGTATATGTACAGGAGCCGGTCGGGAAGCGGTAAAAGCATATGTCAGGTCAAAACATTTATACATACTCAATTCCAAGTGTTCTAGCCCTTCAAAGATCCTGAAAGTACAGAAAAATACCTGTTAATCTGCTGAAAAAGCATAGTCTCTAATTTCTTGTTGTGCACTGACAACCCTTGCCTTTTTCAGGATGGAAAATGACATCAGCCCTGCCCAGATTGTCTGTTGTTTCTGTAGTTAGTGATGAAAACTGGAAGGACTCCAGGAATAGTACACTAGACAGCTCTGAATTTCTGACATGATCGGGTATTCTTTTTCACTTGTCAACAACATGCCTTCAATGATATATTGAAAGCATATAACAGACCAAAAAACAAAACAAATGAATGACTTTTACTGCCAAGTGTACCATCATTATCAGGAAACATATACATTTTATTATTATTGTAGTGTTGGCCTCAGAGAAAGTTGTAATGTGACTTTTACACGTTTACATGTTTGATCTTCCATATTTTTGTTTTAAATATAGACATCTGAAAGTTACCAATTTAGTGGCTAACTGTCAAATGTAGTAGTACAAAATGGGAAGCAGAGCCTACAAACACATGGATCATATTTGGTTGCCTCCATTTATCCCTTCCCTAAGCAGTTGTGTTCCTATCTGCATTTCGTGTGTTTTGTTGCTTGGCTGTATTCAGCCTGAGCAGCTTTTTTATCTTTTCTTGTTCAATATTTTTATTAAAGCTTTTCAGAGATTGCAGTAATAAAATTTACCAGGTATACAGTAGGATCTATTAAAAAGTTTTGCTATGAGGTATGAATGACATGACAAAAATAACCAACATAATCAATGTGAGAAAATCCAGACACTAAGAGTAAAGTATGGCGCATTGTCAACCATCCCCAGGCACCCCGTCTGGGAGCAAACTGTACCGTTGGGGTAGACAACCAACCATTAAGGTACTTACCGTATATACTCGAGTATAAGCCGAGTTTTTCAGCACATTTTTTTGTGCTGAAAGTGCCCCCCTCGGCTTATACTCGAGTCAAGCACTTTTCTGCAGCAACAAAAAAAATGTCCGACCCGACTTTGGGGCCCCGTATCTCGGGGCCACTTGGGTCTAGGAGTCCCAAATTTGGTGTGCCAACCCAGTGGACCTAGCACTATAACATATCCAAATATGGGGTTCCTAGCACTAAGTGACCCTGAGATACAGGGCCCCAAATTCGGTTCGGAAAATGTCATTTTCTGCTGCAGAAAAGTGCTTGACATTTTCTGACCCGAATTTGGGGCCCCATATCTCGGGGACACTTGGAGCTAGGAACCCCAAATTTGGCATTCAAACCCAGTTGAACTAGCACTACAACATATCTAAAGATGGGGTTCCTAGCACTAAGTGACCCTGAGATACAGGGCCCCAAATCGGTCAACTGTGTCCATCTGCATGGGCACAGTGAGGCTGCAAATGGGCATCGTTGACCCTCTTTTCCACTTACAGTAGCTGCGCATTTCTCACCCTAGGCTTATACTCGAGTCAATAAGTTTTCCCAGTTGTTTGTGGTAAAATTAGGTGCCTCGGCTTATATTCGGGTCGGCCTATACTCGAGTATATACGGTATTCAAAAAAAGTGTGAGAGAGTGGAACAATAAATTCCAGAGTAAATGTACACGTAATAACGGTAGGTTAAAGGAAGCATGTCACTTCAGTTATGGGAGCAATAATTTCTTATCAAGACCAGGGGGTAAGAAGTCGGTCACCCAAGGGTTCCAGAGCCTCTTGAATTTTGGGATTTTGTCCAGCAATGTTGCCTCTATCTTAACGTGGATCATACCCTGGGTGATTCTGTGCTGCGCTACTAGTATACTCAAGGTGGGTGATTTCAAGGCTTTCGCTATGGTCTGCTTAGCAGCAGTAGTGAGATATAGTGGTAGTTTAAAGCTATTTATTTTTTCTAGGCATTGCAGGTCTTCCCCAAGCCTTGTGGAGTTGAGTGTTGCCTGTTGCTAGGAGGAGGCTCCATTAAGCAGCACAGGAGAGTCAACTTCCTTGGTTATGAATGGTGTGCCAACCCAGTGGACCTAGCACTATAACATATCCAAATATGGGGTTCCTAGCACTAAGTGACCCTGAGATACAGGGCCCCAAATTCGGTTCGAAAATGTCATTTTCTGCTGCAGAAAAGTGCTTGACATTTTCTGACCCGAATTTGGGGCCCCATATCTCGGGACACTTGGAGCTAGGAACCCCAAATTTGGCATTCAAACCCAGTTGAACTAGCACTACAACATATCTAAAGATGGGGTTCCTAGCACTAAGTGACCCTGAGATACAGGGCCCCAAATCGGTCAACTGTGTCCATCTGCATGGGCACAGTGAGGCTGCAAATGGGCATCGTTGACCCTCTTTTCCACTTACAGTAGCTGCGCATTTCTCACCCTAGGCTTATACTCGAGTCAATAAGTTTTCCCAGTTGTTTGTGGTAAAATTAGGTGCCTCGGCTTATATTCGGGTCGGCCTATACTCGAGTATATACGGTATTCAAAAAAAGTGTGAGAGAGTGGAACAATAAATTCCAGAGTAAATGTACACGTAATAACGGTAGGTTAAAAGGAAGCATGTCACTTCAGTTATGGGAGCAATAATTTCTTATCAAGACCAGGGGGTAAGAAGTCGGTCACCCAAGGGTTCCAGAGCCTCTTGAATTTTGGGATTATGTCCAGCAATGTTGCCTCTATCTTAACGTGGATCATACCCTGGGTGATTCTGTGCTGCGCTACTAGTATACTCAAGGTGGGTGATTTCAAGGCTTTCGCTATGGTCTGCTTAGCAGCAGTAGTGAGATATAGTGGTAGTTTAAAGCTATTTATTTTTTCTAGGCATTGCAGGTCTTCCCCAAGCCTTGTGGAGTTGAGTGTTGCCTGTTGCTAGGAGGAGGCTCCATTAAGCAGCACAGGAGAGTCAACTTCCTTGGTTATGAATACTGTATATACTCGAGTATAAGCCGACCCGAATATAAGCCGAGGCATCTAATTTTACCACAAAAAAATGGGAAAACTTATTGACTCGAGTTTAAGCCTAGGGTGAGAAATGCGCTGCTATTGTAAGTAGAAAAGAGGGTCAACAATGCCCATTTTCAGCCTCACTGTGCCCATTTGCATGCCTCACTGTGCCCATTTGCAGCCATAGGTCCCCTGAACTTCAAACTTGGTAGTTAAGGGTTCCTAGATGCCCCCTAGCTTCAGCCAAAGCCAAAGGGTCCCGAAATGACATTGCCGCAGATGGACACAGTTGACTGATTTTGGGGCCCTGTATCTCGCTAGGTACCCCAAATTTGGATATGTTGTAATGTTGGTTCCACTGGGTTTGCACACCAAATTGGGGTTCCTAGCACCAAGTGACCCCGAGATACGAGGCCCCAAAGTCGGGTTGGAAAATGTCAAGCACTTTTCTGCAGCAAAAAATGAAAATTTCCAACCCGACTTTGCGGCCCCGTATCTCGGGGGCCACTTGGTGCTAGGAACCCCAAATTTGGATATGTTGTAAGGTTGGTTCCACTGGGTTTGCACCAAGATACGGGGCCGCAAAGTCAGGTCGGAAAATTTCATTTTTTGCTGCAGAGAAGTGCTTGACTCAAGTATAAGCCGAGGGGGGCACTTTCAGGACAAAAAAATGTGCTGAAAAACTCGGCTTATACTCGAGTATATACGGTACTTATTTGACCCAGTGAAACCCTGAGGAGCTGTACGTATGGCTTGGGAAGAGGATAAATGTTTTGGGAGCACCTTTTCAGAACTCTCTTTTCCCTGGGCCTTCTCCTTAGGAAAATGTTTGTGTAAAGGATTGCTGGGCCTTGCCTTAGACCGAGGCCTGTGCTGAAGGACCAAGAACTTGAACAGAAACTTGGATGAATTCCTGAAGGAAGTTGGGCTCACAAAGGATCTTCTTTCTGAACAGTGTTGCAGTGGAGCTGGGTAGCAGCTACCATGTGGACATTGTAAGATTCCTAGCCCACAGATTAAGATATTTTTGACTGCTTCCAAAAGGAACAAAAAGACTGACTTATCCACTAAAACTAAAGAAAGATTTACTAAAACTGGAAAGTGTAAAATCAAGTGCAGCTCTGCATAGAAACTAATCAACTTCCAGGTTTTCTTGTCAAAGCTTAATTGAACAAGCTCAAACTGATTGGCTACCATGCACAGCTGCACCAGATTTTATACCCTCCAGTTTTAGTATATCAACCCCAATGAGTCCTCTTACAGGGTCATAGAATTGTCTGACTGTTCTGAACTGAAGGGCCTACCGCTATTTCAGTATATGAATCCTCCATTTTGTGCTATTTTTCAGTATCCTGCTCCTATAAATCCACTCTCTTTTTGTGCAATAAAAGGTAAAAAGACTGAAGTAACAGGGTGCTCAATTCTTCACCCCACTAATACACCAAGGAATAGACCCTAAGAACCGAAAGGCTAGTCCTCTAAGTCACATGGGGGGGGCAGCTTACCCTTGCTCAGGGGTAAGGGGGGTAACACCTCAAGACCTAGACTCCCACAAGAATTAGTTCTGGCCAGCTCAGTAGATTGTTTTAAAAATAAGCTAGATTTTCTTGTTAAAAAATAAAAAATAAGCTAGATGCATTCCTAAATGCACAAAATATAAATTATTACTAACATATATAGATAATAACACCGGGGCTAGTTGATCCAGGCAATGCAATGTGTTATAAGATTATCGCTTCTGGCTTTTGTCTAGTTTTAGATTTTGGCTGATTTGTGAATCCGCACATACCATATTTTACTCTATCCGAATGTATCTTATTTTCCAACGCATGTAACATACATTATTCGGTAGTTCACTGAATGTAGGTGATTTTGGTCCCTTGAGATTGATGTTCTGCAAGAGATGAAAATGCCTGTCAAATGACAGAGCAAACAGCACAGGAATTCAGTGCGAGCAAAAATGGGTCATTTCCAGCCAGATGTGCAAAGATAGGTCAACTGAAAAACAGCTAACAAAAATACATTAAGATTATTAAAAAAAAAAGCAGCTTTATTTTGCGTGTACAAAATAAATACGATTATCCTTAAAGGATACATAAGTTTTAGGTAAGCTTTACATGGATGCTGGACATACAGTATATTATCTTGGTGACATAATATTACAGATGTCTTTCCATCCTTGCATGTTGCTGCTTCACTATTAGACTGTTATCTGGCTTTTGCAGGTATTACCATCTAATTCTAAAATAGAAACATGGCCCTGCTTTATAGACTATTCGGTATAAAGATATATCTCACAAAAGAAAGCAAAGAGGTATAGAGAGAGATACAGATAGAAAGGGGTAGACAGACAGGTGGATAGATAGCTAGATAGATAGATAGCTAGATAGCTAGATAGATAGATAGATAGATAGATAGATAGAGATAGAATAATGGATGAATAGATAGATAGAATTATGGATCAATAGATCTCATAAAATAAAACAAACACAATACAGAGCTCAAATCTTACCAGTCTGCTAAATGATCCTTTCCTGTTGTCCCCAATGTTCACCCTCTGAGGTCCTCTTGTTACTGTTGTCTCTATGGTGGAATGCTCTTTCTTCTTGCTGCACTGAGGCTTGGTCCTGTTAACTCCTCCCCAGTGAGCACATTAGAGATTATAAATGAATAACTGGATGATTTCAGTATTAGCTGCTGTCTGATCACTAAGCAAACACACAGCCATTAGATTTCACTGTTTCTAAGCTGCACTTTCAGGAACAGTCTGCAGAGGAGGTAACCCATCTGTGCCTGTAACATAGTCACCATGGAAACTGTCAGTGATACCCATTTAGAGAATAATGTCCAAATATCTCAGATGCCAACGTAAGATGTCATGATCTTGATTTGTGACTTACAGGAAATAGTGTAAGTTGAGCTATTTGATTAAATAGCATTTACCAAAAATATACTGTGTAAACTTTTTTTTTTAAGTCCGGTAGAAGACAGACATAGGAGTAAGCATCTACCTGCTGCAATACTGAGACCACATACTGTACATTTACAACACTGATACAGAATAAAATAAAACATTTTTGGCAGTATATCAAAATAGAATTGCAAATAAATGCGTGGTATCACATGAAAACAGGCCCATTCATATCTCAAACTGCTCATTTTGAGGCTTCTTCACAATTATGTGCTGCAATGTGTTCAGTCAGACCTGTACACTGCATGTTATTATTATTATACAGGATTACTATAGCGCCAACAGATTGCGTAGCATTTACAACATGAGGGCAGACAGTACAGTTACAATACAATTCGATACAGAAGGAATCAGAGGGCCCTGCTCGTAAAGCTGGAAGTACAGTGGAACCTTGGATTACAAGCATAATCCGTTCCAGGAGAATGCTTGTAATCCAAAGCACTCGCATATCAAAGAGAGTTTCCCCATAGAAGTCAATGGAAACGAATATAATTTGTTTCCACATTGACTTCTGTTACATGCAATACCGCATGTGGCCAGAGATCGAGGGGCGCCGGAGAGCCTTGGAACTACTTGGGGACAGCTCGGCTGAACTCGGAAAGCCTCGGAAAGGTTTGAAAACACTGGGGAACAGGGTATTTCCGAGTATTTCCGAGTGATTCGGAGTATTTCCAAACGGCTCCGAACATTTCCGAGTGTCCCCGATGCCCCCGCACCTCTGGCCAAATGCGGTACTGCACACCCCATTAGTTTGAATTCTGCTCGTTTTGCGAGACAACACTCGCAAACCAAGTCAGAATTTAAAAAAAAAATGTTGCTTGTCTTTCAAAACACTCGTTAACCGCGTTACTCGTAAACCAAGGCTCCACTGTACTATTTTGCAGGCAATAAAAGCCATTAAAATATTTGCAGCTACAGTAATAGTGATGACTTTTTCAAAATATTTCTATAGCTCAACATTAGATCTTGATTCAAATATAAAAGATGATACATTTGAACAAAATATACATAACACTGACATATTGTCATCATTTTTTTTTTTCTTTCAAATATTTTATTGGTTTTGCATTTAGAAAACAGTGTACAATTAGTCATTGTACATCATGCAACGACGTTGGTGAAAACATTAAACAGTTAGAGTTGTGTCCACTAACTTATTGCAAATACATTAAACATTTAGTATTTAACAAAGAGAGTATCTAGCAGAACAGTAATCCTTTCCTCTGATGTGGCACCCCGAGTGGGAGCTTTAGTGCCACAGGAGTGGAGAGGATCCACTAGTGAATTTAAACATTGCGAACAATTCTTTTAGTAACTTAATAGAACAGTTAATACATAACCGTTAAAGGGGTCGGAAGTATTGCTCGGTCAAGAGGTGAGGGAAATGGTCTGTGGATTGGTATTGTTAGTTACTAGTCGCAGCAGAAATCCAATTGGTCCATGGTTTCCAGTGTGTGCAAGTTTTGGTAGTCTGACCATTGCTGGTTGCTGTCACATTTTCGTAGCTACAGTGTAGGGCTACTAGATCGATGACTTGGGATAGGGTCAGAGGAGTGTCAGCTTTCCAGTGTCTAGTTATGTTGAGTCTGGCTGCCAGAAGTATGTGGGTTGTTACTTATCTAATGGTGTAAGGAAGGTTGTCAATGGTTAGGTTTAGGATTGCTAGTGAAGCTGAAATACGTCTTTCCAGTACTTCTGTAGTTTGGAACATGCCCAGAAGATATGAAGCGTGTCCCCGACGGCTGATTTACATCTGCAGCATGTGTTGGGGTTTTGAGGACCAAAAGAAGTCAGTCTGGATGGGGTGCGGTACCATCGTAATGAGATTTTCTGTGTGAGTTCCCAAAGGGCTGCACATTTCGTGGCTTTGTAAATGGTCTGTAGTGCGAATTGCCATTGGGTCTCGGAGAAAGTGTGTGCAAGATCACTTTCCCACCTGTGGTGTGGGTTTAGTTTGGCGAAGGTGTCTTTTTGGTAAAATTTGTTATAGAAATGGTAGATGCCTTTGATCTTGGAGGTTGGGTTGGTGAGATAGTCCCAGGTTTTGGGGTGTATAGTGTAGAGGGGAAGGGATAAATTACGCAGGCAGTGGTGGATGCGTAAGAAGGTAAAGTGCTCTGAGGTAGGAAGGCCGTATTCGGATTGTAGTTGGGAGAAGGGTTTGAGGCGGTTTTCTTGTATTAGGTGTTGTAGGGAGTGGATCCCTTTAAGGGTCCAATGTGTGATTGGGAGGTCCGGTGTTAAGTACAAGAGGGTCTCCAGAGGAATACTGAATTGAGGGGTGGCGGGGGTGTGGGTCTGGAGGATAGTAATTTTTTTCCAGGCATAGGCGGAGGCCTTCATGGTTGGAGAGATAGATGTCGGGATTGAGGTGCCTAGAGGGGTGCTTAGTAGCCAGTTTTTTTAGGTTGGGCCGGGGGAATGTGAAATTTTCTATCTGTGCCCAAGATGAGCTCGGGAGGGGTTGGAACCAGCTGGGTAATTGAGCTAGAATGGCGGCTAGGTAATAGTCCTCAAAGTTTATGGATCCCATGCCTCCTGCTAGTTTATGTTTTATTAATTTTAGGTGGGCGCATCTGGGTCTTTTACCATTCCAAAGATATTGATTATATAACGTTTGAAGAGATCTGAAGAATGAAGTGGGAATTGGGATGGGAAGTGTTCTGAAAAAGTATAGTATTTGAGGGAGGCATATCATTTTGAAGGCTGCGAGTCTTCCTGACCAGAAGTCGGGTTGGTAAGGATTAGGATGACATCATCAGCAAATAGACAGATTTTATGGGAAATTGGACCAACTTGAAGTCCTGAGATGACGGGGTGGGAGCGAATGTGCTTCGCTCGGGGTTCCATGAGCAAGTTGAATATGAGGAGGGATAGAGGGCAGCCTTGACGCATGCCATTGGTGATGGGGAATGGGAAAGAAAGCATACCATCAGTGAATACTTGGGCCTCTGGGTTGGAGTATAATACCATAATGGCACATAGGATGTGGCCCTGGAACCCAAATTTTTGGAGGACCGTTTTGAGGTAGGACCAGTGGACTCTGTCGAACGCCTTCTCTGCGTCCAAAGATAGGAGCAGAGAAGGCGTTCCGGTGGATTCTGCATGGTGGATGAGGTTTAGCATCCTTCTGGTGGCATCTGATGCTGCCTGTCTGCCTTTTGTGAATCCCGTCTGTTCTTGGTGTACAAGAGTGGGCATAATTTGAAGTAGTAATGGGAACAGAGGGGCGCCAGACTGAGTGCAGTATAAATCATACATGATTTATACTGCACTCAGTCTAGCGCCCCTCTGTTCCCATTTCTACACAGAGCCCATCGCTTCACTCTAAGGGAGCTGCCTCCAGATGCTAATCATACAAGATCTTGGATCATTTATGGACATTATGTTTTAAACAAATGTTTTAATATTATGTGTGCTTATTCACACACACACATTTTATGTATACCTATATTCCAGTTGCTATATCATTTTATGTTATCACCATATCTAGCTCCGCTGTTCACCCCTATAATTTGAAGTAGTCTTGTTGCTATGGTTTTAGCATATATTTTGAGATCGAGGTTGAGTAAGGATATTGGGTGGAATTTTTGGGGGACGTTCGACTCCTTCCCTAGTTTCGGTATCATTATCACAAGAGCCTTTAAATATTCTTTAGTGAAAATAGAAGAGGAGGCAGCGTAATTGAAAAGTTCAGTGAGGTGGTGGATTAAGTGTGAGGAATATTGTTTGTAATATTCTCCTGTTAGCCCGTCTGGGCCTGGTGCTTTACCACTTGGTAGTGAGTCAATAGCTGTCTTAATTTCTTGTTCTGTGAATGGGGTATTAAGGGTGTCTAGTTGTTCCCTAGTCAGTGTGGGTAGGTCCAGGTTTTGGAGGGACTTGTCAATGTCATGCTGTGTGGGTTGTGGGGATCTTGTTTCAGATTGTAAAGGGCTCCATAGTAGGCGCTAAAAGTGTCAGCTATGTCTTGTGGGTTGGTTAGGGGGAGTTTCGTGTGGGGATGGAAAAGTTTCGTAATTTTGGTTTTGGCACGTCTGCCTTTAGGGCGTGGTGCAAGACTTTTCCCCTCTTTATTGGAGGTGGAGTATGTGGTCGCTTTCAGTTTCCTTTGGAGGAACTCATAGGAGTGTAGTAGTAAGGATTTGAGTTCTTGTCTTAGTAATAGTAAGGATAGTAATTGGTTTGTCTGTGGGTCTCGGGGGTTGGTTTTGTGTTTTAGTTCTAAGGCTGCTATCTGAGCTGTTAATTTGTCTAATCTCTGTGTCCTCTTATTTTTATGGTAAGAGCTCAATTTATTCAACATCCCTTTCATGAAGGCTTTGTGTGCGCTCCACACCACGCTAGGATCGGACACTGTGCCCTTGTTTAGTGAAAAAAAAATCGGTACTGTGGTTTGATATTTCTGGCGCGTATTTGTCATGTTGGATAATGTAGTTGTTTGCTCGCTAGAGATATGTGTTGCATTGAAGGTTAGAATCTTCTATGGAAATTGATATTGGAGCGTGGTCTGACCATGTCGTGGGGGGGAATCGCAGATTTCGAGATTTTTGGTAAAATCCATTTATCTGTTAAGAATAAGTCTATTCTTGAATATGAGCGGTGCCTGGAGGAAAAGAATGTGAAGTCATGTTCAGATCCATGGTGACATCGCCAGACGTCGTAGAGATCTTGAGAGGAGATACAAATTTTCAGAGGCGAGTTTTGTCTCTTTGCAGCTGATGTGGAGTCCAAGAGGAGATCAGGGGCCAGGTTAAAGTCTCCACAGATTATTAGATGGCCCTTCTGTATGGGTTTGGCTGTGTAGTACCTTGTGTAGAAATTTCATTTGGTGGGAGTTCGGGGCATAGATATTGAGGAGGGTGTAGGATACACGGTTGATAGTGCAGATAAGAATTATAAACTGGCCTTCAGGGTCTGATACGACATTTAGTAAGTGGAAGTCAACTGTGTCTTTGATCGCAATCATGACACCATTAGTTTTAGTGGAACGGGAAGCTTGGAAGATGTGTGGGAACTGACGATTGTTACAGAGGGGGTGTTTTCTGGCAGCAGGTGAGTTTCCTGAATGCAAAAATGCAAATAACGTCACTGTGGAGAGCCGCGGCAGTTTTCCATAGTGAGTAGCGTTTCAGCCCATTGGCGTTCAGTGAGAGAATTGTGAGCGGCATCTTGTGCATGGGAGGTTGGTACGTTTTATAAAGTAACACTTACGGTTAGTCGCTGGAGTTTGGATCTGGAGGCGTCTGAGAGCGAGACATGGATGTGCGGCAGACCAAGGATCTGAGAGTAGGGTGGGGTAGTAAGCTGCGGAAAGAGCAATACGTTAAGTACAAAATATTTGTGAAGATAAAATGGAAAAACGGATTATCAAAAAAAAAAAAGAAAACTCGTCTAGCAAACCGTTAGTGGGAGGTTTAATGTATCTCGTAGGACTGTTGAAATCACAATAAAAAGGAGTAAAAGAAAAATATAAAATTAAAAGGTTCGTAGAGGGGGTGCTGAGCATCTCGATAGCCTCTAGGTGAGGGTAAAGAAAGTTTGTAACACTGGAGAGTGAGAACAGGGGTAGCAGGTCCTCAGAACTCAGGGGAGCTTTAATGACATTCTTCGGCCAATCTGGTCATTTACACCGGTGCCATTCAGGTATTGGAGTGATCCAAGTTTCTGCAGGGCGCAGGTGGTCCTCTTTGATGTGGTTGCGGGTTTGGGAGGATCTATTAGAATTCCCCAGGCGTGGAGGAGTCTTAGACATTTTTCAAGATCTCCGACGGTGTGGGTTTGCCCATTTTTAGTGATGAGGAGTGTGGCTGGGTATGTCCATCTTATTTGTAGACCTTTGGTTATTGGGTTCAGTAGACATCTCAGTTGGAGGGTGTACTTGTAGAGATCTGGAAAGAGTTGGATCCCTGTGTAGGGAGCTGGCGAGGGGGATTTAGCTTTGATCCCCATCAGGAGTTTTTCCTTGATGTGATAGAAGTACATCTCTGGGGACTGAGGCCGCCAGGTGAGGTGGTTTAGCAATTCTGTGGATTCTATTATAACATCTCGTGGAGGCGCTTCAGGGATGATGATGTGCATCAGATCTTTCGCATATCATGATAGGTCCGCAGGGGGTACGTTCTCAGGAACCCCTCTTAGTTTGACATTGTTCCTACGGGACCTGTCTTCTAAATCAGCCAGCTTGGCGCGCATCCATGACTGTGAAAAAATATGAAAATGAACCAAAGCGCCAAAGGATGAAAATAAGTGAAAAAAAACCTCATGTATGTGTTAATATGGATAAAGAGAACGAATTGCTTTACAACATAATTAAAGCAGCTACAGTGTAAAATTGTTGTGAACAATTAATAAATGATAAAAAGTATACCGCGCTAAATGCTAACAAAAATTACATACAGGTAATAAATGATACACCGGTAACAATTAATAAAATTAATCAAACAGTCCCCAGTGAAAAAAATTTGCTCGTGCTAGTGAAACAATATCCAGTGCTGTGACTTAAATAATAGATGGATGTTTCCGTGCTTCTTAAGTGCTTTAAATAGGGTGCCCCCCTAATAGATGTGCACTCACCCCTGGGAGTGGACCAACTATTGCTAGTTAGGTCAAATGCGCGTGTGGGGCGACCCCTATGGATATCCTCTAAACCGATGATTGGCAGAGGTGAATGTTCCTCATATAAATAGATATAATAGAAAAAGTCTCATTGTGCAGTACTGTTGATAAAGAGCTTTTTATTCCAAAAAATATAAAAGGTATTAAACTCACATGCATGAGTGCCTAATTTCCTGGCACCCGGAGTGAACAGCTCCTGAGAGCGCGCACCGGGGAAGTTCTGTGCTGGCCGTGTCCGTCGGATACAGCCAGTCACAGATCGCTGTAAGTGGCCAATCACAGCGGCCGTTTACAACGCGATCGGTGTGTCCAATGAGAGAGGATCTCATATGTAAACATACGAGATCATCTCTCAGCGCCGCTCTCCCTCCTCACACAGACAGCGTGTGAGGAGGGAGAAATGAACGGCTGCAGCGGCGCCGTAAGTAAAAAAAATAAATAAAAAATAAAATGTGATCTATTCCCACTGCCATCTGTCCCCACTGCCACCGGTCCCCGCTGCCATCTGTCCCCACTGCCACCTGTCCCCACTGCCACCTGTCCCCAGTGCCATCTGCCAGTGCCCCCTGTCCCCAGTGCCACCTGTCCCCAGTGCCACGTCAGTGCCATCTGTCATCAGTGCCACATATTAGTGCCATCTGTCATCAGTGCCACGTATCAGTGCCATCTGTCATCAGTGCCACCTGTCAGTGTCACGTGCCATCTGTTATCAGTGTCACTTGTCATCAATGCCACGTATCAGTGCCATCTGTCATCAGTGCCACGTATCTGTGCCATCTGTCATCAGTGTCACGTATTAGTGCCATCTCTCATCAGTGCCACGTATTAGTGCCACATGATATCAGTGCCACGTATAAGTGCCATCTGTCACCAGTGCCACATATTAGTGCCATCTGTCAGTGTCACGTGTTATCAGTGCCCCGTATTAGTGCCATCTGTCATCAGTGTCACGTGTCATCAGTGCCCCGTATTAGTGCCATCTGTCATCTGTCATCAGTGCCCCGTGTCATCAGTGCCACGTATCAGTGCCCCCGTCATCAGTGCCACCTCAGTGTCAGGTCCTGGTGCTCCAGGGCCTTCAAAAGTGTAATAGGTAGTCAACAAGTTAGAAGTGTAATGTATGCTTCTAGAACACGTGATGGGGCTCCCTGCATTTTGGGCCTCTCTAAGTGGCTAGGCTGTGGAAAAGTCCCACACATGTGGTATCATAATACTCAGGAGGAGTAGCAGAATGTATTTTGGGGTGTCATTTGTGGTATACACATGCCATGTGAGATAAATAACCTATTACAATGACAATTTTGTGGAAAAAAATAAAGAAAATTATTCATTTTGCAAAGAATTGTGGGAAAAAATTTACAACATCAAAAAGCTCACCATGCCTCTTACTAAATACCTCGGAATGTCTACTTTCAAAAAAAGGGGGGTATTTGCACTTTCCTGGCTTGTTCGGGTCACAAGAAATGAGATAGGCCACCAGTACATCAGATGTGATCAATTTTGTATGATTCGCACCACAGTTTGTAGAGTCTGTAACTTTCACAAAGACCAAATAATATCCACTAATTTGGGTTATTTTTACCAAAGATATGTAGCAGTATAAATTGTGGCCAAAATTTATGAAGAAAAATTTATAATTTGCTAAATTTTATCACAGAAACAAAGAAAAATGTTTTTTTTTTTCAAAATTTTCGGTCTTTTTTCATTTATAGCGCAAAAAATTAAAAACCCAGAGGTGATCAAATACCACCAAAAGAAAGCTCTATTTGTGGGGAAAAAGGGACAAAAAATTCATTTGGGTACAGTATTGCATGACTGAGTAATTGTCATTTAAAGTGTGAGAGCACCGAAAGTTGAAAATTGGTCTGGGCAGGAAGGGTGTTTAAGTGTCCAGTAAGCAAGTGGTTAATACTTCGTAACAAAATCCTTTGTTTGTAATGACAGCTTCAAGATGCCTCCTGTATGGAGAAATTAATCGCATGCATTGCTCAGGTGTGATTTTGGCCCATTCTTCTACACAGTCTTCAAATCTTGAAGGGTTCCATGGCCCTCTTCTATGAACTCTGATCTTTAGTTCTTTTCATAGATTTTCTATTGGATTCAAGTCAGGTGATTGGCTGGGCCATTCTAGCAGCTTTTATTTTTTATTTTTTTGAAACCAATTGAGAGTTTCCTTGGCTTTGTGTTTGGGATCATTGCCTTGCTGAAATGTCCACCCTCATTTAATCATCCTGGTAGATGGCAGCAGGTTTTTATCAAGAATTTCTTCGTACATTTTTCCAGTCATCCTTCCTTCAATTATATGAAGTTTGCCAGTATCATTTGCTGAAAAACAGCCCCACACCATGATGTTCCCACCTCCAAATGTCACTGTTGGTATGGTGTTTTTGGGGTGATGCGCGGTGCCATTTGACCTCCAAACAGTGAGTATTATGGCATCCAAAGAGTTCAAATTTGGCCTCATCTAACCAGACGATATTCTCCCAGTATTTCACAGGCTTGTCTAAATATTGTACATCAAACTTTAAACAAGCTTCAACATGCTTTTTCTTCATCATTGGAGTCTTGCATGGTGAGCGTGCATACAGGACATGGCATTTGAGGGCATTATTTATTGTTTTCTTTGAAACAATTGTGCCTGCTAATTCCAGGTCTTTCTGAAGTTCTCCACAAGTGGTCCTTGGCTCTTGGACAACTCTTCTGATAATTGTTTTCACTCCTCTGTCAAAAATCTTGTGAGAAGCAACGGGTTGTGGTGAAATTATGTTCTGTGCACTTACGGATTATGGCCCCAACAGTGCTCACTGAAATATACAGAACTTTAGAAGTCCTTCTGTAACCGATGTCATCAGTATGTTTTGCAAAAATAAGGTCTTGAGAAAGCCCTTTGCTTTTTTGTTTGACACCTTGGTAATGAGACACCTTTTTATAGGCCATCAGTTGAGACTGAACCAGCTGATATTAATTTGCACTGACAAAGGGGCAGGGTTGCTTTCTATTACTGATAGATTTTAGCTGGTGTCCTGGCTTTCCATGCCTTTTTGCACCTCCCTTTCTTCATATGTTTAATACTTTTTTACTGTGTCATTCCATTTTTTTTTTTTACACATAACTTAATTTCTGAACTTATTTGTTTTGGTTTCCTTGTATGTATGGATTGCATGGGTTGTTATGACATATGGCGAAAAATGTAATGTCATTAGCACCTTTAGAAATATAATCACCTAGAAAAATGGTGACGTGTTCAATACTTATTTTACCCGCTGTATAATGTATATCTATTGTATATTCTATGCTGATTACTAAACTTTACATATTGCTGTTAACATTTTTAGTGTATCTCCTAACTTGATATCCATTTTCTATTGTCCCTGCTCCAGGTTTAGAGAAAACCTCCAGGGTAAAGGTAAACGCGTTAGTAATTACGCTAGGAATGGCCGCTGTGGTGCTGATCTCAGTAACACTAAATATCTACATGGGGAGAACCAGAATTGCCAATTACAAGATTTCTAACCCCATAGTAAGCGAAAGTAACTTTGCTAAGCTATAACTGCAACATGATTCATTATTAAAATGAATAAACGCCCATATTTTTAAAACATCTCTGGCTAAGACTACTCATTCATTATTTAGAGAGCTGTTAATGGTGGACTAATATTTCAGTTTTTAGTGAGTTTGAAATGTAATCCTCTAACAGCTTCTGATGTCCATTGAAGATTCTGCTGGTAATAATTCCTCCTGGTGATATATCCCCCCCCCCCCCCCACCTCCACAAGACTGTAATACACATTAACTGGGGAGTTCATTTTAACAGCCTTATCATTGTAGCAAGGTCCCAGACCCCCTTTGGTCTAATGAGAACCTCCAGGGCCAGGGATAGCTGACATCCTCCTGTATCTGGTGGGTTGCAAGGCATAGTGGGTGCAGTACAAGGTATATTGATTGGGCGCCAGACATTTCTTGAATGCAAAAAAGATTTTATTTCCCTTAACAAAAAACTTTGGGAGAGAGGGTTAGGGCCAGGACACCCTTAGGTAGTTAAAATGTTAATGGGAGACTTCAACTAAAAGAACAGCCATGCAGGGAATAAGAATCCAGCAAGACGCCACATCTGCATGTGTAGGAATGCTGTCTGCAACAGTTTCTTCGCTTCCAGTACAAGCAAGGGCTTCTTTTAACAGATACCTGCACCCATCCACTGACATTCACAGATGGGAGCAAAAACAACTGACAGCGTATTACTCTGGGGGGTGGGGTGATTTTGGACTCCCTGTATCTACATCCTAGATACACAAAAGTTGGTAGCAGGGAGGACACTCACAGCCAGCCCCTACCAGGCTCTCCTGCTTACCCAGTGGGGCCCAGGTAGGTTCATTTGCCCATAGCCCTATTGGCAGCAGCATTTGAACCATTTTATATACAGTAAATTGATCACCACTGATATAAGCAACTATGACAGGTATAAAGTGCAGTAGTTCTCAAGTCATGCATCTGCATATGTTGTTGTTCATCTGTTTTTGTGTGTTTTTCTAGGGGATAGGGTTGTTGTCATGTGATATAGAAATGTCAGAACGCATTTGAGGTGCATCTATCGATTGCACTGGGATCATACAGTGCATCCACAAAAGGCAAATTTGCTTTTTATTTAAATTTTTCTCAATGTCTAAATGTAAAGACTTACCTGTTCCGACAGGCTCCCTGCAGCTCATAGCCAGTGAGATAGCTTATGTCAGGAGGAAGACAGGACAGGACTCTCCGGACTCAGTCTGTCACTTGCTGAGTGGTTGAGGGGGAAGGATGCCCTCCTTCCTCAGGATTAGATGTCTATTCCTGAGGAAGGGGAACATCTGTCTCCCAAAACACATAGAGAGTTACAGCTTGATAGTTCTAAGAAAATAGGGATCCTCATCATCACACCTTGGTACAGTGATAATCTTGCCCTTTTGTCACATAAAGCAACAGATTGCAGGCTGGCCCTTGCAGGATCCCTTTTCTCTAGGAAATGCACAGAAATGAGAAATAGAGATTAAAGTGATTGTAAAGGTTTCGTTTTTTTTTCTAAAATAACAGGCATGTCAAGAGCCCCCATCTTCAAAGCTCCCTTAGTAACATACCTAAAATCATACAGGAAAGCCAAAAATATAAAATTACAAATAGCCCCCAGTAAACTTAAACAAAACTAAACTCAGACCTACCCCTACCTTCCTTGACATTAAAGGAATGTACTAAATGTCAAAAGTTCAACTGCCTGACCTGTAAATTTGTAAAACACAGGCAAAAACCCTTCACTACTAAAAGGAAAGACATACCAGCTTAGCGAATTCTATAATTGCTCATCCGAATTCGTCATTTATTGCCTAACCTGTCCTTGTGGCCTGCTCTATGTAGGCCGAACCATCCAAACTCTACGAAAGAGGTTTGGAGAACAGATGCTCTATTGAGGGTAGTGAGCTCACCATCCCGAGACACTTCACCAAGTTCCACCAAGGCTCCATTAGTGGACTACAAGTCTGGGTTGTGGAGTCAGTCTCCGGGAGCCTACCTCGAGCAGAGCGCATTGAGTATATCTGCGAGAGGGAGACTTTCTGGATATATACCTTAGATAGTTTAAGACCGGGGGGCCTTAACGAGGACATTGAAATGCATTCTCTCTAATAATTATCTCCATACATATAACTTTCTCTATTCTAGTATGGTCATGCAAAAATCCACTGCTTGTGAGCCCATAATCATGTATACTGTATTTCTTGAAAAAATGGCCCACCTTCTGTTCGATCTGTAATCAGAATTAACAATAATATCTAACAATAATTTGGGTGAGACTACTGTCATCGTGGCACTCACTCATAATCTCCATTCCCATAGTCCTTCCCTAAAAAAAAAAAAAAAAAAAAACACATTGTGGAGTGTCTGTGTGTACACATATACACACA
>CM053036.1:177484606-177504627 GCA_028564925.1 Lithobates sylvaticus
CACCGCTCCTATACCGCTCCAAAGATGCTGCTAGCAGGACCGCTCCAGTGTGAAAGCCCGCCGGCTTTCACACTGGAGTGAATAGGGCCGTATTTTTTCAGGCGCTGTACAGACGCTATTTTTAGCGATGTACCGCCTGAAAAACGCCCCAGTGTGAAAGGGACCTTAGGGAGAATCGTCAACTTTATTTTACCTGGTAACCATTATCATTGAGAATTAAAGTGACAGGAGATTAAACATTTTACAGCTGTGACTAGAGCAAGAAGTGACGGTAACTTTCAATGGGGACACCTTTTCTGGTGACAACTGAGATCTTCCCAGTGGGACACAGACAGCAAACCAATTCGGAGTGTTTAACCCTGCCCTAATCCATCCACAATTAATAAAGTTTTGGCTACACTTTAAAAATACCAAAGTGACACTGATGATTGACTGAAATGAAGGCACCAAGGTATTTTTCGAAATAATGTTTTGATCAGTTTTTTTAAACAGATGAAAAATATCAAAACCGCAAAGGATTACATGACCGCTGATCAATCAGCTCTCAGCCTACTCGTTGCAAAGGGAGGTATACCCAAGCCCCAGCACTGTCATATGAGGAAGGAAAGTGAGTCACATGCTTCACCATAAAAGCACTTGGTATTTTCTTTGCTCCCGACCCCTGAATAAAATGGCAAGGGACCAAAGAAAATAGAGTATGTGTTGCTGGGAAGGAGAACATTAACCACTAGCCGACCGCCGGCTGTCTATTGACGGCCAGGCGGCGCAGCTCTCAGGACGGGAGGGCATCATATGACGTCCTCCCCTTCCCGGCCCTCCAGGGAGCGTGCGCGCCCGCCGTGTCACTGGGCACCCGATGCGTGTGCCCAGCGGCCGCGATGTCCGCTAGGCACCCGCGATTGCCCGGTAACATAGCGGGACCGTGGATCTGTGTGTGTAAACGCACAGATCCACGGTCCTGTCAGAGGAGAGGAGCCGATGGTGTGTTCTCTGTACAGAGAAACACCGATCGGTCTCCTCCCCTTGTGAGTCCCCTCCCCCCACAGAAAGAATCACTCCTAGGGAACATATTAACCCCTTCAGCACCCCTAGTGGTTAACCCCTTCCCTGCCATTCACATTTATACAGTAATCAATGCAATTTTATAGCACGGATCGCTGTATAAATGTGAATGGTCCCAAAAATGTGTCAAAAGTGTCCGATATGTCCGTCGCAATATCGCAGTCAGGATAAAAAATAAAAAAATAAAAAAAATCGCAGATCGCCGCCATTACCGGGCGCCGCCATTATTAAAAAAATAAAAATAAATAAATAATAAAAATGCTATAAATCTATCCCCTATTTTGTAGACGCTATAACTTTTTCGCAAACCAATCAATATATGCTTATTGCGATTTTTTTTACCAAAAATATGTAGAAGAATACGTATCGCCTAAACGGAGGAAAAAAAAAATGTTTATATATTTTTTGGGGATATTTAGTATAGCAAAAAGTAAAAAATTGTTTTTTTTTTTTTTAAACTTGTCCCTCTTCTTTTGTTTATAGCGCAAAAAAAAAAAAAAAAAAAAAAAAAAAAAACGCAGAGATGATCAATTACCGCCAAAAGAAAGCTCTATTTGTGGGGACAAAATGATAACAATTTAATTTGGGTACAGTGTTGTATGACCGCGCAATTGTCATTCAAAGTGATAGTGCTGAAAGCTGAAAAAAGGCTTGGGCAGGAAGGGGGTGAAAATGCACTGTACTGAGGTGGTTAAAGTGAACCTTTTGCCACATGGGAAAAGCACTACTTTGCCAACAGGACGTTAGCCTTGTTTGTAACAATTTATTAGGGCTATAACTACTGTAATTTTAAACCCCCAAAAATAATTATTAGGAGTTCTATTTTGATATTGAACCAGTGGTGCCACAAAAGAAATAGAACTCAGAACAGTGTTTTCTAATTGCTAGTCCTCAAATGATTCTCATTTAAAGGCCTCAATCACATGGGTGATGATGCCGGTATAGTATAAACAAGCCATTGTTTTGTTTTTTGCTACATCACTAACTACCAGGTGCTGTACCTATAAGCCTATTAGGCTTCATGGATACAAACACTCATCCTAATGTGACAAGGAGTGTAGGTGCAGCTCATCTGTATGCCTGCCACATTAGAACGAGCAGCTGTGTCCATAGAGCCACTGCATCCTAAATTACTTTAATGGGCTGTCTGCACAGAAGAGATGCTGCAAAAAATGCCCATTTATGCCATATGAGTTTCATCGCCCATGTGAACCAAGTCTGTTTAAATTTGCTCTTTTTTTTATTAAATGTTCTTTATTTAGTTTCTGCATAATTTACAAAAATACATACATATAAATATATTTCAAAAACCAGGAGAAAGACATTTTCTTATAGCTTTAGGTTATCTCATTTATCTCCCAATCCCTTTTCTTTCTTATCTATCCCCCCTTTCTTTATCCTAGTATATATTTTTAGTATTACCCTGTTCCTCTTATTTATTTATTTCTATAAGGCCTTCCTTAATTACTCCTTCCCTGTACCTTATATAGGGTATCCCATCCTCTCCATCCATGGTTATCACATTTTCTCAAATTCTTTAAACTTCCTTCTCTTTGTATAGACTACCTTTTGCCTCCATACAGTTTCTGTTACTATACTAATCCAGTCTTACTAATGGGGGGTTCTCTGCTTGCCATCTCTGTGCTATTAATTGTCTTGCCTGGAAGAGGCATCCCATCACTACTTTGATTGTACTTACTGTTCAACTTATTTCCTCTCCCAGGCATAAGATACAGTCTAGGGTCCATTTCCAACTTGGTTTCATATATCATGTTTATGGTATCGAGAACCCCAGTCCAATATCGAAATAATTTCGGGCATCTCCATACCATATGCAGTAAATCCCCTGTATCTTGACATCTGGGACATCTAGCATCTGTTCTCCGTCCGAACTGAAATAGTCTCTTGGGTGTATAATATGCCCTGTGTATCAACATCAGAGATGAGACTTTCTGTGCGGGGGAAACCGATACCAAGTGCCCCCTCTCCAATATCCTCCTCCATTGCCCTTCTATAATTACCCCTAGATCTTCTTCCCATACTTTTAAGATGTTCCGGGCCTTCAATACTTCCACTGCATATGTATGGGTATATTTCTGATATAAGTCCCCTTCTATTACTCAAACTATTTATTTTTTGAAAAATAGGGGTTTTTATTCCAATCCGGACCTTGTTTCTCAAACTGGGCATCCAAGGCATGTCTGATTTGTAAGTATTTATAAAATGATTGTTTGGGTATACCATATTCTTCTCTCAGAGCTGTAAATGTTTTTAAGGTACTTCCCTCATATAGTTGGGCCCACCAATCGATCCCCTTCATTTCCCATTCCTTGATCTTTCCTATGCATACCAACTCCTGGAGGTTCCTGTTATTCCAGAGTGGGGTATATTCTATTACACCTCCATGACCACTCAACAACTTTCCAGCTTTCCATATCCTTATGGCCAACTTTACCGTGGGGTTTCTATTAACAAAAGAGTTTGCCTCCAGTACCTCTATTGATGTCTTATGGGGCGCCCCTAGAATCATTAATCCCCCATCCATCCCCTCTCCTGGGTCTTTACTACCTCATAGATGTTGCAGTTGTGCTGCCAAGAAATAGCTCAGTGGGTGCGGTACCGCCATACCCCCCTCCCTTGTTGGTAACCTATCCTAGCCTGGCCTCCTTTCCAGATCAGTTCTCTAAACAGTGTATCAATTTTTTTGAACCATTTCTTGTATATACAAATCGGAGAGTTATGCAATAAATATAATAATTATGGCATCCACAGCATTTTGATAAGATTGCATCTCCCTGCCACTGATAGGGGGAGGCGATGGCAAATTTCAATCTTACTTTTAAATTTGGCCAGAAGGGGTATTAAATTATTACTTATTAGGGTCTTTTGTTAAATATATTCCTAGGCATTTCATTTTCTCAACTACTTCCAATTGGCGCATCTCTGATAATATTTGGTTCCCAATGGGATCTATCGGCATAAGTGCCGATTTCTCCCAATTTATTACCTGACCGGAGAGTCTTCCAAATTTTCCAAAGATGTCAATCATCTGCCTGAGGGATTGCCCCGTATCCCCCAGGAAGAGGAGAACACATCATCCGCATATATAATGCGATTCTCTCTTCACCTGACCCCCTCAGAAACCCTTTCATGCTTAAGCTCGATCTTATTGCTGTAGCCAGTGGCTCCATAGCAAGCGCAAAAATGAGGGGTGACAATGGGCACCCCTGTCTCATCCCCCTTTCCAGTTGTATCTTACCGGAGTAATCATTGTTAACCCTGATTCTAGCTCGGTCCATTATACATTATTTTTATCCACATAATGAACAAGGGCCCAAAGCCAAATTCCCCCAATACCCACCAGATTTACCCCCACTCCAGGCTATCAAAGGCCTTAACCACATCTAAGGACCGCTCTTGTTCCCATATTTTCTGTTGGTGTCTGCAGATTAAGGAATACCCTCCTGATATTCATGCTAGTTGATCTGCTAGGAATAAATCCTGTTTGATCTGGATGTATAAGTCTGAAAATGATTTTATTTAACCTGGCTGCCATTACCTTAGCCAATATTTTGGCATCTGAACAGAGTAGGGAAATTGGTCTATATGACGTGGTATCTAATGGGTCTTGCCCCTTTTTATGCAGTACTATTATTGTTGCCTCATTGGAGGTGGGTAATTTCCCCTCCACCTCCGCCCAATTCAACACTTTAAGAAGCTCCGGAAGCAATACCTTTCCATAGTATTTATCGGGCCTGGAGATTTCTGATTAGCCATCTCCGTCACCGCTTGCTGTATTTGCTCCAGAGTTATTGGGGCCTCCATTCCCTCCCTGTCTGACCAGCATCAATGAATGGTCCGACACCCCCCTTGGTTGATATACTATATCCCTTATTATCTGTGATACTTCCGTTACCCAGGGCCAGATCTATCCTGGAGAGTGAGGAATAGGAGCTAGAAAAGCAAGAATATTGCTGAGCATCTGGATTCCGTACTCTCCACATATAAAATAGCCCTGCTTCTTGTGAGAATTGGTACAACTGAATCTGACATACTATGTACCTATATTCCTGGTGGAAACCGATCCAGTTTTTTTACTCATAACCTTGTTGACATCTCCCACTACTATAACCAGTATCCCCATTTTACCCATCATAAATTCCATTAGTCTATACATTACTTCTAATTTGAACAGTGGAGGAATATAAATATTTCCCAAGACATATTCCCTATTTTCTATTACACAATAAAGAAAAATATACCGCCCTGCCTCATCTGTGCTTATCTGCCTACAGGAGAACACCACTCCACTTCCTACCAACACACTCACTCTGCTCGAGTAAGAGGAGTATACCGAGTGGTATTGATATTGAAACCTATTAGTTCGAAGCTGTACCTTAGTGGACCTTGTTAAGTGCGTCTCCTGCAGCACACCAGCCCTACCTATGCTTCCAACGCACTAAATACAGCTCTCTTAACTGGATTACCCATCCCTCGAACGTTCCAGGAACCTATATTCAATACTGTAGACTCCATAAAAAATAGAAAAGCGGAGGAAAAAAAAAAAACAAGGTATAATAATACCCAAAAGAGAACCCCTGACACAACCGCTTATAAACAAATATCCTCCCATATGTGATCATTTCTCTATGTGACAGTGCTCCAAAATTCTTGTTTACCATTTTGTGTTACAAGTCTAAATGTTTCTCCTACTTGTATTTTAAATATTTGTTTTATCAATTTTATCCTTTTCCTATTTTTTCTTTCAACAAGTGAATAATACCTTTATTCTGCCCCTTATGTGCCCCCCCCCCCATCTCAAAATACCCTCCCTACCCCTTATTAGGTTAACCCTAGGGGCCTTTTTTGTAACAGGCACATACATCCCCACTCTCCTCTCACCCACCTCTGTATCACTCTTGACACCCTCCCACCCCCCCCCCCCCCCGATCATCAAAAAAAAAAAAAAAATGTTGTGAATAGCCCACACATTCATTAATCCTCTATTTTACTATGTCCTCCCTCCTCCTCCTCCTGTTAGTGTGCTTATTATTTTTCCCGGTGAACCCCACAATCCCCATCTTCAGTCCAGGTATCCTCCTCTCCCCTCATTTTATCAGCAACTGATCCTTTTTGTCCTCCAACCATGCAGTTACTCCCGCAGGGGAGTAAAAAAACTGAGTTCCTCCCAGTGCTACCACTCGTAGCTGGGCTGGGTATAGCAGTGCGTATGTAACATTACATTTTTGAAGTCTGTTTAAATTTTCAAAAATTCAGCCCTGCGCTTCTGCAGGTCGGATTAAAAAAAAAAAAAAAAAAAAAAAAAAATCTGGGTACATCGAAATCTTGACACCATTATAAAATATATTTCCTGACTCTCTGGCTTTACGTAACAAGGTTACCTTATCATTATAGTTTAAAAACTTCAAACAAAATTGATCTAGGATATCCACTTGAGGGTGGGGGCCTGAAAGGGATTCTGTGTGCTCTTTCTATAAAAAATTGTTGTGAAAAAGTCTCTTTTCCAAACAGTTCAACAAACCACTTTTCCAAAAATTCAATCGGCTTGGACCCCTCACTCTTTTCCGTGAGACCTACCAGCCTTACATTATCCCTACGGAGTCGATTTTCCATTTCATCCGTTTTTTTCAGCAAACTCGCACATTTGATCTTTCAGGATTTTAACCTCCTGTTTTACTGGGTATAGGTCGTCCTCCATTTGCCTTATTCTTTCTTCGGCAGCCGTTCTTTCATCTGTTTTTTGGAGATCCTGTAGTTCCAAAGTTAATTCCTCTTTAATGCTCTCCCTTTAATCACGATGTATTTTACAATAAACAGTTTGCAAAAATGCTGATCCTTTGCTCACGCAACCTTCAGGCTCAGGCTCCTTCAGACTCAGACTCAACAGGGGTTTCCTCCAATCCAGGCTGCAGGACTCAAGAATGCGGCGCTCAGGGCTCAATCCGCTCTCAGAGAACTGATGGGACTTCCAGTACTCAAATGCACCTAGAGTCATTGGGGTCCGGGATCACTGCATCAGCTAAAAAGTGTGGCGTGTTTCTGCAAGCTCTAGCCATTTCACGTGCATCTTGCGGCTCCGTTCATCTCTCTCACACAGTCACTGTCACGGCTTCCCCCATAGTCCCGCAGGAGTTCTCGCGTGATTTCCTCCGTCTACTCCGCTCCGTCCCAGACGGTGAACTCCGGCGACCAGGTAGTGAACAGCTAATGATCCAATAGTACCAGATAATGACATGCTGCTCCGCTTACTATGCCTTTAATATCGCTGCCAGTCTCCTTTTACCAGGGATCACCAAGGATCATCAGGGATCCATTTAGGAGAAAACATAGGGCCGGAGGAGACACACACACAGTCACTCTCTCACTCCTCCTCCTCAAATTTGTTCCTTAAAACATGCTGTCTGCCTTGTGTAAATCTACAATATCACTTTTGCAGCCAATCGGGATTCCACAAAGTAATCTTGTTGTGAATATAAAGTGTTTGATTTCTTTAAAATAATTTCCATTATGTTAAATTATGGGAGGGGCACATTAAATTCACTAAAGTATATTCCATTAAGGCATATTTAAACCCCCTAAAAATAACTAATATATTGCAGCATTCGTTTTCTATTTTTCAGACCCAATAAATTGTTTTGTATACTGGTCTTATCCTAATAGAAATCCAGTATCTTGTAACTTCTTGTTTACCGAATTGAAATCTCAAAACAATGCCATCAGCTCTCTCAACTATCTTCTGTGAACTACACAACTTTCCACCCCATGTAAAAGGAGATGAGAGAGAAAGATAAGTTTGAAGTCCTAACCAGGATAGCAGCCTAGGGTGACAATGCTGCTCCTCCATGAAAAAGTATGACAACGTTGTCACCCTAGAACAGGAAGTGTAGTACTAGCAGGATCTCCAGGAAAAAATAAAAGAAAGAAAACAAATGCAGCCACTACACTTAAGGACTGGTAAGCTGCAATATATTACATAGTTGTTCTTGGGTTTAGATGTACTTTACATATGTATGAAAACAAAATTCCAAGCTGCTGTTGAAAGTGCTCTGATATAACACTAACAATGTTTACAATAGATAATGTCTTGCTTGAGAAAGTAATACCTCTACAATTACAGTGTCCCATTATTATTACTTATTTTTTACATTTTGATGAGTCAGGTCAGCTAGGTCCATTTTGTTGAGTATGAGCAGGTGGGGCTTAATTCCAAGGTGCTCTTTAAAGAAAGGATTTCGACCAGATAAAGGAATGTTTTCTAGTTAAGGAAGGGTAGCTGCGCTTATTAAAAAGGGGGAAAAAAAAAAAAAAAAAAAACAACTTAACATAAACACACAATGCCAATCTAGTTAAATATGATATTTACAATGTGTATACATGTGCACACACTAACTTTCAAAAGTTTGAAATCAATTACCAATGCTTGCATTTTCAAATAAATTATTATTATTTTGTATTAAAAAGTGCCATTAACTTGATATAGAAATATAGCCAAGACATGACTAATGCTCCAGAATCCCATTACTACTTTCAATGACTTCACTACAAAGGTCCAATAGGGCAGCCATTTATTCAGTGTGCTAATGGAAATTTTTATTGAACAACCTTTTGTAACTGTTAGCACAGCTAAAGTTAAAGCACATTTAGGAGATGTTTTACTTGCCAAAAGTATTTGTTTTGCTGCTCACCCAGCTTTGAAATATTTACATCCCTACAGACATTACAGCTAGGTTGGTGTTCTGGCTTTTCATTACTGCAATTAAGGGACAATTCCACTTTAGGCATAAAAAAAATAAATCTCTAGAGCTGTAAATTTTGGCACTCCTTTTCCAGGTTGAATGATGGGCAGCATCATTCAGGCCACTTCCTTTAAACCTAGGCCATCAAAGTTCTGCCCTCCACCATGGGCTCACATGAGAACGTTGCTGCGAGTGTTGCCACATCATTACGTTGGGCTGATATCTGGAACATTTATGATCTGCACACCACCAGAAGTAGCTAGGGGAAGAGGACCTGCGACTGTGGCACCCGACCAATGTGTTTTTTTGAACAGTGTCAATGTTCCAAGGGAGGTGGGGGACTAAAAGGTCGGGGGGGGGGGGGGGGCTAGCTGAACCTGAAGTTGGTCTTTACCAATACAACTTGAATGGTGGCACTCAGGGCATCCATCAGAAATTTTTGGGCCCCTTACACAGCTTTAGGAATGCCCCCCCCCCCCCCCCCGAGCCTGACCACCAACATTCCCATGGGCCATCCCACCGAATCCAAATACCAGCCACCTCATCTGTAGGCACTCAGCCCCCCCTCAATCCTGTATATACGTCAGCCCCCCTCACACCTGTATATATGCCCCCCCCCCCACACACACACACACACACACACACACACACACATATGCCAGCCCCTCACATACACAAATCTGTTAACACACAAGGCTCTTGCCCCTCCCTGTACACAAACAGCCCCCCTCCTTTTCCCTCACAGCCCTTACTTGTAAAGAAGGCCTTCCTACCTAGTCCCAGCTCATTTTCACAAAGCTGACATGTTGCTGAGAAGACAAATCACACGAGGGGGGGGGGGGGTGCACAGGCACATAGTAGCCAGAGGTGGCAGTAAAGAGCTCGATGTCTGAGCTCAATGAGACGAGAACAGCAGAAGCTGTGAAATTGTTTCTGTAATGCACAGCATGGCTCCCCTTCACCCGTCCTGCCTTCTTCTGGCCCAGGCGGGCTCCTCGGGCCCCTTACAGTTGCGACGGCTGTACGCACCTGATGGCAGCCCTGGTGGCGCTGCAGAAGTACTCTAAAGAAGTTATCACTTTGCTCTGTTCTGTTTTTTTTTTTTTTTTTCTGTCACCGTAAGCATGCAATAGAGCCTTGTCTGGCTTATAGTCCTACCCTTTAACAGCATGTCTGAGTGCTGTAATGAAGGAAATTTTTTATATCTGTATTGCCGGGACCGACAATTCATTATAGCCACAAGTACATTTAAACGACTTTTTTCCCCCCCTTTAGAAATGTCATTTTGTGCAGGGACTATTCTAAACACAGAAAAAATGTGCCAACTTACAGGCATACTATAGACAACCTCCTGACATGAAATTTAAAAGAATACTTCACTTTTATTGTTTCACTTTAAGTAATATTAAAATCACTGTTCCCGAAAAAAAAACCATGAGTTTTTAAAACTTTTTTGCATTGATACATGTCCCCTGGGGCAGGACCCAGGTCCCCAAACACTTTTTATGACAATAACTTGCATATAAGCCTTTAAAATTAGCACTTTTGATTATTCATGTTCGTGTCCCATAGACTAACGGTGTTCGAACAAATTTTTTGCATGTTCAAGTTATTTTCTTCCACATACTTACAGTTCTGCATTATATGTACAAAGACAATTCAATTTGACCTATGCTGATAGTACCTGTCATATACATCCTTTAATTCACTTTGAAAACAGGGTCCCAGTTATACATATATAGAGCAATTACACCAGCTTCTATTTTTAATGGAAAAATACAAAACTCAATAGATGCACAATTTTTTAACTTGGAAGCTTCTGGATTTAATGTCTATAAAAGAGGCAATGGCCAAACATTAGCAGCACTAGGAAAAAGGATATTCTTGCATCATGTACTTCCACAATACAGTCCACTCTTGTTAATTTAGCCCTCATCTGTTTCATTCCTGTAAGAAAAAAATAAATAAAATTTAACATTTTATTTGAATATATTACTGTACAGTAAGGTTTAATCTATTGTATTCGGCAGAAAAAAAATATTATATTAACCACTTCCTGCCAGGCCTATAGCAGAATGACAGCCGGGCAGTGGTGCCGTTATCCTGACTGGGCGTCATACGACTTCCTGCAGGATAACAGCTGCCGCAAAAAATTTTTTTTTCAAAATTCCCAGGCTTTTTTTTTTTTTTTTTATTTGTTTAGCAAAAAATAAAAACTGCAGAGGTGATCAGATACCACCAAAAGAAAGCTATTTGTGGGAACAAAAATTGTTTGGGTACAGTGTAGCATGACTGCGCAATTGTCATTTAGACAGCGCAGAAAGCTGAAAATTGGCTTGGGTAGGAAGGTGTATAATTGCTTGGTATTGAAGTGGTTAAATTATATTAAAAAAAATATAAATCAACCTGCAAATATATATATATATATATATACACACATATACACACATATACACACATATACACACATATACACACATATACACACATATACACACATATACACACATATACACACATATACACACATATACACACATATACACACATATACACACATATACACACATATACACACATATACACATACATACACATACATACACATACATACACATACATACACATACATACACATACATACACACACATACATACACACACATACATACACACACATACATACACACACATACATACACACACATACATACACACACATACATACACACACATACATACACACACACATACATATATATATACATATATATACATATATATACATATATATACATATATATACATATATATACATATATATACATATATATACATATATATACATATATATACATATATATACATATATATACATATATATACATATATATACATATATATACATATATATACATATATATACATATATACATATACATACATATACATACATATACATACATATACATACATATACATACATATACATACATATACATACATATACATACATATACATACATATACATACATATACATACATATATATATACACACACACACACACACACACACACACACACACACACACATATACATATACATATACATATACATATACATATACATATATATACACACACACACACATATACACATACATATATATACATATACATACATACATATATACATACACACATACATATACACACACTATTTTACAATACATGCAGGTCCAATGCATTTTTTTTTCTCTGCATCAAAAACACATGCATAGTAAGTTATATATGGCTTCCAATGGCACAGTTTACACTAGTGCAGTCAGTTATGGAAAAAAAAAAAAAAAAAGTAAAAAAGTACAAAAAATTTTCTGCACAGAGTTGTACTGGATCGTGGTAAATTAAAAAGCATAAAAACGTACCGGAAAGCACATCTCTGGCCAGCTGGGGAGACACAAAAAAATCATACACCTTAAAATTGCTTTTTTGATGGTTTCCGTGTCAGGAACCCAAAAGGAAAACCCAACAAGGGTGGGTACACGATGCTGTCCTTAGAGACTCCCGGAAAAGATGTTACCAGTAAGTAACTCCAATTTTCCCATATCGTCTTTCAGGACAGCAACCTATGAGAGGATAAGCGAGCACTTGCCCTTAGGGTGTGACTACGGCTTACAGGACTCAGTAGCATCAGCTTCTCTGAGATCTCCCACATATAGGGCTTGTCCGATTGTTAGCTAATGTCACTAATAGCCACTTTATAAAGTGACTTGTCAAAGGTCAGTAGGCGCTGACATGAGGAAAAGATCCTATGTCTCCAGGCAGACTACCATGGCTGCACCGATTGTGAGCCATGACTTGCCTTTCAGCGACCAGCCTCGTGTTTTCCCACACAGTGCGATTTCAGCCATACCCGCTCCATACACCTCGTGCAGGAGGGAGAAAAAAAAAAAGGTATTCCCCTTCACCCAGTCCCTACTGGTTACAAGGGGGAAAAAAACACTCAAAGGATGTGCATGGAAAGTGCAAACACTTCAGGCTTACCTGTGAGGTGCTGGTGCTTCCGCTGCCTGTGCAGGTGTCACAGAAAAGTCCATCCCACCCCTTTGGTGGTCCGCAGCAACTGGTGGGTCTTCCTCTTTTGAAAACCAGACCAGCAGGGATGCCAAGCCGAAGTTCTCACCTCTAGGCCACAGAGCTGCTACATGTCCAACAGAAAGTACAGGTGCTGTGCAGTACCTAGGATACGAACGTCTTTCCCTCATTGGGATCACAGCAGACCAATCAGAGTCCTTAGCCTCTGAGCTACCATCCATGCTCCCTGTTTTTGCCGTATGGAGACTATAACTAGCGTCTCTGGTGCCCGCTGATGTCGTCATACGCCCCGGAAGTGACCCTGCTGTAGGCGGCTAAAAGTAGGCCGCCATGTTGCCTATGCAATCGCGCTAATGGGGCCAACTTGCATGCAACAAAAAATGTACGGTAATCCTCCGGTCCCCCTTTTCCCCCCGGAGGGGGTGACAGGAATAAAAAGGGGTATCGTACCCTACTACCGCTGGTGAGGTACAGTCTGGGGCTGTGGGATTTACTACCCTCCCCTTGTTTCTGTGAGGCAGTCCAAAACCCTGGGACCTTCCCCCATCCACCAGCCAGACCCGTAGGGCGCACCCCCAGGAGAGCACATAGAACCACCAGCCCCCAGGGTCCCATGTGCCCCCTCCCCTCTGACCACCAAGAGGGAACCCCACCTGTATAACTACAGGTGAGAGACAGGTAAGGGATGCAAACTCCTGGTCCTCCTTACCTTAAGATGGCTGATGTCGGCAACGCCAGAAGCTGCCAGGATGGCCCCTGCCTCTGACATGCTCCCGCCGTAAAAAGGATGGTCTTGCCTCTAGGCAAGGGTCCCCATCAGCCAAAGCACGGCCTGCCTTCAGCATCAAGGTGAGGTGCACAACCCCTGCCGAAATTTACGTCACCCGGTACCTGGCCCCGCTGTGAGCTCCATCGCGGCTTGCACCAGAGTGCAGGGGGGAACAGCGCCTCCTCCTAAATCTCCACTGAGTACCTGAAGGCAGGCCCCCGAAGCATTCCACGACAACTTTCGGAGAGCTGGGGTGGCAACAAATACAACAGTGTGGCATAGCACCACTAGTCCCCAGAGACCTCTGTGTCCTTCCTGGACATACAGGCTTCAGCCTCCCTGGCGGCTGTCTTTAGCCACGGCTCCTCACACTGTCTCCTTGCCAGAGGAAACACCGAAACTGAGGAGCCGATGGCGAAGCATGCATTTTAAGCCTGGGCTAAGAAGGGAGGAGCCGAGGTCTCTCATAGGTTGCTGTCCTGAAAGACGATATGGGAAAACACATCAAAAACTTGCATGCAGAAACGCATCCAGACTGCATTTCTATAGTGTGAACAGGCCCTTACTATAGGATCTAAAAATGTGCTGTAAAAGGTACTGAAACAACTGGTAAAAGCTTCCATTTTCATTCTATTTGTAAAGCTGCATTCACACTTAAGTTGAGCGTCCAAGATTTTTACAGGATTTTTTTAGCAGTTGTACAGGTGTTTTTGCAGGTTTGTTTACGTGAAGATTTTATATTTTAATTATTTTAGGCAATAAAAAGCTAGTTACTAGGGGAGAAAAAAACGGTGTAAGCGCATTTTTGCATGTTTTTTTCAGGAAATTCCAATTAGGTCAATAATACTTGAAGCTCAGAGGAACCTCAGGCACTTTTTTGGAGCTAACAACTTTAAGTTTCAGGCGACATTACACTAAACAGGCACAGTTGAAAACTATTCGATTTGGGATCTTTAGAAAAATAAATAAAATAAAACATATCACGCACTTTTTTCCCCTTAAATTAAGGGCAAAATCGTGGGTGCGTGTTATACGCCAAACCGCTGCCGAGTGTACTTTGTACTCTGCTAGACTTGACTCACAGTCACGCCCAGTCCCGCCTCCTAGCATTTACGTCCCGCCATTGGACCGATGTGGTGTCCATCAGAGGAGCCGGGCCAAGGGGCGGGACTGCGAGATGAGCCAAGTACACAGGACAGAAATATTTTAATAAAAATGTGAACAGCTGAGAGGAGGGGTGCAGAGAAGGGAAGATGCAAATGAGAGCGAAGATCTGCTTTAAATTTTTTCTAGCCACTAGAATGAATTTATGTATGTAAATTATGCCAAAGAGCTTCTCTCCGAACACAGGTTTGGGGCATTTTTTATGCCCACAAATGCTGCTCTAAAAATTCTACAATGTGCTTAGACACATTGGCTAAAACAGAGTTTCATTCAGAGACATTAAAAGAGAAGAATGAGAAATAAATAAAAAAAATGTTTAAATCATACCCACCTAGGTGGATGCAGCATTGGTTACCCGCAGGCTCTAAGGCTGAGAACCGAGCGACCAAACACTGCTGATCACTTGGATCTTAGAGCTCCCTGAGCAGAGAGCTAGTGACTATCGCAGTCACTGGCTCTCTGCTCTGCCTCTCCGCATTTGCTGGAGTGCTGGGCTGTGGAGGGGGGCAAGAGGCTGAGCCAGGTGCCGGTCCAGGTATGTGGGCAAATCCTGTCCATATTGTCGCAATCATTCCTGAGCCTGGACCGGCTCTGTGACGTCAGCTGACAGCGGGCAAGCAGGTTACAGGAGTGCAGAACGAGCTGTCTGTACTTCTCCTTAAAAAAAAAAAAAAAAAAATAAAAAAAAAAAAGGATCCCCTAAGCCCAGGTTCACACTGCTGCGGGATTGAAATTGTGTGAGTTCAGGTGAACTCGCACGATTTTATTCCTGCATGCGGTTTCCTGCACAGATGTCTATTGAAATCACCAAAAGTAGTACAGAAACTACTTTTGGGAATCAGTGCGGTGTCGCACCGATTGAGGAAGGTTCCATTGCTGGCAAGAGCCGCCGATTTGGCATGCGATTTGACATGTCAAATCGCATCAATGTGAACCAGGGCAAAAAATTGACCTTTTTTCCTGCAGTGTGCATGAGGCCTAAATTGCAGCCACACTGACATCATAGATATATTTAAGGACCAGTAGTCCTGCATTATAAGTGAGAACAAGAAGGCCAGCACAAAAAAGCGCTGGCTGCCATGGGGGGGGGGGGGGGGGGGGGGGGGCAAGGAATACTATAAGTACCGTATTTATTGGCGTATAACACGCACCGGCGTTTAACACGCACCCCAAGTTTAGGTGGGCATTTTAAGGAAAAAACGTTTTAGGAGGGAAGTTTAGGGAACAAAAAAAAAAAAAAAAAAAAAAACGTACATTTAAGTGTCATTTGCAGCTTGCCCAGCGTCATTTGCAGCTTGCCCAGCGCCATTTGCAGCCTTGCCCAGCGCCATTTGCAGCCTTGCCCAGCGCCATTTGCAGCCTTGCCCAGTGTGATTTGCAGCTTGCCCACGTTTAAATTTGCCACCTAGAAAGACCGAGCGAGCGCCGCCGGAAAAGACCGAGCGAGCGCCGCCGGAAAAGACCGAGCGAGCGCCGCCGGAAAAGACCGAGCCGACTGTTTGCAGTCCCGCCTCCCTGCCGTTTCAGAAGCGAGCGCAGGGAGGCGGGA
Organism: Lithobates sylvaticus; assembly: GCA_028564925.1. NCBI lineage: Eukaryota > Metazoa > Chordata > Amphibia > Anura > Ranidae > Lithobates > Lithobates sylvaticus. The sequence continues at coordinate 177,501,005 of CM053036.1, forward strand.
CTGCGAGCGGAGCCGAGCAGTCAGATCGGTCTTTTTCGGCGGCGCTCGTTTTTTTTTTTGGACGGCGGTCGCTATTTTTCTGCGCCGTTTGATTTTTTGGCACATTTTTTGGGGGATCGGCGTATAACACGCACCCACGACTTTCCCACGATTTTAAGGGGGAAAAAAAGTGCGTGTTATACGCCAATAAATACGGTATATTATTTTCCCCCTAGACAAAAACTAGCATTTTTATTTTACATGGGGCTCAGATTTACAGACCAAAAGGAGCCAAATAGGAGAAGTTCACTGTTTGGGTTTACGTACCCCATAAACAAAACCTATGCGAGTTTAGTTTCGTCCTACTGAGTATTGCTAATGAGTAAGATTCAAGTCCACCATACACATAATCTGTACAAATTACACATAGACTGTACAATTTCCATACAGTGCCCACCTGCACTACGCAATCATTCTATATCCAGGCAGATCTCTCTCTCTCTCTACATACATACATACATACATACATACATACATACCACACTAGGGTTGCCACCTGTCCGGGATTCACCCGGACAGTACGGGTTTTGAAACATGTGCCCGGGTCTCTGGCCGCCTGAGAACCAGGCACATTATTCAGACTCGCTGGTGGCTCCCTGTGCGGCGTGCCTTGCTCACAAGTGACAGGCTGCCCTCTAATCAACTTCCACTGGCGAATTAGAGTAATGGAATGCCCGCAGCTTGTGCTGGGCATCTTTGTTCCCGCACGCCGCCCATGAGCTCCACAGCCTTCACTTTTCATGGCAGGACAGAGCCGACATCTCTCCCCGCTGGCCCCAGCTGCACAGACTAGTGCAGAGAGAGTGTGGAGTGAAACTGAACCCACCCCTCCTCCTCCTGCTGTGATGTTTTCCTGTGTACACAGAGGAGGAGGGGGAGGAGAAGGCTTACCACGATGCCGACAACGCTGCTGGACAGAGATCATCTATCAACTAATCAACAGTGAGTCTTCCAGAGGTGGAGGGCATGAACATGAGGGGCGAGGGGGGGAACTAGCCTACAGTTCACTTTGAGTGATTGGGGGGGGGGGGGATATCTTCTAGGGGGCACTTTATTATCTGTGCTACAAGGGGGCTTGGATATGAAAGCCACCCCCCTTAACACATATCCCCCCCCCAAATATTAAAGAGCTGATGTCTACCACAGAGGGGGTGGCCCTTGGCACCCCACAAGAGATGTGGAAAATTGCTCCAGATGCCCATACTAGTGCCCCCCTTCCAGGCAAGTTAGTGGAGCAAAGTGTGGGTTCCAGGTCACAGGGCAGGTTCACACTATGAAAATACAGGAACACGCTGTGCGTTCAGTGTCATTCACATGTAACCCGGGTGCAATTTCAGCCCAATTATGTCTACAGTAGGGATGACAAGAAATTTTTTGCCTTTTCCAATGGAGAAAAGGAAAAGAAGAATGGACTTTATAGGCACTTGTTTTGAAAATTATTTTTTGTACAAAATTTATTGAAAAATATATAGGTAAACAAAACAATAAACAATCACGCCAAAATTGACATAAACAATATTTGGGGCTATAAAAGGTGAAAGACCCGAGAGACTCCCCCTATGGGTGTTACAGTACCACACAATAATTCGCTGAGCGTGGGGTTGGTGTATACATTAGTTAACACCATGTGATTCTCCCACTGGAATGTGGACTTGCCCTGAAGAGGGTTGGTCGTTGGTCCCACCGATTAAAAGAAGAAACTTGTGCTCGACATGTTTCGCGACTACTGGGTCGCTTCCTCAGGAGCTTTTGTTCTAGTTGAAGGAGACATTGTATTACTTAATGCCATATTTGTACATATGTATCATATACACACACTGGTTTTCATAATCATTTGCATAGATAGAAATGAAGCACACTTACTGATACAGTGCCCAGACCGAGAGTCCCTCCACTCATTCACGCTGACGGGCCCCTAAGATGGCTCCACATGTACCCCCCTGATGGAAAAAGGAGGGAGGGGATATGGACACCATAGGCCACCAAAAAACAGCGTCACCACCTCTATTGGGTGTTCTCACCAAGATGAGACCCTAGAGGTTAGGCACTGCTATGCGGGGGAGGGTTATGGGGACATAACCGGTAACTGGTGGTAAAAAAGGAGAAAGGGAAAGGAAAGAAACAAACAAAAAACAAGAAAGAAAAATAAAGAGATTACAAGTGTACGAAAAATGGTTGTTGCATCATACATGCTATTTAGCTAGAGATTGGTATCATCTCTGCATATACACCAATGTACTCACTGGGGTAGATGATGGTAAAGGGTGTAGTTGGTAGCTTAACGCCTTACTATACTGGGGAACCAAAGCCTTGATGCTCAGATGGAGGGATCCACACTATGAGGATGTATACAATAATTATATATTATTTATTATTGCAAACGTGTGTTATTATTGTAGTAATTGACATGGTAAAAATAGCCTCTTGATATGACCATAGGGGAAAAGTATCCCCAAGAGACAGTTTATCTATATATATATATGTTTTGTTCCTTCCTTTAATAACTAGAGGAGAGAAAACAACAGCACAAAAGGCTTGTTATAAGGACAGAATATATAATTAGCATGGGCTAGGTGCTACAAACAAGTATATCTCCTGCTATTGCAGGTATTTGAAATGAGTGTTACAGAGGACGTTCTAAAACATAGGTCTGTATTCACACTTAATAAAGAAATTCCCTTAGTTGATCCCATATACATCTAGGCAACATAGAGCAAGAGGTACAGTACCTTGCAAGGTTGACCGGTTCGGAGTGTGTCAAAAAAGTAATGCGGCTGCCACACTGGTACACGACTGCCACTCTCCCAGGGCATCTGTGAGGAGTGACAGCCGTGGAGCCGCTTCTTATGTCCCGTTCGGGTGACGTCAGAGCACGTCCGACGTCTGCCCGAACGTCATCCAAAAGTGCCGTGGATGCGCGCGCATCACCATAATATGCGTTGCGCTGAAACCCGGCGTGGATGGCGTAACGGAGGACGTTGCTAGGCAACGTCGTCCTAGCCGCATGTCGCCCCAGCCATGCACCCGATGGTATCGGGGGAAGGGTGCGGCACGGAAGTGAGGCGCTTGCGGCTTGGGAGGCTGCATAACCTTCCGCACTGGTGGCCGCAGGGTGTCCGCCCTCAAAATACCGGGCACTGTATCAGTAAGTGTGCTTCATTTCTATCTATGCAAATGATTATGAAAACCAGTGTGTGTATACGATACATATGTACAAATATGGCATTAAGTAATACAATGTCTCCTTCAACTAGAACAAAAGCTCCTGAGGAAGCGACCCAGTAGTCGCGAAACATGTCGAGCACAAGTTTCTTCTTTCAATCGGTGGGACCGACGACCAACCCTCTTCGGGGCAAGTCCACATTCCAGTGGGAGAATCACATGGTGTTAACTATATATACACCAACCCCACGCTCAGCGAATTATTGTGTGGTACTGTAACACCCATAGGGGGAGTCTCTCGGGTCTTTCACCTTTTATAGCCCCAAATATTGTTTATGTCAATATTGGCGTGATTGTTTATTGTTTTGTTTACTTATATATTTTTCAATAAATTTTGTACAAAAAATTATTTTCAAAACAAG